>CM039728.1:19435358-20035358 GCA_022539455.1 Dendrobium nobile | reverse complement strand
ACAATTCCCAAAGTTAGCCATGGATCAAATTCAAACAGTTTTCAAACTTAGTTTTTGAATCCCGCTCTGATACCACTTGAAAGTTCGTTAGGGATGTTAAGCCCTGTAGAACTGGCCCAAGCTAACCAAGAGTGGGGGTGAATTGGTATTTTAAAAAAATTCTTTTCACAAAGAAGTAAAATCACATAAACCAAAATCACACCACAAGAAAAATAAGTGCGGAAATTAAAGTGCAGAAGCAAGAAACAAGAATACAGAAATTTATAGTGGTTTGGTCAACTCGACCTACGTCCACTCCCCGGAGGTGCCCTCTGAGTATTGCACTACAATCGTGACTCTCTGAAGAAGCCTTCATAAAGAACCTCTTTTTGCCACCCCAGTAAGGAAGAGAACCTATCTTCTTTTGCTTTCTTCTGAAGCTGGCAGAGAACCACAATCAGATGCTGAATCCTTACCTCTACCGACCCTTCCACGGACGAGAAACTCTAGACGAAGAAGAAGCAGAGCGATCCTTGAAGCAACCCTTGTGAATCTCCTCGCAAGCTCCCCCTCACAAGATCCTCTCTCTCTCTCCTTATCTCCTCAAGGTCTTCTCAGGTCAAGGCAGCAGCAAAAGATTGTTCAAAAATGTTGAACAAGAGCTCTTAAATAGAAGAGCTTCAAAGGAGCTCATTAATTGTAAGTTGTCGACTATATTGTCCAGGACAATATGGAAATCATCCTGGCCGATCAGTACAAATCTCAGAAGATCAGCCAGAGCATCGCCCTGAATGCAAACTAGATGATTTAAAATTGGCTTGTTCATCCTGGACGATCTCACTATCGTCCAGGCCGATCAATTCAAATCAGTGGAAGATCGTCTAGAGCATTGCCCTCAATTTGTTCTGGCCGATATTAATCGTCCAAAAGTAACTAAGGGTTTTTGAATGAATCCTCCTGGTCTATCCTACGATCATCCAGGATGATGTGATCTTATTAATCATCCTTAATTACTTCCTTATTTTGTCTGATTAATTAAGGCATAATTGTGAATATCGTCCAGGCCAATCCAAGATCGTTCTGGCCGATTACCAAAAATACAGAATACCTTAATTGTTTATTGCGGTAATTTCTTTCTATTTTGAGCTTATCGTCTTGGCCGATACAGGTATCGTCCATGACGATCTGTTAATGACGGCTGCCTTAATTAAGAATCCTGAATAGAATCTCTATTTTTAAACTATATCGTCCAGGCCGATACAAATATCATCTTGGCCGATGTGAGTAAAAATAGAAATTTTAAGTCTCTAAAGTGTGTGTGTGTTGGGTTACTTAGCATCAATCTCTCTGAACATTACAAATAGACTTAAGAAGAGAAAAAGCAAAGTACAGACTGACTCAACCCTAACCTATGTAAACTTGAACTGGCTTCGTTTGTTTGTCCGATCTTTGATTCCTGAAAAGTTAGAAGTAACAGACAGTCCAAGAGAATCAATAGTGTTTGTCAATCATCAAAACATAAGTCATGAAAATAGATTTGCAACATTACATGTGACAAAATAAAAAATGGTAAGTTATCTCTAAATTAAACAATTTCATTAATTTTTTTAGTCTTTAAAATTAAATATTATTGTGAGTACAAGAGTTGATGTTATTATCAGAGAATGGAAATTTAGGTGTTGTCATTTGATGATTATTTAATTATACAACATTGATCAATAAGAGATGGTGATTATCATAAATGCTTTACCATAAAGAAAAATTTGTTAGAAAAAAGTGTTCAAGAGAAATGATTTTACAGTTAGAAAAATGGATAAATAGCTTTGTTGTTTACTAGCATAAAAGAAAGAATTTGGGGCTGAAGCTAGCAGTTCTCTTATAGTTGGGGCTACACTTTTACTCTAGATTGTGTAGGTAACAAGATAGGCAAAAGTTATAAGGAATATGAATGGGCTTGAATTAGCATTATACTAAGAGGTCAACTTAAATGAGAGGCTAGCTTTAGCTTATATAGACTATTATAGGTAGGTTATTGGCAAGGAATGTTTTAAGTACCTAGATCTTGTAGGAAGATGGTGTGGGCTGAAAGAAATCATAAGCTAAGAGTGATGAAGAAAATGTAATTAAGTTTCTTTAAACTAAAATAAGATCATTATCAATCTAAATAAGTACTTAGAGTAAAAATTAAGTATTTGAATTTTGTTAACTTAGACACAACTCATTATTTAGCTAAGCTGGGAAAGACTCTATGTTAACTAAAATTACACGTAATAGTTTACCTCAAGTATGATGAAAGTGAGGTCAACAAAATTATTAAAATTTCACATCAAATAATTATAAATATAATTTTACTCTCCACATCTATGGCAATTTTGCATTATGGACATTGATTTGAAATTAAAGGGGGATGGGGATCTAAATAACTCTAAACTATAACCTAGTTGTCGACATTGGTAATTACCAATGGTAGTCATCATCATCCTACAAGCATAACATATTACTATCACATAAACACCATCACCTAACTTATATTGTATGACAACCTTGATCAAACTGCCATTACTAGACCATAGTCTGTTGACTACCATCATTAATAATTGCCCCATAACAATTACTACAAACAACGATCTCTTAACCAACATCACCAATTATAATCTCATAACCATCATTGCCCAGGTATAACCTCAAAATAACCATCATAGCACTATGTCCTCTCAACTATAATTATCCATCTATCATTAACCATAATTCAAACAAAAATTGATTCCTGACATTGTGTTTAAGCTTGATACATGTAGACATAAATGTCAAAGCCCATCAACTTTATGGCCAGCCATCATGAATAATATTAATGCATATTACATCATTCATAAGATTTATACATAATAAGTGTAAATTAGGTATTATTTTATATATATATTTTTTTAATGAAAATATGTTATTTTATCTATTTTTATGTATGAAAAAAACTAAAAAAATGGTAGAAATTTCATGGATCCTACAACGCCATGGAATCAAGCAAAACAAAGCTGTAGCACCACCTTTAACATTATAGAATCATCACAATTTTAAAATTTTGGCGCTAAATTATTTTTTGGAAGCACTATGGCAGAGACCCAGCCAACTCCATAGTGCCAAGTTCTATATTTTCAAATGCCACAATGATATAATCACAAATATCATGGATCTGTTGCCACTCGAGTGCCGTATTGCTTCAATGTTAGTAGCATAGAAGCTTTACAGTTATAATTTCTAAGAGCCATATTTTCTCAATGAAATGATGCAACTATTCACTAACTATTCCACATCAGTAAGCACTGTGGCAGAGCAAATGTTTTAGCATCATGGCGCTAGTTCACTTTAAGGTTGCCATAGTGCCACCCTTTTAAGCATCGCAGTACTAGTTGCCTTTTTGGTTTTTTTATAAATAATTATGCTGTTATCTTTGTAAAGGAGTTCAATCACTTATATAAAACTCAATACTTTTTTAGAGTAATTCTCTTGTTCCCTCTTAGAGTAAAATCTAAGGGAGACTAGGGAAGTATAAGATATAATCTAATGGACTTTTTAGCATTTATTTTTTTAAAGAACTCTATAAGTTAATGGGGAAAAAGTTTAAACAAGATACCTTGATCCTTTTGGGTGATATCACTTTCTTGTATTTCCATTCTTCCATGAATTTAATAAAAAAGAGTTTGCTTATCATTTCTACTTTATCTGGATAATTCATTTATTTTGGATTGATGATATGAACAAATTGTTAAATTCTAACAAAGATTTCAGTATTATTCTATTCTTTATCTAATGCACATCATGTCCATATCTATAGTTAAAATATAGTCTTATGTACAGCCTTAAAGGAAGAAAGTAAGAACAAACAAAATTATTAAAATAGAATGTTTGCATGCCAAAACATGGGATGTTAAATGTTATACTTTCTTAAGGAGATATTTTAGTAGTAGGAGGTTAGGTGATATCCTTTTCACCCTTATAAGCTTGATAGAGAATTAGGGATGAGTATACTCTGAATCACATCAACAATTAAGAGTCTCAATAGGAAAGATATGAAACATACATTCATTAATTTAAAACACTTGTATCAAATATTGTATCCATTATTTTACTATTTTATTTAGTAATAAAATCTCTAAAAATATTATTCTTATTTTAATAGGATTATTAATATAGTTATAGTAAACGTTAGTATTTTATTGTAAGTAATCATACTTCCTTATGGGTTTGAAACTCTAGTCTATCACTTTATTACATGACACATATACTTGTGTATATTAAGTGGCATTTTATTATTTTTATATCAAAGAAAAGTATTTTTTAGGGTTGATATAACCTTAAATCTTTTATACAATTCAAAAGATCCTTCCATAACCCTTATAAATACACACCATCAATAACAATGTCGATTCTTGTCAACTCTTTCACATATTATCATAGATGATTATGATGAATGACATCACCAATATGATTGATACACACCAATGAAATCAACTTTAATTCCAAAAGTCAAAACAAGATTTATAATAGACTTTATGATCCCTAATCTCGTTCCCTTGAAAGAGAATGACTAAACGTAGCACAAACAATCACTCAAATATACCTCTAACGCATTAAAACACATCTAAATTTATAATGAAATTCCTTATCAACAATTTATACCCTCTATATTGTATAAATATTTTTTCAAAAAAGGGAAACTGCATCCTTTATAACCTATGACATATATTGATAAAATTATTTCAATTAGCTTAGGCCCAATTATTTATTGTAATTACAACATTTTTATATTAAAACAAAAATGTCTCATGTAACTTCTTTTTAATACATATATGATAGATATTCAAATAAAATAAACCTACTAAATTTTCTCAATTATAGCAAAGATTATAAAATGCAACACCTTGAATTGGTGATAGGAGAGATACAAAAAGAATTTTTAAAATCTAATATGAAAAAATTAGATATTCTTTGTCGATTCATATTTTATTTTATTTTGTTGGCTTAAGTTAACAATACTTAGCATTACACGTTGTTTTATGATAACATTAAATGGTACAAATTAAAATACATTTTTTTGGGGGAGGGGGGCTTTTGGAGCAAATCTTGTATTATAAATGGATAAAAAGTTACAAAAGTATTGGAAAACCCCACTGAACACAATTACATGAAAACAAACACAAAAACCCAAAGAAAAAGTAACCCAAAAAAAAGTTGGGCTGAAAGGAAAATGCAAAAAGAGAACTCAGAAGATTAAGATGAAAACAACAAAAATTTCCATTGAGCTCCCAAAACCCTTCATGATAATAGTAGACCGAGTACCCATGTTGCTTCTGGGTCATCTAGCTAGGTGAACAATTGGCACAAGGACAACATTTGAAGGAAAGAATGAGAGAGATCTTTTGTATAAAGATTAAATGTTTAACAAAAAGGCCATCCAAAGAAATGAAGGATAGTTGTTGGCTTTACTCATCATCATCAAATCCAAATGCAAAAATGAAGATAAAATCACAGTAGTCACTAAAGAGTTGTAGGAAAGAATGGTTTAAACTTATCATAATTCATTCATCTTAAACCTCTCTATCTAATTGAATTGTAAATGATATCAGTAACCAGTGAAGAGTTGCTTTGAACATAAAAAAATTGGAGTCGATTTCTTTCCCTGTTGATATAGTAAGATTATAATTAAATTACAAAAAAATAGAACTATTTTTCCCTTCTAATAAATATATGCAAATTATCAAAAAATTCCAACATTTGTTACAAGGTTGGCCCCAAAAGAAATGTATCTACATTTGGCAAAAGAGTTGAGATATCCAAAAAAGAGAAATCACATTAAAAAAAAACATATTTTTAAGTGCTTCAGGAGAATTGAAATAAAAAAAAATAAATATGGGAAATGGCAATATTTCTCTTTAGAATTAAATCGGCAGATTTCAACTTCTCAATAACCGTCATCCAAGCATATGAGGAGAATCTTAGGGAATAATTTTTATGCCAAATAAACTTGTACCAATGAACCTTCTCAAAACAAGAATAAAACTAAGAAATAAAATTACTAAAAACAAGTTTAGAGGATCCCTCCCAAGAAATAGAATTATGCTCAGTAATGGCAACATATAGGATTTCAAAAAATAAATAAAAAATAAATAAAAAATAATTAAAAAAAATATAGGATTTCATTTTGCATAGGCAAAAGAAGAAACACTGGCAAATGCCAAGTAAGATATATGATGTAATTCATAACCTTAAGTTTGGGAATTCTAGATAGAAAATAAATTTCTGTAATATCTTTTTTATTGCACCATGGATCCCAAAACATAAGAAGTTTGCATGTAGGGGCAATAGAAAAAGAAATATGGTTTTTAATCATTTGAGCATCATAGCAGATTAGTTTCTAAAACTTAGAAGTATGGGGAGGATGGTGTTTTCAAAGGGATGTGTATTTATCTCTAAACCAAGAGTTAATTATAGCATCTTGGGTGATCATCCTCCCAATGAAAGAGTAATCAAAACCATGATAGAGGGAGCCAATAGCCGTAATCCACTATTATCATCAAAATCATAATGTTTAAAGCAAGATTCCAATAATCTCCCCCTTTTTTATGTTGGAAAACATTATTATTTTTTTTTTCAAAAATGTTGATTTCCTCAAAACTCTCCCTTAGTGAAAATCAATTGTAAGAAAATGGAGTGTAAACACTTCTATTTTTACTCTTTTTAAAATTTTAAATAATGTGCTAACTACAATAACAACAATAAACAATAAAATACTACCCCAATTTTTGACACAACAAAAAATGGAAAATAGTAGGAAGAAAATAATAACAATAGAAATATGAAAGGCATAAAACAAACAACTCAAAGTAAGGAAAGAACTATTACAGACATGAGAACTCTCTTAGGCATTTTTAAAAATGTAATAAACTTACACCACAAATAGAACATACCAAATAAGATAAGTGTCGACTTTATTGTGAACAAAGGATTTGAACTATAAAGTTTGGATACCCAGCTTAACAACTTCGCAAGCTAAAATCCTTTGTTTAAATAAAAATCTAATTGAAGAATTACAATTAGATAAGAAATTTAAACTTTCAAACTACTATCATGAAATATATAAAAAAGAATATTACTATTAAAGTGAAGAATGAAGAGAAAATATTTTCCAAAATGAGGAATTAAACATATTATGAAATACAAGAATTTTTTATGACTTAAAGATTTACCGTAAAAAGAAGATAATTTAAGTTGGGCTAATTTTATGTTTCTTTTATCAAATTTTATGTGTACATTACGCACCTTTTATTTTTGATAGACATAGTGTATCTTTTACTTTTGGCGTCGTTGCGCATCTTTTGATTTTAGGGTCATTTTGTTCCTCTATTGATTTGTTTTTTTTTTTTTGCAAATTGCTTCCTTTATAAATCCTTAAGAATCTTAGTTGTAAAATTATCTTCCAAATATAAGAGAAGAAAAGCCTCACTCTCTTATATAGGGAGGAATAATCTATAAGGCAAACCTAAGTTCTTAAATAGAATAAAAATCTGATGTTGAAAAATAATGAAATCCATTCACAAAATTATAGAAAATATTTATGATATAAAAATATGTAGTAGAGTGAATAAGTTTTCATTTCAAACCTCTTAATTCAAACTCGATTTAGATTTTTAAGTGAACATAAGGGATTATCATGCAAAGGAAGTAAGATACGATATGAAAATTCATATGATTTGTTAACCTTTGAGTTTTAATAATGCTAACAAATATTTATTTAAACTTTTAAGTCATAATATAAGTGTGTTTTTTACAATTAATAATGAGCATTGAAGAGAGTTAATTCATATAATTTGATCTAAGCTGTAAAGTATGAGTTCAATCATACAATACAATCCAAATCATATAGTACAATCACCAAAACACATTTTTCTTTCACTCTAGATTTCTCAAGAAAAAAATACTTAAAAGAAATCTATGAACATAAAACCAGCTAGAAAGAAAAAGTATCACTTAAAAGAGAAAAATAAACATAAGGTAATAATTTTTATTTTTATTTAACATAAGTGGATGCTGATCAGAAGGTGGTTGTGGAGGTGGTTGGAAGAACTGGTTAAAATTGTCATACTACTGTTGGATGGTAGTGAACTAGTGTTGAATATTTCTAAATTATTCCCTAAACTAAGTCATATTATTATCATGTTGGATTTGTTGTTGATCCAGGTGAGTTTCTAGTCTATCAAATATTTTATTCAACTCCTCATATGGGTAGTGGTGACGAGGTAGTGTAGGTACATGTTTAGCTGCATGGGTAGCTTCTCCTTTTTCATCAAAGGGAGATCATCAGGTTCCTGGTCCCTATGGAATAACATCAAAAAAGAGGCATCAGAAAAGAAGATTAGAGTGTGATCAGGAGAAATCTAGATCATTCATAAAGGCATGGGTAGTGATTAAAGTAGTTATGTGAATATCGACAGTACGAATGGGGTTTGTATAGTATAATTAAGGATGAAAAAAAATAATAGAATAGACAATGAGGATTAATAAGGTGGTTTGTGAGATGATCATGTCACAATCAAGAATAAGAGCATGAATAAAAATAAAATCACAAAAAAAAATATATATACATTGAGAAGCTTATGAATGGCTGATTTCAAGTGATAGGTTTTATATATTGTGCCCAAAAACTATATGCTCCCACTGGATCTTTTGTGAGAGCCCTCAAAACCAAAGATCATGGAAGAATAGTTTTGCGATCCCAAGTGAGTTTGGGTCCCTTCTTGAATTTTGATAAATAATCATAATATATATCATGTTCTGTTTGATGCAGATTTGGTCTCCACACCAAGTGTGTTCTATAATGCATGGTGCAAGTGTGGCAAATTTGTCCTAACATGTACATGAACACCATCTACATCAGGAAAAGGGTTAACTAACCTATGATAGTTATGATTCCTATTTTTAGGTTTATGAGATGCATGACTTGGTGAGTGCTTACAAACAAGTTTATTTTGAAAAGTCTTTACTTTTTCTAACAACATTTCATTAGCACTTTCAAGAGCATATATTTGAATTTTTAAAGAGTGCTCACTCAAATCTAAAATGTTAACACATGCTTCTAACTCTTTAAATGACTTTTTTAAATTAAGATACAATGCTTTCAAAGTATCATGTAATTTTAGAAGAAGAAGAATATTTCTTATTCAATTCATCAAACTCATCCAGTAAAGCCATATGATCCTTTTTAACATTAAAACCATCTTTTCTAAGCATTTCTTTTTTTTTTTCGCAGAATTGAGAATTCATTTTTCAAGCTAGAATACTTCTTTTTCAATTTCCTGTAATAATGAATTTCTTCTAAAATTATAAGTAATTAATCACATAAAAGTTGACATACCTCATCTTGATCAAACTAATCAAGATAAATGTTTCCCATTAAACAAAGATTTTTTTAACTCTTTTTCTTCTTATATTCTAGATGAATCTAAAGGAGAGTTAGCTAAAAAGGCTTCCTGACATCTTTTCTTGCCTTTATAGGACTTTGCTTTTTCTTCAACATTCTCCTTACTTTGGAGACTTTTGAGATTTGGGAAATCAGCCTTAATGTGCTCTAGTTTCTTACATTCATAATATAAAATATCATTAGAAGCTTTATAATTTCTATAAATCTTACCTTTGCTCCATTACTAATGATTCTTTTTATTTTCCTTAGAAAGCTTTTGAACTATGAGTCATCAGTGCAATTTCTTCCTCTCATCGTTACGAGTTACTACTTAAATCATTTTCCTTTAAGGCTACAGTTTTCTCCTTCTTTGTTTCACCATCATCACCTTTGGATGATACTTTATTCATAGGCAATTAGAGATCTAAGTAAGTTGTCAATACACTAAACCTTTAAATCCTTTGATTCTAAAATAGCAGTTATTTTTTCATCATATGAACTAGGTATATATCGTAGGAACTTATTGATTTTTTCAAAATTTAATAATTCTCTACCTAAAGCATGAAGGGATGTGATAATTTGTGTGAACATCATATACATTTCATATATGGTTTCACTAGGTTTTATGCGTTAGAGTTCATAATCATGGAGTAGAATATTTAACCTAGATTGTTTCACTTTAGTTGTTTCTTTGTAGGTTTTGTAGAGTCTATCAAATTTTTTTTTTCAAATGTGCAAGTAGTTATGTGCAAGTAGTTACGTGCATGTAATCATTAGATTTCAAAGCACAAATAAAATAGTCTAAATATTTAGCATTTAGTTGGGCTAAATTTTTATGCTATTTACTAAAAAAAAAGGCACAAAATAACCTTGATGTACTAGCATCCACATGCTATGATCGATTGACTGTAAAAAGGTGGATATGCAAGTTTTTCAAAAATTAAAAGGGATGGCATCAAATAGAGATGGTCTAGTTATTAAGAATCCTTCCACAATGTTATGATTACCAATGTTAGCCATAGATCATTTTTCAAAAGTTTTCTAAAACTTAATTTATGAATCCCATTTTAATACCAATTAAAAGTTCATGAGGGTTATGAAACTTAAAGGATTAAGCCTTAGGCTAACCAAGAGGGGGGTGAATTGGATATAAAAAATCTTTAAAGAAAAGGGACTTGATTGAAATTTATTAAAACGTACACACCATAACCGATATAGCAGATACATAAAAGTAAACTTCATAATAATGAAAAAAAATCAAAGTTATCCACCATAAAGACAATCACATAAAATAAAGTACTAAAATAATTAAGGAAATGAATACACCATAATTTATAGTGGTCTGGTCAACTTGACCTACATCTACTCCTTAGAGACTCCCTCTCCAAGCATTAAATGAAATAGTAGTGAATCTCTTTTTGCTTCCATAGCAAGGCAGAGAATCCTGTATAGATGTTGTTTATCTCCCTGGTGCAGTAGACAACCGTGACTATTTTATTGGAAAAGAACCTCAACTTTACTTTTAACCTCATTGTAATGGTCAAAGTGCCACAACTCTATTTTCACCCTCCAGGTGATAGTCAGAGAACAACGATCTTTGCTGAAGAACTCCTACTGAGCCATAGAGATTCCAGACAGAAGATCATAGGTACTAGGCAAGATTCTTACTTGAAGCAACCTTTTGAATCCCCTCACAAGTTCTCCCTTACAAAATCTCCCTCTTTTCTCTCACCAAGCTCTCCTTTTACTCTCTCTCAAGCTCTCTCTCAAGAAGACTAAAAAGGCAAAGATATCTTATAAGAATATTAGTAATCCTTAAATAGTAGGCTTCAAAATCCTATATATTAGGACATTTGTCTTTTGTTTATATAGTAAGATTCACTTATCAGATGATATGATCAGTATAATTTGGACTCATCCAATAAGAACATTTAGATGAACCATTCAACTATTATAATATTTCATACGGTATGATCAAAACATCGTACAGTACGATATGTATAAATTCCTTTTATTCATTTGGTATGTTCCTTAGGACAACCAACTTTGTTCATTGGAGATCATCCAACACTATGGACAACGTATAGTGTGATCAGTAATTATCAATTTCACCTACGTAATTAATCGTAATGAAAATAAATATAGAAATAAAAAAAGAAAGAACACACCAAATTTATAGAGGTTCAGTCAAAACTTGACCTACGTCCACTCCCCAAAGGCACCCTCTGAGTATTACACTAAATCTTTAGTGACTCTCGTTTAGCCCCCACATCTAGGCAAAGAAACCCTTACAAAATCACTTTCACCTTCCCCGGTATGGCGGAGGAGCCGGGTCCTTTGACACCAAGGAGATCTTCTTCTTTCCAAAACTTTCCTCAAGATGAATCTTAAATCTGATGGTACTAAGGTGCAAGCTTGTCAGAGCAACCTATGAAATCTCCTCCACACTCCCTTGAAATCCTGTCAAAGGATCTTCTCCCTCTCTCAAACTGCACCCTTTCCTCTCTCCCTTAAGTTCTCTCTTCAAGTTTTCTTCATAAAAATGAAGCTTTAATGGTTGCCAAAGACTCTTATAAAATCTTATGAGAAAGCTTAAATAGAGGGTCTAAAAAAACCTTAAAAATCATTTTAGTTGTCAAAGATCGTATAGTACGATTGCAGGATCATCCAGTATGATGTGCAAAATTTGACCTGCTAGTACTGTGCAATCTCTAGTTACTATTATACAAACAATTTAATTTGCCTATTTGTACTATAAGATTTCCAATTAGTACTATACAAATAGTTCAATAAAAATGCAGTACGATCACTAGTTATTACTGTACGAACAGTTCAATTTGCTTGTTCATACTAAATGATGTCCAATTAGTACTATACGAATAGTTCAATAAAAATGCAGTTCATCCGGGATGAAGCATGGGATGGCCAAAAGCGTCTCTATTAATCATACAGTACAAACTAATTCATATAGTGCAATCAAAATAACAAAACTAAGTCATTTTGATTGATTAATCATAAGATTAAATTAATCAATATTTTAAACATCGTACATTATGATTATGTTCATCTAACACAATTAGAACTACTTTTCAAATTCAAATTTTTGCCAAATTTAATTGACAACAGGCTTTCTAATTAAATAGATCATCTAGTACGATATGGTGATCGTACCGTATGATTAGTTATATTTTAAAAATAATTTATTAAGAAAATAAAATATATTAATTAATTTCTACTACACCAAATTGTATAGTATGATGTACAGAAAAATTAAAATTTTTAAAATCATTTTTTGCTCCCCCTATGTATGTACACGATCACCAATATAATATACATAATTATAAGACTTGACTCAAGAAATAAAAATTACAGACTCATTTAACATAACCAATTTTACACAATCTTGAGTCTTGATACTTCAAAAAATAGTGTGTATTTGAAATATTAGTCAACACATAAATTAATATACACTACAAACACTAGGAGAAATAAAAGATTAATAAATATTATTTATTATCATCAACTCATAAACTTGGAATCCCGAGTTGCAACAATCTCTCTCTTTTTTATGATGACAAATAATATTGGTTGAATTTGTAAATTAAAAATATTTTCTCCTAAACTCCCCATCACTAAAAGAATTATACTAAAAAATAGGGGAAAGTATTTTTTTTTTAAAGCTAAGTAATAAAAAAAATAAATACAACCAAGTAAAATACATTCTCCCCCTAAGATATTATCAAAAAGAAAAGATAACATAATACATGAAAATAACAACATAATAAAGAAATGAAAACATAAAATTATGCTTAAAATATAATAAAATATATTAAAAATTAAAATATAATAATAATTAAAGACACAAAATAGATAATAAAACACACAAAAGCACATAAACACAACACACAAAGGAACCTTAATATGCTTATACCTCATCATCTTGCTCAAGTTTTGATGATTCGTAAGCTAGGTCTGCCTAGGAGATTTTTTACTTTTTATCTTTTCCCCATATTACAATCAATTTATTCTTACTCTTTTTCTTTGCATGAAGAGTTTTTAAATTGGGGCATTCAAACTTAAAATGTGCAGGTTTCCTACACCCAAAGCAAATAACAATAGAAAAAAATTTAAAATTTTTACCATTTTTATTATTGCTTCAATTTTGTTGAAGCTTATGCTTTTGCTTCAATAGACTATCGAATTTGTTTGTTATCAATTATATCTCCTTACTCTCATCATCAAATAAGCCACATTTATTTGTGTCTTTAGATTTTAGCACTATAGTCTCCTCATCACTTGCATCTAAAGGTCTTTTACTCACACTTTGCTCGTAAGCAATGAGTGAGCCTATTAGATTGTTTATAGAATAAGCATTCAAATCTTTGAATTCAATAATTGTAGTAATTTTAGCATCATCGGAACTTGATAAGCATCTCAAAATCTTATTAGCTTTTTTAGAATCAGAAATTTCTCTACTTAGTGCATGTAAGGATTGTCACTATTTAGGTGAACCTAGTGTACATGCCAAATATGGTTTTGCTAGGTTTTATATGGGAAAGTTCATAATCATTCAATAGAATTTTTAATCTAGACAATTTAACCTCACTAATTCCTTCATACATGATACACTGTCTATCACCGATCTCCTTACCAATAGCATAGGTAGATACTCTCAAGTGGTACTCAGATTTTAATGCATAAAAGAAATATTTTAAGCACTTTGCATTTAATTATGATAGATTCCTATCCTCATTTTTCCATTCACTAAAAGGTACTTGAGTTTTCATGCCAGTCACAAGTTTGAAAGGTGCACTATAACCTATTGCAAATCTATTTTTATGACTTATGTTTTGATGATTGATAAATATTATTGATTCTCTTGGACTGCCTGTTACTTCTAACTTTTCAGGAATCGAAGATCGAATGAACAAACGAAGCCAGTTAAAGATTGCGTACATTTAGGGTTGAGTCAGTCGGTACTTTGTTTTTTTTCTCTTCTTGAGTCTATTTGTAATGTTCAAAGAGACTGATGCTAAGTAACCCTACACATACACACTTGAGAGACTTATAATTTCTGTTTTTACTCATATCGGCAAGGATGATATTTATATCGTTCTAGACGATCGGGCTTACAAAAAAAAATCAAAATAAGGATTCTTAATTAAGGCAGCCGTCATCAACAGATCATCCTGGACGATACGTGTATCGCCCAGGACGATAAGCTCAAAACAGAAAGAAATTGCCGCCATAGACAATTAAGGTATTCTGTATTTTTTAATAATCGGCCAGGACGTTCATTGATCTGCCTGGACGATATTCACAAATTATGCCTTAATTGATCAAGAAATTAAGGGAGTAATTACGGATGATTGATATGATCATATCGTCCTGGACGATCGCAAGATCGGCCATGATGATCTATTCAAAAACCTTAGTTACTTCTGCACGATAAATATCGACCAGCTTAAATTCAGGGCGATGCTCTAGACAATTTTCCACTGATTTGAACTGATCAGCCGGGACGATCGTGAGATCGGCCTGGACGATCAAGGCAATTTTAAATCGTCCAGTTTGCATTCAGAGCGATGCTCTGGCCGATCTTCTGAGATTTGTACTGATCAGCCAGGACGATGTCCATATCGGCCTGGATGATATTGTCGGCAACTTGAAATTAATGATCTCCTTTGAAGCTCTTCTATTTAAGAGCTCTTGTTCAACATTTTGAACAATCTTTCGCTGCTACCTTAACCTGAGAAGACCTTGAGGAGAGAAAAAGAGAGAGAGAGAAAGAGAGGATCTTGTGAGGGGGAGCTTGTGAGGGGATTCAAAAGGGTTGCTTCAAGGATCGCTCTGCTTCTTATTCCTCTAGAGTTTCTCGTCTATGGAAGGGTCGGTAGAGGTAAGAATTCAGCATCTGATTGTGGTTCTCTACCAGCTTCAGGCGGATGCAAAAAAAGATAAGTTCTCTGCCCTGCTGGGGTGGCAAAAAGGAGGTTCTTTGTAAATGCTTCTCCGCCTAGCTGTGGGGGATAAAGGAGAGTCACGTTTGTAGTGCAATACTCGGAGGGCGCCTCCGGGGAGTCGACGTAGGTCGAGTTGACCGAACCACTATAAATCTCTGTATTCTTGTTTCTTGCTTCCGCACTTTAATTTTCGCATTTATTTCTCTCGTGGTGTGATTTTAGTTTATGTGATTTTTGTTCTTTGTGAAAAGAAAATTTTAAAATACCAATTCACCCCCACCCCCTCTTAGTTATCTTGGGCCTGTTCTATAGGGCTTAACATCCCTAATGAACTTTCAAGTGGTATCAGAGCGGGATTAAAAAATTTGAAGTTTGAAAACTTTTTGATTTTGATCCTTGGCTAACCTTGGGAATCGTAACACTACGGAAGGATATTCTATTACCCGACCTCCCCTGTTCGACAACTTACCTTTTGATTTAATGTCAATGTTTTTACAATCTACTGATTATCGCATGTGTATGCTTATCAAAAAAGGATATTCTCCACCTTCTCGTGAAATTAATGGTATTAAAACAGAAGTTGCTTTTATTGAATGGACTTTTGATGAACGAGATTTAGCTCAATTGAATGCAAAATGTTTGAACTGTAAATCTGAGGATTACATGCGTGTCTCCACTTGCAAAACTGGTAAAAAAATTTGGGATGAATTGTGTATCACCTATGAAGGCACTAAAGAGGTTAAACAATCCCGTTTGAATATTCTTTTGCATGATTACAAACTTTTTCGTATGAAACCTCATGAATCTGTTTCTGACATGTATACTAGGTTTACTCAGATAGTTACTTCATTGCATGTATTAGGAAAAGAACTTTCAAACTATGAAAAAGTAAACAAGATTTTGAGATGCTTGCCTTCGTCATATGATGCTAAAATTACTACAATCACTGAATTTAAGGATTTGAACACTTATTCTATTGATAACTTACTTGGCTTACTCATTGCTTACGAGCAAGTGGTGAATCAAAAAAATCTTGATGCAGGTGAGAAGAAGAAGGAGAAAATAGTTGCACTGAAGGCGCACAAATCAGATTCTGAATCTTCCAGGTCTGAAAGCGATGAAGTTTCCTTCATCACAAGGCAATTCAAAAGCTTTCTAAGGAAGAAGCAAAACCATCATTGGAGAAAAGGTAGGGATCATAAACATTCTAAAGGATCTTATGATGTCGTTTATTATGAATGCAGGAAACCAGGACACGTGAGAACTGATTGCCCTACACTTAAAGATCACTCAAGCAAAGGAAAGGGTGAGGAGAAACCTAAGCTAAGAAAGGACAAGATGAGAGTATAAAAAGCATTTTGGGCGGATTCTGCATCGGACTCATCGGAAATATAATCAAAAAATGAGACATCAAAATTGTGCTTGATGGCAGACGACAATCTTGATCAAGAAGAGGTATGTGAACTTTCCTACGGTCAACTTCTTGAAGTTTCAAAAAAAATCCATGCATCATATAGGAAATTAAAGAAAATACATGCTAGCTTGAAATTAAAATTTTTGAACCTACAAAAAGAGTATGAAATTTTGACTAAAGACCATCAAACGATTGATTAAAATCATATGACTTTACTTGATGAATTTGATGAGTTAAATAAAAATCATTGTGAATTAGTTGAAAAGCATGATGCATTAAAAGTTTCACACACATCACTTGAATATGATTTTGAGAAGTCTAAAGAGATGGAGAAAAATTTGAGGATTAAAAATGAGGCCTTAAAAAGCACTAATTTGAAGATTCAAAATGAACTAAAAACATGCAAGAAAACAAGGATGACATTTACTATTGATCAATTGCCAAAACCTAGGAAGAGGCACTATAACTCAAACCACTTAAGAAATCCTTTTCCTGTAGTTAGATGTTTTTCATGTGGCATGCTAGGACACATCTCACACACTTGCATAGTTCACCATAGTACACATTGGGTGTGGAGACCTAAGGTGCATGATCCACAGCATACCACACATGCATTGCATTCTACTCTTCATAAGAAGGAACCCAAACCTGCTTGGGTTCCTAAATCTAACATTTGGTAATTTTGCAGGAGGGCTCTCACAAAAGGCCTCGTGAGAGTATGTGGTACCTGGACAATGGATGCTCTCGACATATGACTGGTGGTGCCAATCAGTTTGTGGTACTAGAGTTTAGGACGGAGGCAAGATTACTCTTGGAGACAACACCACCAAGAAGGTGGTAGGCGCAGGTATAATTGGTAATTCCAAGAACCTTATGATTGAAAATATTTTGCTTGTAGATGGATTGAAAGCATAACTTGCTCAGCATCAGTCAACTCTATGACAAAGGCTTCATCATGCAATTCTTTGTAAATTAATGCATTATAAGTTTAAGTAACAACACTATTTTGCAGGGAAAGAGAATCAACAACATCTACATGCTTGATTTAAGTAACATTGAATGTGCTGCTTCATTTTGCTTAAAAATAGTGATTGATGATTCATGGTTGTGGCACCGGAGACTTTGTCATGCAAGTATGAAAACCCTTAGGAAAGTGACCCAAAAAGACCTAGTTAGAGGTGTCCCCAAACTCAAATTTTCAAAAGACCACCTTTGTGATGCTTGTCAACTAGGAAAGCAAGTCCACTCCACCTTTCACCCCATTAAGGACATTAGCACTTCTAGACCTTTAAAGTCCTTCACATGGATTTGTTTGGACCTATTAGCACTGCCAGCCTGAGAGGGAAAGTCTATGGATTTGTGATTGTTGATGACTACTCGAGGTTCACTTGGACTAGATTTCTTTCACATAAAAATGAGTCTTTTGAGGAGTTTAAAACATTTTCTACTTGGATTCAGAAAAGCTAGGTTGTGATATTTTGACCATCCATAGTGATTATGGGGGAGAGTTTGAGAATGAAAGATTTGGAGATTTTTGTGAGGATAAGGGGATTAGCCATAATTTTTTAGCTCCTAGGACCCCTTAGCAGAATGGGGTAGCTGAAAGGAAGAACCGGACCTTGGTGGAAGCCGCTAGAGGCGTGCTTGCTGAGTATTCACTTCCAAAATACTTTTGGGCTGAAGCGGTTAACAGAGCTTGTTATGTGTTGAATAGGGTGAATGTTAGAGCCAAATTAGAAAAGACACCCTATGAGATCCTTAAGGGTAGGGCACCCAATCTTTCCCACCTTCTTGTCTTTGGTTATAAGGTTTCTATTCACAATAATGGGAAGTCTCACTTGGGAAAATTTGATTCTAAATCTGATGAAGGAGTATTCTTGGGATATTCTAGTGTTGGGAAGTCTTTTAGGGTGTTTAACAAGAGAACCTTGATGGTGGAAGAGACAACCCATGTAGAATTTGATGAGTCTGATCCTAGGAAATCTGGAGTTGAAGATGATGATGTTGGAGAGATTACAAGTGGAGTAGAAAATTTGGGGAAGGGGGTAGAACACCAAAGTAATGAAGGAGTAGGAGAAGTCACCCAAGGAGTAGAAAATATTGATTTGGATGAAAGGGTTGGACCTTCTCACACTTTGCCTAGAGATTGGAGATACTCTACAAGTCACCCCTAGGATTTGATCTTAGGAGACCCTTCTAGTGGAGTTAAGACTAGACATGAACTTAGGAAGGAGGTGAACCACTCTTCCTTTATCTCAATGACTGAACCCACCACCATTAACCAAGCCCTTACTGATGAGTTTTGGATTTTAGCAATGCAAGAAGAACTGAATCAATTTGTTAGGAATGATATTTGTGAGCTTGTAGAAAAATCTAAGGGATAAAGTGTAGTTAGGATAAAGTGGGTCTTTAAGAATAAGGTGAATGATTCAGGAGTGGTGGTTAGGAATAAAGCAAGATTGGTAGCTAAGGGGTATAACCAAATAGAAGGGATAAACTTTGAGGAGACTTTGCCCCTGTAGCTAGATTGAAGCCATTAGAGTGCTATTAGCCTTTGCCTATTATAAAAGATTTAAGCTTTTTCAAATGGATGTCAAGAGTGCCTTTTTAAATGGGGAAATAAAAGAAGATGTGTTTTTAGAGCAACCCCCAGGTTATGAGAGTTCCCAATTTCCAAATCATGTTTTTAAACTAAAAAGGATTTGTATGGGTTAAAGCAGGCACCATGAGCTTGGTATGAGATGCTTAGCACATTCTTACTAGAGAGGGAATTTGTCAAGGGGAGCGTAGACACCACCCTTTTTCTTAGGAGAGTTGGAGATGATTTACTCATTATTCAGATTTATGTTGATGATATACTCTTTGGATCTTCTAATAAAAAATTGTGTGATGATTTTTTTAAAACAATGAGTAGAGAGTTTGAGATGAGTTTGATGGGAGAGTTGTCCTACTTTTTGGGGTTTAGCATAAAATAATTGGAGGATGGAACCTTTTTAAATCAAACAAAATACATAAAGGACATTTTGAAGAAGTATGAGATGGACAAAGCTAAGCCAATTAACACTCCCATGACTTCTAGTGCTCCATTGGATAAGGACCCAAGTGGTAAGTCTGTTGATCAGAAGAAGTATAGAGGCATGATTGGATCTTTACTTTACTTTACTGCGAGCTGACCTGATATTATGTTTAGTGTTTGCCTTTGTGCTAGATTTCAAGCTGACCCTAAGGAGTCCCACATGACTTCTGTTAAGAGAATTTTTAGATACCTTTTGGGGCACAAGGCTTAGGGATTTGGTACCCTAAGCACAGCACTTCTTTTGAGATTATTAGATTTTATGACTCTGATTTTGTAGGATGCAAGGTGAATAGAAAAAGTACTTCAGGAACTTGTCAATTCATAGGACAGTCTCTGGTCTCATGGTCTAGTAGGAAACAAAACTTTGTTGCACTTTCCACTGCTGAAGCTGAGTACATTGCTCTTGGAAGTTGTGTGGCCCAAGTCCTTTGGTACAAACAACAGGTATTGGATTTAGGATTACCTGTAGGAACCATCTCAATCTTTTGTGACAACACTAGTGTCATATGCATCTCTAAGAATCCTATCCAACATTCAAGGACTAAGCACATTGACATTAGGCATCACTTCATTAGAGATCATGTGACTAAGGGATACATTGAGTTACATCATGTGACAACTGAAAATCAACTGGCTGACATCTTTACTAAACCACTTGCCTTTGACACTTTAAGTTCTTTAAGGACTAGATTGGGTGTGATTGACATAAATACAAGAAACTTGATCTTTAAGTTACTTTCTTTTGCTTTTGTTTTTTCTTTATTTGCTTTTAAGTTTTTGGTGTATTTTACTTTCTTTTCTGTGTTTTTTTTTTTAAGCTTAGTTTTCAAAATCATCGCTGAAATGATATCATATTCCTTGTCCTTGTTTTTGAAAATTTGTAGTCAATGTGTTTTTTCATCTCTTAATTTCTTAGATGGTAAAAATATTTTGTGATTGTGTTTCTTTCTCTAACCTATTTTAGTGGCATAGTTTTCTTTTCTAATCAAAAATCTATCTAAAATTAAAGATTGTGTATGAAATTAAAATCTTTTCTTAAGCTTGCTTAAGCAAATATATCTTGTATTTATAATGTTTAAAATCCTTTTATCACATCAAGATCTCTCGTTACTCTTGTCTTTGATTATTGATTCTGTTTGTGGTAATTCTTCCTTATGTTAGAGAGAGAGCTCCTATTCTCTAATATTTAAGAAGATATACTCACAACTAAGATTTTTTTTAAGAGATTATAAAAGAGAATATAGCTTGCAAAAATTTAAAAAAAAATTTGGCCAATGATGCCAACAAAAGAAGCGCAAAGATGCCAAATTGAAAATCCATAAAAAGATGCGCAAAGCGCCACTCAATTGACAAGAGGAATAAAATGAGCCCACTTAAAAGCAAGCTATTCTCTCTTTTTAAATCTTTTAGAACTTAGAAGTTTTGATTCTCAAAGGCTTGATTTCGCTTGTTTTGCGATCGTGATAGATTTACTTTGGTTTATTATTTGATAAAGATATTTTTTCTTAAACCAAGTGATGGATGGATTCTTTTTCTCATATCCAATTGATTTTTTGAGTTAGGTCATTGATTTTAAAAGATGATTCTATCCTAAGAAAATGTCTGAGCTAAGGGTAACCATGACCGGATATTCTACCACTCTTTGGATTGTTGAGATTGTTAACTCATTCACCCACAAGTTTTTAAATCAATCACATGGAATATTACATCATTTTCATGCCTTGGTTAAAAAAAAATTTGGTTTGCTATTGGTCTTTTTTTGTTCCCTCCTCCTTTTTGATATGTCAAAAAGGGGAGAAGTTTATGATGTTTTTACACTTGTCGATCCCGAAATTTTATTGCTAACTGACTTCGTAGTGTTTTGCCATCATCAAAAAGTGGGAGATTGTTGCAAATCTATTTTCATGACTTATGTTTTGATGATTGATAAACACTATTCATTCTCTTGGACTGCCTGTTACTTCTAACTTTTCAGGAATCGAAGATCGAACGAACAAACGAAGCCAGTTCAAGATTACGTACATTTAGGGTTGAGTCAGTCTGTACTTTATTTTTTTTCTCTTCTTGAGTCTATTTGTAATGTTCAAAGAGACTGATGCTAAGTAACCCTACACACACACACACTTGAGTGACTTAGAATTTCTGTTTTTACTCATATCGGCAAGGACGATATTTACATCGTCCTGGGCGATCGGGCTTAAAACAGAAAATCTAAACAAGGATTCTTAATTAAGGCAGCCATCATTAACAGATCATCCTGGATGATACATGTATCGGCCAGGATGATAAGCTCAAAATAGAAAGAAATTGCCGCCATAGACAATTAAGGTATTCTGTATTTTTTAATAATCGGCCAGGACGATCATTGATCGGCCTGGACGATATTCACAAATTATGCCTTAATTGATCAGGAAATCAAGGGTGTAATTAAGGATGATTGATACAATCATATCATCATGGATGATCGCAAGATCGGCCAGGATGATCTATTCAAAAACTTTAGTTACTTCTGGACGATAAATATCGACTAGCTCAAATTCAGGGCGATGCTCTGGACTATTTTCCTCTGATTTGAACTGATCGGCCGGGATGATCGTGAGATCGGTCGGGATGATCAAGCCAATTTTAATTCATCCAGTTTGCATTCAGGGCGATGCTCTGGCTGATCTTCTGAGATTTGTACTGATCGGCCAGGACGATGTCCATATCGGTCTGAATGATATTGTCGACAACTTGCAATTAATGAGCTCCTTTGAAGCTCTTCTATTTAAGTGCTCTTGTTCAATATTTTGAACAATCTTTTGCTGCTACCTTTACCTGAGAAGACCTTGAGGAGAGAAAGAGAGAGAGAGAGAGAGAGAAAGAGAGAGAGAGAGAGAGAGAGAGAGATAGGATCTTGTGAGGGGGAGCTTGTGAGCGGATTCACAAGGGTTGCTTCAAGGATCGCTCTGCTTCTTCTTTGTCTAGAGTTTCTCATCCATGGAAGGGTCGGTAGAGGTAGGAATTCAGCATCAGATTGTGGTTCTCTGCCAGCTTCAGGAGGAAACAAAAGGAGATAGGTTCTCTGCCTTGTCGGAGTGGAAAAAAGGAGGTTCTTTATAAAGGCTTCTCTGCCTAGCTGTGGGGGCTAAAGGAGAGTCACGTTTGTAGTGCAATACTCGGAGGGCACCTCCGAGGAGTGGACGTAGGTCGAGTTGATCAAACCACTATAAATCTCTGTGTTTTTGTTTTTTGCTTCCGCACTTTAATTTTTGCATTTATTTCTCTCGTGGTGTGATTTTGGTTTATGTGATTTTTGTTCTTTGTGAAAAGAAAATTTTAAAATACAAATTCACCCCCCCCCCCTCTTTGTTAGCTTGCGCCAGTTCTATAAGGCTTAACATCCCTAACGAACTTTCATAACCATCTTGAACCAACATCTACATATGGTGGTCTATGGACTATAAGAAAATAGACATTCTAATTTTTCATAAATCAAATGAAATGTTATCAAATAGAGGTAGACGAGTTATAGAATAACCCTACACAATATTTCAATTACCAAATGAGCCATGATCGATTTTTCAAGGTTTTCTAAAACACCATTTTTGAAACCCCGCTCTAATACCAATTGAAAGTACGAGATGCGCAAGGAGGGGGGTGAATTGGAAATTTTTTTAATAAAATAACAATCCTTAATAAGAGCTCTAATTTTTTTTGTTTTTAAGTTTTAAATAGAAAATTAACTTGATGTGAAAGTGAATGATTAACACATGATTATAATAATAGGTGATGAAATTTTAGCTTACACAATAAGGACCTAGAATAAGATTTTCACCAAACAGTTTTAACAAATATAAAATGCAAAAGAGAAATAAAGTTTAGTAAATGGAAAAATCACACCAAAAAATTTATATTGGTTCAGTTACTTGACATACATCCACTCCCCGGAGTCCTCAAGTCCAAGAATTTTAATACTCAAAAGTAATTCTCCTTTTGCCCCCACAGCAAGGTGGAGAAGCCTTTACAAAACCACACTTTCACCTTTCTGGCATGATGGAATACCAACCACTATGTCACCCACCTGGTGACGGCAGTGAACCTTCTCATTTTTCTCCCTCTTGTAAAATGTAGGGTACCTTAGAGGATACGAACCATAAAGGATCTCCCCCTTACAAAGCTTCCCATAAGATCTTCTCAGGCCACAAGAGGAGCAAGGGTGCAGCAAGCTAGGAGAAACAGTGTGATCTCCCTCATAGTCCTTCTCCCTCACAAACTCACCTTCTCCTTCCTCATATAAACCCAAAATCTTCTCAAGTAGCTCTCTCTCAAGAAGTAACCTTTATGTCATGTTCCTCGCTAATTTGTTCTTTCAAAAGACAGAAGATTTATATATAAATCAGGCTCCAAGAAATTCAAAAATTTTAATTTAGCTATTTCAATTCATATAGTATGATCCAAGATCATACAATATGATTTGTTCAAAGCAGACTTCATTCTGGTATGAAAGAGTACGAACAAGCAATTTTTTTTATTTAAGAATTTAACCCAAGTGAATATAGAAAAGTAATCTACAATCACTAATCCGTATACCTTCCCTCCTAGACTTATAGTTCCAACTAGTCCAAAAAGATCCATATGTAAAATCTCCAAAGGTTTACTAGTTCTAAGTTCCTTTTGGACTGAAAAAAGGACTTCAGCTATTTTTCTAATTGACATGCATTGCAAAGGTGATCCTTATTAAAGTCTAGTTTTGGTATACCTCTAACCAAACTCTTTTGGGTAAGTTTTCTAAGATTTTTTATGCTAGAGTAATAAAGTCTTTTATGCCATATCCATGACTCAACAGAAATAGTTTTCAAACGGAAAGAATTAGAAGTTTTTATACAATTTAAATCTAGCATATAAACATTATTTACCCTTAAACCATGTAAAACATAATTTCCATTTAGGCTTATTATGTAGCTAGTAGGAAAAAATTTAACATTGTATTCTTTATTATATAGCTGGGTAATACTCAATAGATTATGGTTTAAGGTTTCTACAAGAAGTATCATCTCTACAAAAAATTTTTGCAAGTTTCCAATCAAACCTGATCCAACCACTTTCCTAGTGGTGTTATCTCCAAGTGTAACCCTGCCTCCATTTCTAGCTTCCAATGATATAAATTACTTAGTTTCTCCAATCATATGCTTTGAGCAACCACTGTCAAAAGGCCTTGTATGAGAGTGTGCCTCTTCTTCATCTATCTGATCAAGATTGTCGGCCACTAAGCACAAGTTGTTGACTTCCTTCTCCTTTCTAATTTCTAACAAATATAAAGCCGTGTTCACCCAAAAAGCTCTTTAGTATCTCTTCTTGCCCTTCTTCACATTTGGTTTCTCCTCTGCCTTTTCCTTGCTAGGAGTGGCTTTTAGGTTTGGGCAGTCTGACTTTATATGTACAAGTTTGCTACACTCATAGGAAATCACATCATTAGAAACCTTAACATTCTTATTGAACTTACCTCTATTCCACTGTTGGCATCTCTTCTGCTCCCTCTTTAGAAAGCTTCTAAACTGTCTAGTCATTAAGGCGATGTCATCCTCATCCTCAGGTTGTGATAGATCACTCTCTGACTCCTCCAATTTTAATATAATGTTCTTTTGCATTCGTTGTTCACCTACATCAAACTTCCTTTGACTCACTCCTTGCTTGTAGGAAATTAGTGAACCAAGGAGATTATCAAAAGAGTAAATATTTAAATCTTTAAACTCTGTAATTGCAGTTATTTTAGTATCATAAGCAGTAGGAAATTAATGAAGATTCTTATTAACCATTTCAACATTCATTAGTTCCCTACCCAATGCATTCAAAGAAGTGACTATCTAAGTGAATCTTGATTTACATGTCAGAAATAGATTCATTAGGTTTCATGCAAAATAATTCATAGTTATGTAACAAGATGTTTAATCTAGATTGCTTTACTTCGTTAGTCCCTTCATAACTAATACAAAGTTTATCCCATATGTCATTTCCACTTTTGCAAGTGAAAACACACATGTAGTCTTCTGACTTAAGTGCACAAAAAAAAATTATTTAAACACTTTGCATTTAGTTGTGCTAAGTCACAGTGTTCTACAGTCCATTCAACAAAGGGTGTATCAATTCTAATACCATCAACTATTCTAGTTGGTTTTGTATACCCTTCTTTTACTAAGATCCACATACAATAATCTAAAGACTGTAAAAATGTAGACATGCATGTTTTCCAAAAAATTGAAATGAATGTTATCAAATAAAGGAGGTCTAATAATTGAATATACTTCAGGTGTTTTTCGATTTCCAAAATTAGCCATATTCATTTATCAAAAAAGTAGTCTAAACTTATGATTTTGAAATAAAGCTCTGATACAACTTGTTGATTCTTATTGAATCTCGATTAGATTATTAAATCTCATCTAATGTCCCAAGTTTAACCAAGAGGGGGGGGGGGGGGGGTGAATTGATAATTTTAAAATTTACTCTTGGATTTTAAAATTTCAAATCGATTGATATATGAAGCAAGTTAATTTAAAGTTTTCAAAATTACTTTTGAACCACAGAATTAATAACTTGCAGTAAGTAAGTAGCAAAAAATAAAAGACACAAAGATTTATAGTGGTTCAGTTAAACATGACCTACATGCACTCCATGAAGCCTCCCACTTCATGTATTGCACTATTACCAAAGTGACTCTCCATTAACCCCCACAGCAAGGCGGCAAAGCCTTTACAAAACTCTCTTCTACCAATCCCCAATGCGACAGAGAACTGTCATCCTTACACACCCTCCAAGTGTAGGCAGATAACCTTCAACCTTTCACACCTTCCAAGTGTAGGAAAAGTACTGTCAGCTATTCACACTCTCCAAGTGTCAGCAGAGAACCATCGTTCTTCCACACCCTCCAAGTGTAGGCAGAGAACAGGATATTTCTCTAAAAATCTTCTCAATAGGCAATCTAGAAAGATAAGAGGAAGAGTGAAAAACACAAATCACATATAGAGATTTTTACCTTTGAGTAACCTTGTGAACCCTTTACACTCTACTAGGAAGAAATCTCTATCAAACACTCTCTCACAATCTCTCCTTCAATTGCCCTTGAAAATTTATGAAGCAAAGACTCTATCACATCAATTTTAGTGGACCTTATATACAAAAAACATGAAAAACTATCTAGAAAATTAAATTTTCAATTTAGAGCATACACGATCATACCGTACGATCGTATGTTCATACGTAAGAAAAATTTAAATAATGTTACGTACGAACCTAATGTGAATTGGTATGAACTCATTTCATACACAATCATCGTTTGGTACAAATTACGTTCATTAGGGATGAATAGTTAGAAAATTAAATTTTATTCGTACAAAATGTCTAAACAAAATGATCAAGAATAGAATAGAGATGTTCATCCTGATATGAATATAAGTATTGTCCCATGTGATCTTCATTTGAGGATAAAACAAAGGCGTTCAACCCCATACAAAATTAAATATAATCCTGTACGATCTTCGTCCGAGGATAAAATAGAGGTGTTCGTCCCTGTACGAAATTAAAGATCTTCCCGTACGATCATCATCCGAGGATAAAACATAGCGTTCATCCTTGTACAAAATTAAATATCATCTTGTATGATCCATACTTTGAAAAAATATTTTCATTCATGTTCGTTCAACTGCTCGTTGGGAAAAATAACTGACCAGATCAACCCGTAAGAAGTGATATCGTATAGTATGATCAGTTTAAAAAATATGAATTACAATCACACTCTTAAACTCAATAAAATTAAAAATACAGACTTCAAACACAATAAACTCTATACTGATATTGATTTGAAGTCCTCAACAATTCAGAGTATGATTTTCTTGAAATGTTAGTACACACTAGGGCAAAATAATTCTTCCAAAATGTGTTAGGAGAAATAATAATCAAATCAATAATATTTTGAATCATTAAAAACATACAACTTGCAAGAATATCAAACATGCAAAACTAAGTAGCAGCTATCTCAACAGTAGATACCTCCATAATAACCCTCATTGGAGAAACATTAGCATGCATATAAGAACCATTACCCTCAACCATAACCGAATTAGGCTTCACAATATCATGTTCAACCAAATGAATAGCATTCCCCTGTGATAGTTGGGTTGAAACTTCTCCTTTCGGAGATGGGGATGCAACCTAAAACATCCATTTAACACATGACCATGTATCTTGTAATGAGAAAAAAAAGTGGGTAAGTTTTCAATTTCCACTTTTTGGAAATACCCATTCAATTCATAACAAATCCAAATTTCCTTAGGTTGTTTTTTAGAGATATTCAACTCCACTAAAACACGAGTCACAGACAACCTAGAAATAGATGTCGTAGCTTAGTCGGGCTATAGAGGCATACCAAAGATCAGATATTCCTCCAGCACATCAAAATTTGGAGACCATTTAAACAATCTCATTTGATAAACTTGTGTATAGTAAGATATTCTTGGGAAAATGCAACTGTAATTGATATTTTTATTCAGTTGAATAACAATATGATAAGTGTCTAACAAGCTAATGTGAAAAGAACTGAAAAGCTTGATGTTAACAAAAAACTTTCGGATTACATCCAAACTAGTCCTACGAAGAACAAACTTTCCGACCAAAGTATGAGCAAAAGGAGCAGCAAGTTGCAAGATAATGGAGTAATCGAACATCAATGATGGACACCATGTAAAGGAAGTTTGCACAAAATTAAACTTAGTAGAAGTCAATAAAGCACCTACCAAAATGTACTTATAAGAACGTGATTTCCCCTCAGGAAACATAGGAGGTGGGTTAGATGATGTTGGGCACATCATCTCCCAGACCCAGCAAAAGTGAAAAGGACCTCAAAACAAAATCCAAAACACACTCAGTAAACCAACAAGGATGATAAAACAATCAAAGAGCATAAAAATCAATGCTAGAAGCAAAGAGAGGAAGCAAGAAAGAAAAACCCTAAATCACCTAAAAATCGCCTAAAAAACTATAGCAGAGAAATGTTACATGTGATTGTGACTAATTGGGTTGATTTGATTATTGAATTAAAATATGTATCAAACTTATGTTGACTTTACAAATGAAAATTTTCTCAATCCTATTGCAATTTCCTATTTTAATAGGCATCTCTTGGAAGTTTTAAATCTATTCAATGATTTTACCATTCAAGCTGATACTCTTATAAAAAATTGGGTGTGCTTTAAGGATTATCCTTCAATGTATAAGAGAATGAGTTTTGATTTCTTATACTTTAGATATAATCTCTACATTTTAAAAAGAGAGAAATCATTTTAAGATTTTAAAGAAAGTAAAGCCACTTCTTAAAATCAACAAAATCAAAACATGAGCAAAGAGCGCCACAAAATTAAAAGTTGTGAAAAGTGCCCCACAAAGTCAAAGGATGCACAAAGTGCGCCACAAAAATAAAGAGAGAGGGAGAGAGAGAGAGAGAGAGAGAGAGAGAGAGAGAGAGAGAGAGAGAGAGAGAGAGAGAGAGAGAGAGAGAGAGAGAGAGAGAAGGAGAAGAAGAAGAAGAAGAAGAAGATGCCTTCCTTACTTTTAATGCTTAAATCTCAGAAGGCCCATTAATCATTAATTACTTGACATTGAAAATTTTTAATTTTAGATTAATCGCTATTCATGGATAGTGTATCAAAAAAAATGTCATGCAAGAGAATTATAAAGATTAAACTTCTCTCTCCAACTTAGACCTTCTGAAATTGATTATATTGTAGAAATATACAAGGGAGAAGCCTAGTAAAATTTCTATGAAAGTTAGTCTGGGTTAACAAAACCTAAATTCTCAAACCTTTTTAAATTAGTTCGAGTTGCTCCACTTTTCACTATTCTTATAAATTTGTTCCCATTCGTTATTCTAATATGGTCTAAATGGTTAAAAGGAAATTTTTAATTAAATGTATGAATCTTCTACTCATGATAAGAACTCAAATCACATCATTGAGGAATGTGTGTTCTTTTATATAGGCATCTTTTACGTCAAGTCTTTCTTCGCAAAATCACAATCTATATTGGCTTGAAGATCATTCCTACCAAGAAGTGTGTTTTACTTTTCTGAAAATTAACGTTCAAGGTCAAATCACAACTAATCAGAGCGTCCGACTCAAATTTAATGAGCTCTAAGACTTATAAAGTGTCATATCCAAGTCTTAACAAAACTCATAGTTGTATAAAACCCTAATGGTTCAAACTTGTGATAAGATAGTGAGACCTGGAACCTTCCAAGTAAGAGACTTGGTCCTAGTTCTTTGGATGCCTATCTTACCTCACCAAAATATTTGTTGGCAGTTTGAACCAACATAAGAATGACCTTTTATCATTGACACAATCTTTGAGAGAGGTTCGAACATCAACTAATTAATTCTGAAGGATGCCACATGATACTTTCAAACATTAAGGAGAAGTACCAGGCTATATGAGTATCACTTTCAATATCAATAAAATAACTCTTTAAATTCAAATCTTGAAAACAAATGCTCTTCAAATTCAAAATAAAAAATAAAAATCAACTTCAAAATAAAATTAAAAAACATTCAAAAATTAAATTCAAAAAATTAAATCAAATTTAAAATTCCTCCACATTCAAGTCTCAAATTTTAAGAATTACTCTAGCCATCTTTTCCTTAAGGTTAGGTGCTTCCTTTCCTGAGGATTAGACCAACTAGTGATATAGCTTGACCATTGGGGCACCATCCTAGTTTATAAATCTTATTTCAATCCTCAGTGCGGAGCAAGCTTCATGCCTACATGATCATCCACTAGGGATGGATAATACCCTCTATGGCACCATCCTAGTTCCAAAATCTTGAGTTGAACTTTTTTATAGAGAAATTCTACTATCTATAAGATCATGCACTAGTGATGGAGCATGCATTTTATGACACCAACCTAGTTTTAAAATCCAAATTTTATCCTCTATGAAAAGCAATGCTTCCTTCTCATAATATCTTCCAATTCTCTTTCCTTAAGGTTAGATGTGAGTCATCATACTTTCTTTCTTTAGGATTATATCTACAAGTGATGGAGCACACCCTCCATGGCACCGTATTAGTTTCCTTGTTTAGGAATTGAATGTACATTCAAGTTTAAATTCCATTAGTGATAGAGCATTCTCTCTGTGGCATCATCTTAATTTCGAACTTGAAACTCGATCCTTTATGAAAATCAACATTTCCTTCTTACATGATCATCCAATTTTGTTTACCTTAAGGTTAGATGCTTTTTAATCGTAAAGATTATACATCTTAGTGATGAAGCACACCCTTTATAGAACCATCCTAATTGTAAATCCAGAACTGATCCTCTGTGGGAAGAAATGCCCCTCTCCCAAATGATCTACCATATTTTATTTCCTTAAGGTTAGAAGCCTTCTCTCCTTAAGATTAGATTTAATTGTGATAGAGCATACACTCTGTGACACCATCCAAATTTTTAAATCCAAACCTGATCCTCTATAGGAAGCAACACTTTCTTCCTACACGATCATCCAATTTTCTCTCCCTTAAGATTAGATATGATTCATCAAACTTTCTCATCTTCGGATAAGACATTCTAGTGATGGATAACACCCTCGTGGGCACCATCCTAGCATCAATTTCAAAATCTAGATTCCAACTTTCAGTTCTTTAAGGATAGGTATAAGTCTATATGCTACCTTTCTTTAGGATTAATACTATTAATGGTAGAGTATGCCCCTTGTGGCACTACCCCAATATCAATTCGAACCCCGATTTATAGGGATAGACTTTGCCTTCCCTTAGAATCAAAATTCCATATTTGACCTTCCTATTTTATCAACACCACTAAGAGAAATAGAACTCCATTTTATTATATATATTTGGGGTCTATATATTAACCTCATTTTTATGTGTGGTCATTAGGACCACTCTAGATCCTAAATTAATTAAAATTACAAATTAATCCAGTCCCCAGATCAATCAAGCCCCGAGATCAATCTAAGCTTTGGTTTAGTCAAAATATTATAATTCAAACCTATTTACATCTCAAATCTATCCAAACCTCAAATAAATCTAGATCTCAAACCTATTCAAACTAGAAATCAATTTAGACTTCAAGCCTATCCAAATTTTAAGTCAACCTTGACCTTCAATCTATTTAGGTTTGAACCAATACTGATTCCTACCAAACTATAATCCTATCTCAAACTTTCAAATGATTGTGATTGATTTGGATAATTCAAATTCAAGCATTTAAGTTCAAAATTAAGATCGAACCTCAATCCATCCTTTAAACTAATTCCCAATACAATTGCAATCCTATCCAATCATTTATGATCATCTAGTTTATTATAAGTAATATGGGTAATCCGAATTCATTTAATTAATTTTAAATTCTAGGCCAGTCACTAAAATTAAGACCAAAATCCAATGTTAAAAGGTTATGTCCTTAATACCTTTTTTAGTGATTTTTCAAACAATTCAAATCCAAGTCAAATGACACTAAATCATGATCTATCAATTAGATATCGATTATACGTTTCCCTAAGGTCTACCTTCTAAATTTGAGCTCAATCATAGGTATTTAAACCAAGAAACTGAATTGAATTCTAAAGGCTATAAAAACCATCAATTATTTATGGCCTATTCCACTAGAATCTATAGCCTATGGAATTTGACCTTGAAGCCTCCTCCAAAGCGTTTGATTAAATTCAGACCCATGATGATGATGTGTTAAGCACTAAACTATATTTTTGTAAACCCACCTTGTCCCCTAGTTGATGAGAGGTCAAAATGATAAATATGCCACTAGAGAGCAATTTTGAAGTTTTCTTGAAATTTCAATATGGCCCAGTCAAAACAAACCACAGAACCGTCTTTAATGCATCATAATAATCATTATGAGTGTATTGGACACAAACCTTGATGTTGGTCAAGCCTTGTCAACATAGTCAACCTAATTTGACCAAAATACCCCTTAGGGAGTTTGAAAAAACATTTTAATCCACATTGCCTCATATTTCTTGAGACCGCTTCTAATCAACTAAAAATATCAAACTAAACTTATTGGACCCAAGCCTAGACCTTGGGTCAACTTTGTTGACCAAGTCAATCAGGATTGGCCAAATAGCCCATTAAGGATTCAAATGACCATTTTGACTAAAATGATCATCCCAGACCTTGGGATCATCTTAAAAAGACTCAAAATATCATTACAAACTTATTGAGCCTAGACTTAGGACCTAAGTCAACCTAAATGATTAATTTGACCAATTAGAGCATCCCAACCGTTGAAATCATTTATACCACACTCCATTTATAATTTCAAATTTGTTCAACCCTGATGCATATCCTGGGTCAACCTAGTTGACCCAATAACCCTTTTACAGTTCAAACTTGTATATTCAACTTATTTAACCAAATCAACATCCTTAAGCTGCTAATCATCCATTAATGGTGACTTTAAAGTATTTAAAACCTACCATTAGTCAAATCATGCTTGTGTTTGACTTGGTCAAAATTCACTATATTGTAAAACTTTGCATCATATGCATTCAAGCATTAAAATTCTAAACCAAATGTCATAAGAATCATTAAAATAAATTTTTTTGATGTCTTTAACACTTTATAGCTATCTCAAGTCAAATCATATTCTTTTTGACCAAGTCAACTCATTTTGACTTGGTCAAATCCATGTAAGCTCTCATAATCTCATTTAAATCCCAGCACTCTAGCATTAAGGACCTCCAAACCATTTCAACCAACTCTTGGGGCCACTTGGCTTCCATGTATCTCAGCATTATTGACCATGTTTACTAGTCAAATAGTAAACATAACTATTAAGGCGTTTCAAAGGTGGTCAAACACCCTTCCAAACCATTTCCACTCCAATTTCAATCAACTTAAGAAGCCTAAATAGACTCTAGAACCTTATTAGCTTCCTCTAATCCCTGGCTTAACTCTAAACCAACACCTAATCATTCCTTTGTTGACAATAAAAAAAAAGAGGATTTCCATCCCATTGTCCTTAAAGTCCTTTAATTCTCATACTCTTAATATCTCTCATGCCACCTGGCAATCATCTAGGGAATTTGTCAGTCGAACATAGCCACCCATTTAGTTAGTGGATGATTCAATAGGTTAAAACATCCAAATGAGCCTCATTCACTCTATCGACCTTCTCTCACTTCATGCTAGGTCTCGAGCCCAATTTTTTTTTCATCTGAGCTCTCTAAACCTTCCACTTCCTTTTCCTAGCTCAAAACCACCATTTGAACACCACCGATAGTGAGCTTTCCAATCAACCTAGGCATTTTGAATTCAAAGGAACCTACTATTAAATTTATAGCTTTTTAGACCACACATTTAACTAAGGATACGTGGATAGTATATAAGCTCAAAGAGTCAAAGATTTCAAAAATCTAATTGCTAGATTAGGTATAATCTCAAACCTTATATAAAACACATAGATTTAAATAGCTTTCAAATAAGAGCTTTTTATGCCATGGTTTGAATCCCCAATGATTATGTACATTCTCTTAATCTATGTTTAAATTTTCATTAAAGTCCATCTAGTATATTTTGAGAATAAGCCAAATAAATATTCTTAGAGCTCTACCACAATGTGTATTAGATGTACATTTTTTGGGTAATTGATCTCATGACCAACGCCTAGATGAACCCATTCCGTAGCTCATTTCTTTAAGGATAGGTATAAGTCTCTATGCTTCCTTTCTTTAGGGTTAGTTCTATTTGTGATAGAGTACGCTCCTAATGAAACTACCCTAATAGAGTACCCTGCTTCTCCATGGATCAATATTTCCTTCCCTTAGAATCAAAATTCATTATTTTACCATCCTACTTGGTTAACACCAATAAGTGCAGTAGAACTCCATTCTATTATACATTTAGGGGGTCCATTTATTGACCTCATTTTTTATATGGTTACAAGGACAAATCTAGTCTCTAAATTAATCTAAATTCTAGATCAATCCATCCCCCAGATAATTATAGCTTCTTGGTCAATCTAGACTTTTGTTTAATCAAAACCCCAATAATTCAAACCTATTTTGATCTCAACTCAATCCAAACAACAAATCAATCTAAATCTTAAACCTATTGAGAATTCAAATAATTTAGACTTCAAACTTATCTAAATTTCAAGTCAACCCTGACCTTCAATCAATTTATTATGAATTTGGTATTAGGAATTATAATTTTGATGATAGTAAAAATTTCTGACACTTTATTTTTCCATGATTTCCTTTCCTACTAATGTTTCAGGTCCACCTGGTCAATTGCAAATTAAGCCAGCTCAAGATTGGATAAATTAAGACTGAATCAAATTATAAATTATCATTAAGTTTTATTTTTTACCTTTTCTTGAGTAAATTATAACAATATGGGTCCTAATGCTAAGTAATCTTGCACATACACACTCACGAAATTTTTTTTCGTTTTTTTAGAGTTTTCTATTTTTGATCACATCGTTTGGGGGATCCAAAATCATCCTGGATGATCAGTTAAAAATAGAAACCTAAATTAGGGCATCCTGGTTAAGGCAGCCATAATTAAGCAAATTGTCCTGAATGATATTAGCATCGTCTGGGATGATAGGCTCAAATCAGAAAGAATCAACCGCTTGATCTATTGAAGCATGTTTTATTTTTAAACATCATCTAGGACATCATCTTGGATAATGCATTAAAATTATTCCTAAATTAGTTTATTAATTAAGGAAAGTAATTAAGTTTTATTTTCTCAATCATAACGTCCAGGATGATCGTAAGATCGTCCGGGATGATTAATTAAGAAAATCTTAGTTTCTTTATGGAAGACTAGAATGATGTTTTTGGTGATGTGTATGTTTTTGAACTAATCATCTAGGACAATCCCAAATAGTCCTGGAAGATCAGTTATTTTTACATTGTCCAGACATACAATCAGGGCAATATATTGAACAATATTTATCACTTTTAACTAATCATTCGGGATGATCATGAAATCATCCTAGATAATTAGTTTAGTTTTTTATCATCCTGACATACAATCAGGGTAATGTTTTGGATAATACTTAATGATTTGAACTAATTGTACATGATGATCCATCGATCTTCCTGGATGATTATGTCAGTTTGTTATAATTAAGGGCAAATTTGAAGCTTTCTATATAAGAACTCTTGTTTACCCATAATTATATATTTTACTGTTGTCTTCACCTGAGAGAGCTAAGAGGAGAGGGAGAGTATGGGAGAGAGAGAGAGAGGATCTTGTGAGGGGGATTTTATGAGGGGTTTCACAAAGTTTACTCCAAGAAAGGATCTGAGTCATCTTCTATAGTCATCATCCCTTATTCCTTGGTGGTTTGAGAGAGGTCAACTTTAGAAATTGATCGAGGTTCTCTACCTACTTTAGGAGGAAGCAAAATGAGTCGGTTTCTCTGCCTGCTTTAGGAGGAAGTAAAAGGAGTTGGGTTCTCTTCCTCATCGGTGTCGATTGTACAGGCTTCTTCGCCTTACTGTGGGAGCAAAAGGATAGTCACTGAGTTTATTACAATACTTGGATGAGAGGTTCTAGGGAGTGGATGTAGATCAAGTTGACCAAACTTTTATGAATCTCTAGGTGTTCCTTCTTACCATTTTTCCATATTTAATTTCAACAATTCATTTTTATTGTAGTGAATTTTGGTTTGGATTAAGATTATGTTTTTGATTGAGAAATTTTTAAAATATTAATTCACCCTCCTCTTGGTAAGCTTTGGGCTAGTTTGCAAGGGCTTAACATCCCTAACAAACTTTCAAATGATATCATAGGAGACTTTGTCACTCTAGCATGAAAAACCTTAGGAGGATTATCCAAAAGAACTTAGTGAGGGGTATACCAAAACTAGAATTTACTAAGGATCACCTTTATGATGCATGCCAATTAGGAAAATAGGTGAAGTCCTCCTTTAAGTCCAATAAGGATCTTAGAACTAGTAAACCATTGGAGATATTACATATGGATCTTTTTGGACCAGTTGGAATTGTAAGTCTAGGAGGTAAGATATACGGATTTGTAATTGTGAATGATTATTCTAGATTCATATGGGTTAGATTTTTATATCATAAGAATGAATCATTTGAGGCGTTTAGAAATTTTTTGACTAGGATTCAAAGGAAACTAGAATGTGAAATTTTAACAATTCAGAGTGATCATGGAGGAGAATTTGAAAATAAAAAATTTGAAGATTTTTGTAAGGAAAAAGGAATTGATCACAATTTTTCTACACCTAGAACACCTCAGTAGAATGGGGTAGTCGAAAGGAAAAATAGAATATTAATAGAAGCCGCTCGAGCCATGTTGGCAGAATACACACTTTCTAAATATTTTTTGGGCTGAGGCGGTTGACACAGCATGTTATGTTCTGAATAGGGTGAATGTTAGATGAAATTTAAATAAAACATCTTATGAGTTACTAAAGGGAAGAACACCTAATTTGTTATATTTGCATATTTTTAGATGTAAGGTGTTCATACATAATAATGGAAAATATGCCTTAGGAAAATTTGATCCAAAATCAGATGAAGGAATTTTTATAGGATACTAAAGTGTTGGAAAATCTTATAGAATATTTAATAAAAGAACTTTAGTAATTGAAGAGACCATACATATTATATTTGACGAATCTGAAATTTTGGAAGAACCAATTATTGAAGAGGATGAGATAGAGATTAACTCCCAAAAGATTGAGAAAATAAAATTGGAAGAAAATTTGGAGATAGAAAACTTGATGCCTAAAGATTTGAGATTTTTAAAAACCACCCAAATAAATTTATTATAGGTGAACCTAGTGAGGGTGTTCGGACTAGGCATGGATTGAACAAAGAAGTCAATCATTTAGCCTTCATTTCAATGATAGAACCCACAAATATTGATCAAGCACTTTTAAATGAATTTTGGATATTGGCAATGTAGGATGAATTAAATCAATTTGTAAGAAATGAAGTTTGGGAATTAACTGTAAGGCCAAAGGATTAAAGTATAATTGGAACTAAATGGGTATACAAGAACAAAATTAATTACTCAGGAGTAGTCATCAGAAATAAGGCTAGATTGGTTCCTAAGGGGTATAATCAGATTGAAGAGATTATTTTTGAGGAGACTTTTGCCCCTATAGCTAGACTTAGAGCATTTAGGGTTTTGTTAGCCTTTGTCCATTTTAGTGGATTTAAATTGTACCAAATGGATGTTAAAATTGCCTTTTTAAAAGGGGTAATTCAAGAGGATGTATATGTGGAACAACCTCCAGGTTTTAAAAATTCTAAACATCCAAAGCATGATTTCAAATTAAAAAAGGCATTTTATGGATTAAAACAAGCACCTAGGGCTTGGTATGAGAGGTTGAGCACCTTCCTACTTGAGAGATCTTTTGAAAAAGGAAGTGTGGACACAACTCTCTTTTTGAAGAAATCGGAAGAGGAAATACTCATTGTATAAATTTATGTTGATGATATCATCTTTGAATCTACAAATAAAAATCTTTGTGATGATTTTTCTAAAATAATGAGTAGTGTATTTGAGATGAGACTAATGGGAGATTTGAGATATTTCTAGGCTTTAACATTAAACAAACTGAGTAGTGTACATTTCTTAGTCAGTCAAACTATGTTAAGGACATTTTCAAAAAGTATGAAATGGACAATGCTAATTCTGTTAATACACCTATGAGTTCCTAAATTTAGTTGGATAAGGACCCTAAGGGAAAATATGTTAATCAAAAGAAATTTTGAGGGATAATTGGATCTTTTCTTTACTTGATAACTAGCCGACCCGATATCATGTTTAGAGTTTATTTATGTGCTAGATTTCAATTAAATCCAAAAGAATCACATTTGACAGCAGTGAAAAGATTTTAAGGTATATGTTGGGAACTCAGAACTTAGGAATTTGGTACCCTAATTTTAGATCTTCATTTGAAATAATTGAATTTTTAGATTCGAATTTTGCAGGCTGTAGGGTTGATAGAAAGAGTATTTCTACAACATGTCAATTCATTAGAAATTCTTTAGTCAATTGGTCTAGTAGAAAATAAAATTCAGTAGCCCTATCTATTGCTGAAGCTAAATACATTGCCTTAGGAAGTTGTATGGCACAAGTACTTTGGTAGAAACAACAATTGATTGATTTAGGATTAACATTAGGCACAATTCTTATTTATTGTGATAGCACTAGTGTCATTTGTATCTCTAAAAATCCTATTCAGTATTCAAGATTGAAACATAGAGACATTAGACATCATTTCATAAGGGATCATGTAACCAAATAAGAAATTGAACTCAATCATGTCTCAACAGAAAATTAACTTGCAGACATTTTTACTAAACCGTAAGCCTTTGATACTTTCAGTATATTAAGAATAAGACTTGGTGTGATTGACTTGAATGCTTAATTAAATGTTTATGCAATATTGATATTTATATTTGTTTGTCTTTTGATTTTGTCATTTTTTGTATGTGTTTTTCAGTGTTTTGTTCATGCTTTATTTTGCAATCTCTTGTCTATTTGTTTTGTATACTTCTACATCAAGATTCATGATTTTTTAGTGTTGGCATGAAAATTTCAAAGTGTGAAATTTGTCTGTACAAAATTATTTTCATACAGGAGCAATCCTGTAGCGTATTTGGTTGATTTGAACAGTTTGCATGCAATATTATAATTTTTTTAAATATTGTTCATCTGTATGATTGTGATGATCATCCAGATGATATGTATTCAATCGTAGGTATGAATGTAGACGAATATATGGATAAGATCAGTTTTTATATTTCACATCGTACATACGAATGTTCAGTTCGTACATACGAACATGTGGCAATTCAATGTGGGGGACGTTTCAAATCAACATAAAAATGATCTTAAATAACTGATCATCTTAGACGAACACTTATTCATCTGTATAATCATTTGGTCAAAATTCTGTATGAAAGGATGCCTCGTAACCTACATGTTTATGAAAATTCATTTCATTTTTAGACACATTTGTTCGTACATACGAAATTTGTTTCGTACGTACAAATCCAAATTCATCCTGGACGAAATAATTTTTGTTCGTATAAAAATTCATTTTTTCTTTAAATTGAAAGGTTTTGAACTCAAATCTCATTCACTTCAAAAACTCTTTCATTCCTCTAAATCTTCTTGATCTTCTCCATGGCTACTTCAAGCAAAAGAGACAGGAAAAATGTACATTATAAGGGATCCCCTCTAGAAACCTTGGAGAAAACTTTCTGTCGAAAGTAAATGAGGAGTCCTTCCCTAGGTTCTTATTCGCCAAGATCACCCCTCCAGATTCCTCCAAGAACAAATCACTTTTAAAATTATGGAACTTTTTTTGCTTCTACACAGTTTGCACTTATTCTGAGTCTAGTCCATTTCTACAACAAGGAAACTTTCTACTACTTCCTTGCAAATATGTCTTTTAACTCTGACCAAACTGTGATTAAGTCATATGTTTTCAAGAAGAAGGTAGAGATAACAAAAGCGGATTTGATAATATTTTTAAACTTAAGGACTCAAGGGATTAGAGCCCATACTTTGACTTCTTCCTCCGACTTTGACTGGACTGCGATAAATGAGGTTATTAGAGGGTTTAGAAATGAAGTTCATTTTCCTAAGGTGTCCACTCTTAATTATAATGCTCAAACCATTCAGCATGTTCATCGAACCTCCATTATTCTTAAAGCTGGGGATCGAGTAAATATTATCCCTCTTCTTTTAATAGTGACTTATTTGATTATGACAAGCCAACCAATAGATGAAGCCCAACTGATCATTGACTACATTTATGGACTTTCTCAGATTTGCCATGTTTCCCACAAGAGAAAGACAAATATAGCCTTAGGTCATCTTGTGACCTACATTTTGGAGAAGTAATATGACCTAGTCCATCCAGTTCAAAATCTAGAAGAGCCTATCTACTAAAATGATGGATCATTCCGAGCAATCTTTTATAGAGATCCACAAGTGCTATGTTGTGACTCTGAGGAGGATAGGAGAAGAGCTACACCTGTACCTACACCTACTATTAGACAAAACTTTTAGGATTTGCTCCAGCATTTTGATCATCTTGAGATTCATGTTGATCACTGATTTGATCAAATTGAAACTCATCTACAATAGCAAGATGTGTAATACCAACAGGACATGGGTTGGATTCGAGGCCAACTAGATGCTATTGGCTCGAATATGGCTATGATGAGTAGCTATTATAACTTCTTCTGATATGTTTACTGTTGTTTATTCTTTGTTGTTTTAACCATTTTTTTTACTAATTTTACTTCTTTTGTCTTGTTTTTTATTTAGAAATCATCACTAAAATTGATATTTTATGCCTTATTATTTATTTTGAAATTTTGTGAGTCAATGCTTTTACGTCTCTTAATCTGTCAAAGGGTGAAAACACCATTGATTGTTTCTCTTTCTCTAACCTCTTTTAGTGGTGTAATCTTCTTCTCTAAACAAAAATCTATTTTGAATTAACAAATGGTTTTTGAAACTGAGATTTTTTCAATCTTGCTATAGTAATCTACTTTATAAATATAATGTTCAAAGTCTTTATTTTACTTTCAGATTTTTGTGATCTTATCATATGATTTTTTATACTTCTTTTTGATTCATTCTTCCCTATATTAGAAAGTGAGTTTTTCTTCTCTAATATTTACAAGATATAATCACAACTAAGAATATTTAAGAATTTTTGAAAGGGATCTAGCATAAAAGTTAATGAGAAAAAAAGTAGCCAGTGATGCCAAAAATAAAAGATGTGCAATGATGTCAAATTGAGAAAAATATATATACACAAAGTGTATCAACAATCAAAAGATGCACAAAGTGCCAATCAAATTGACAAGAGGCATAAAATGACCCCACCAAAAGTAAGCTCCTTTTCCTTTTAAAATTTTTTAAATCTTAGAAGACTTCATGTGTCACTTGATATTTTTCAAAGACTTGATTTCGAATTTCTAATTGTTTCTAATTACTTTCATATATTATTCTATAAAATATTTTTCTAGAAACAAGTTTTTAAATGGATCTCCTTTTTTAAACTAATTGGCTTTTCTGATTTAGATTTTTTATTTTAAAAGACAGTTTACCTTGAAGAAAACTAAGTTAGGGTTAACAGGATCGATTGCTCTAACTTTTTTTTTGGATTTTGGCGATATTAACTCAATCATCCTTATAAAATTTTAAAATCAATTACATGGAGACTACGTCATATTCATGACTTAAAAAATCCTTGTTTTATTTGTGTTTATCTCGTGTCATGTTTTCTTTCATTTTCCCTATATTTTGATATTTTTGGGCCTTCTCTGATCATCTCCATCCATCCTCTAATTCTCAATTTTGTTTTCACATCATCCCGGCTGATACCCCTATCGGCCAGGACGATACGATTAATTAACTCTAAAAACTCCCCTCTACCGACTAATTTAACTTTCTGCTTTTGATTGTCCTGGATGATCCATTATCGACCTGGATGATCTAATCGTCTTCTGCTTCAATCATTTATATTGGCCTGGCCGATCCGTTTTTGGGCCCGGATGATGTTATCCTGTTTATGGACAATCATCCTGACCTATCCACGTGTTCATCCTAAACAATACACATGGATGTATTTTTAAAATCTTTTAAATTGACTGGGATGATCCATTTTTAGATAATCGGCCCAGACGATCCACCTGTTCGGCCTGGATGATACACGCGGCAAATGATTTAAAGATTTTAAATTTGGTCGGTAAGATTTATTATTGGATATCATCCTGGACGATCCACAAAATCAGACCGAATGATCTGCTTTCAACGGTCGTCCGGCATGACTCCTCGGGACGATCTCTTGTGTCTAATCATCCCGGCCAATATTTGATCGACTCAGATAATCGGATCGCCTTTTTGATCAAATGAATTATATGCATTTATTTAACCATATCGGCCTAGATGATTTGCGATAGATTTGTCTGATCTAGCTAATTCTTTAAAAACTGAGCCCTTCGAACCATTTTCTTCAGACCAAATTCTTCTCTTTGCTTCCTGATCTATATTTTCTTTCTACTTCATGAAAATGGCTAGAGGAAAGTGCTCTCCTCACCTATCTGAAAGTTCCTCAAGGGCCACTCCAGACCCTCGTCTTGTTGATGCAGATGATCAAGCTGCCTACCAGCGCTACAAGGAGGCCAAAATCACAGTTTCCCAGATAATTAATCCAAATTTTCTCTCTTATCTTGTACTAGACTAATTTGCCCATACCTCCTTATGCTTTCTTTTGACTCTTTCTGTCCCATTCAATTCTTAATTTCTCTATGAGTTCTTTGCAAGTCTCTGCATTAATTCTGCTTTTACCTCAATTGCCTCATATGTGAATCGACGCCCTGTCGAGATCACATATCAGGATTGTGTGGAGATTTTGCAGCTTTCCACCACATGGGATAAACTTCACACCTTGTGTTCTGATTCTAATTTTGACTGGGCTACGACCAATCATTTTCTTTACAATTCTAATGCTAATTTTCACATGAGCGAGACTAGCACCTTACTTAAGGATGATAGGACCGTCCAGTACATCCTTCATACTTTAATAATTCCTAAAGCTGGTGATCGTGTTCACATCACTCCCCTTCTTTCACTCACCATCTTTTACATTTTAGCAAATTGTGAATTCAATGCTACTGACCTGATCTTTCGCTACATCGACCATCTTACTACTATTTGGGATCCAGGTCATAGGAGAAAACCAAATCTAGCCCAAAGTCATATCATTTTTTTATGTCTTAGAATCAAAGTATAACCTACAATATCCTGCTCCACAAAACCTCCAACCTATTTTCTAGTCTAACATTTCCTTTCAAACTCTTTGCAGTACTCGTCCCCACCCAGGGGATGGGGAAGCTCACGCAGGGGAAGAGGAGGCTCCTGCACCTACTCCTATACCTATTCCTTCACCTATTTCTCTCCGACAGCACTCTCAACTAGACCAGTTGGTGGAGCGCTTTGACTAGTGGGAGGCCCGATTTGACACTTACATTGTTGTACAGGAGTAGCAACATGCTGAGGATATAGCCCGCTACGAGCAGCATCATGCGGGGGACTTAGCCCATTTTGATGCCAAAGTTGCTCACTAAAGCAACAGCACGACTAGGATATAGCCTGGTTTGGTGCACAGTTTGCTACACTGATTAGCTACTTTCAGCAGCCTCCACCACCATCTCCTCCTTCAGATGATCAGGGCCCATAATTTTAGTAGTTTTTTTAGTTTGTTTCTATTTTTCTATTGATTAGTTTCTATTTTTCTCCTATTATTTAGTTTCTGCATTATTTTTTATTTGTCTCCTCCTTTTTGAGATGCCAAAATGGGGAGTAGTATGTTTGTACTTGTACTATTTTATTCTGATATTTGATGTTATCTATATTTGCACTACTTTTAGTACACTGTTGTCTAAACTACTTAGAAATGTTCTTTTTGTGTTTGTCATCATCAAAAAGGAGGAGATTGTTGAAAATCTATTTTCATGGATTATGATTTTGATGATAGCAAACACTCTTATTTCTCTATGATTGCCTTGCCTATTAATACTTTAGGTCCACAAGATCAGAAGACAATTGGAACCAGCTCAAGATTGGGTAGACTAAGTCCAAGTCACTTTGTACACCTTTCCTTTTATTGAGCCTATTATCAAAGATGTGGCTCCTAATGCTAATTAACCTTATACACACACACCTTGGGAGAATTTCTGATTGTTTCTTAGAGTTTATTATTTTTGGTAACATATGCCAGGCCGATATTTATATATGCCTAGATTATTGGTTCAAAAATAGAAACCCAATCAAGACATCATGGTTAAGGTAGCCGTCATTTGAGCAGATCGTCCTGGACGATATTTTATCGGCCGTGATGATAGGCTCAAATCAGAAAGAATCAACCGCCATGATTTATTTAGGTATTCTTTATTTTAGGACATCATCCAAGTTGATATCCTATCGACCTGGATGATGTAACACAATTATGCCTAAATTAATATGCTAATTAAGGAAAGCAATTAAGTTTTATTGCATGATCACATCAGCCAGGCCAATTGCATGATCGGTCGGGATTATGGCGTGGACGATTGACATCGGCCTACTTCTATTCAGGCCGATGTTCAAGATGTTTTTTCTTGAATTTGAACTAATCACCTAGAACAATATTCTATCATCCTGGATAATGTGACCAAAATTACTCTAATCATCCCAAATCAATCGGGCTGATTGAGCAAAATTTATGATGATCGACCAAGCCGATACCCCTATCGGCCTGGATGATAAAGTCAATTTATATAAAATAAGAGTTATTATGAAGCTCTTCTATTTAACATCTCTTGCTCTACCCTAAAGGTAATCTTTTGCTACTATCTTGACCTGAGAAAGCCTAGAGGAGAGGGAAATGTTGCAGATCTATGGTTTATGATTTTGATGATAGCAAACATTCCTTATTTCTCCATGATTGCCTTATGTGCTAACGTTTCAGGTCCACACGATCAGACTGCAATTTGGAACCACCTCAAGATTGGGTAGACTAGGTTTGTGTCAGTTTGTAATCTTTTTCCTTTCTTGAGTCTGTTGTATTTGGTGTGGCATCTGATGATTTGTAACTTGAAAGATTTTCTGTTGTTCCCTAAAAGATTTCTATTTTTGGTAACATCATCCGGGACGATATTTATATCATCCTAGACGATCTGACAAAAGTAGAAACCCTAATTAGGGCATCCTCATTAAGGCAGCCGTCATAAATAGATCGGCCTGGACGATAACTATATCAGCCAGGACGATATTCTCAATTCAGAAAGAATCAACCGCCATAATCAGTTTAGGAATTCTTTGTTTTAGGAAATTGGCAGGATAATATTTATATCGTCCAGGCCGATCTAACTCAATTATGCCTAAATTGATCTGATATCTTTGAAAAGCATTAATGGTTGATTGATACGATCAAATCGTCTTGGACGATCACAGGATCGGACAGAACGATGTCCTCGATGATCTACATCTGACAGCTCAAATTCAGGGCGATGATCAGGACGATTGAAATTAGTTTTAAACTAATATGCATGGATGATAGTGTTATCGGCCAGGACGATATAACCAATTTTCTTTTGATCGTCCCAAATCGTCCCGGGCTGATGAGATGAATTTGTACTGATTTGCCAGGATGATATACCTATCGTCATCGACGATAATGTTGGAAACTTGCATTAATGAGATCGTTTTGAACTTTTCTATTTAAACTTGGCATGACACTTTGTAAGTGTCTTTGGCATCCTTTGGAGCTTCGTTCTTCTGGGGGAGACTTGAAGAGAGAGCTTGAAAGGGAGTGAGGAACGGGTGAAGTCTAGGCGGGAGAAGATCCTATGAGTGGGGACTCAAGGGAGTGTGGAGGGGATTCCATACGATTGCTTGCATCTTAATACCGTCGGATTCAAGGCTTGTCTCGAGGGAAGTTCACTAAAGAAGAAGATCTCTTTGGTGTCAAAGGACCCGGCGACTCGGCCGCACCGGGGAAGGTGGAAGTGATTTTGTAAGGGCTTCTCCGCCTAGCTGTGGGGGCTAAAGGAGAGACTCTTAGTTAGTGCAATACTTTGAGGGTGCCTCCAAGAAGTGGATGTATGTCAAGGTTTGACCGAACCAGTATAAATCTGGTGTGTTCTTTTTTATTATTTGCTTCCGTATTTAATTTCCGCATTTGTTTTATTTGTGGTGATTTTGATTTGTGTTTTGATTTAAAGTTTCTTCTTTACCAATTCACCACTCTCATTATTTAGCCTTGGGCTAGTTCTATAGGGCTTAACATCCCTAACGAACTTTCAAGTGGTATCAGAGCGGGATTCAAAAATTTAAGTTTGAAAACTTTTTGAATTTGATCCATGGCTAACTTTGAGAATAGAAACACTATTGAAGGTTATTCAATCACAAGACCTCCTTTATTTAAAAATATGTCATTTGATTTTTGGAAAACTCGCATGTTTATTTTCTTGCAATCAATTGATTTTCGCATGTGGCATATGATTTTAACTGGTTATTCATCACCGTCATGAATTGTTAATGAAGTTAAAATTAATATTCCTTTTAGTCAATGGAATAAGGAAGAATAACTCAATGCTCAATTAAATGCAAAGTCTTTAAATTTCTTTTTCTATGCTTTAAATTCTGATGATTTTATGTTAGTATCCACGTGCACTACTGGTAAGGAAGTTTGGGATAAATTGCACACCATATACGAAGGCACTAGTGAAATCAAGCAATCCAAGTTGAATTTGTTAATGCATAATTTTGAATTATTTTCCATGAAACCTATTGAAATGGTCTTTGACATGTATACCAGATTTATTCAAATTCTAAACTCATTACATACTTTAGGAAAAGATTTTTCAAATTTTGAAAAAGGTAACAAAATTCTTCGATGTCTATTGGATAAATTTGATCCTAAAGTTGTTACTATTTGTGAATCTAAATATTTGAATGTATATTCTATTGATAATTTTATTGGCTCACTCATTACCTACGAGCAAGGTTTGGGTCAAAGACTTTTGGATGCAAGTGAAACAATCGTTCTAAAAGCTGAAGATACATAAACAAGAAGCTTAGTTGGTGACGATAGCAATGACTTATCAAGAAAATCACAAAGCTCACCAAAGCATAAGCAAAAGTGAAAAAAAGATTAAAATGATAAGAATGTTAATATTTCCTCTGATGTTATTTATTTTCGATGTAGGAAACCTGGACATATGATAAATGAGTGCCCTAATTTAAGAATTCTTCCTGCAAAAGAAAAGGGTAAGGCGAAGCTAATTTAAACTGGGAAAATAATGAAAAGCAAAAAATCTCATGGGCAGATTTGGTCTCTGAAGCATCAAACCAGGAAAGAGATAATGGTTAAATGACTTATGTGTGTCTTTCTTTTTTGTTTTCATTTTTTTTATCTTTTATTTTTTTTCATATTTTTGTTTTCGTTAAATATTTTCTCTCATCAACACACACATTCACTTTTCTAAAAATGAAAAATATACTTTCTTATTTTTCTTGAAATCTTTGGTAAGTTGTGTTTGACTTCTCTAAAATAGTCAAAGGAAGGAAACTCATTTATTTTTAACTCTCAATCTCAGTTTTCTAAAAGAGGTTATCCTACTTTTGATTTAAAATCTTTTTCATCCTTTAAATTGGTTTTTGAAACAAAATTTTTTATCTCCTTATAATTTATTTATCGCATAGGAATCTTTTGTAAGTTTTTGAATCTAACTCATAATTTTCTTAATCAAGCAATTCGCTTTGTCACTAAGATGGGTTTTCCCTTGTTTTTAAGATTTAAGAAAGGAAGCATATTCAAAAAATTATCCAATGATGCCAAAAATAAAAGATGCGCAAAAACGCCAAATGGAAAATATAGAATACATAAAGTGTATCAAAAAATGCGCAGTGCGCCAACCAATTGTCAAGAGGCATAAAATGAGCTCACAAAGTTAATGCTTGCCATTCTTGTACTTCTTAAAAAACTTAAGAAAACCCTTGATACTTTCAATACTTGAGTTTGAAAATCTTGATTCTTGATTTAAAAATTCGTGCATTGATCTTCTATTAGATATATTTTATGGAAAGAGTTTTTGAAAAATTATTATTTCTTTCTCTAATTTATTCCTTGATTTAGATCTTGAATCAAAAAGTTTTTTTTTGCCTTTTTAAAGAACTTGAGTTTGGATTATCAATTTTTGAGTTTCTAACCTTTTCTGGGCTATGCGTTGTCAAATCCGATTCTACTATGATTTTGATTAAAACCAAGAGGTAACTTTATCATTTTAAGAATATTTTGTTTTCTCACTAGATCAGGAAATGTTTTTTGTGTTTTGTTTTTTGTTCCTCCTCTCTTTTTGATAATGTCAAAGGGGGAGAATATTCTATTGAATTTGTATCCTTCTTTTCAAAAAATTTAAAACAACAAAAATATTTTTATATCCCCTATTTTTTAAAGTGTTATTCTAGTAAGGGGGAGATTAGGAGAAAATTTTTTTTTTAAAAATTCAAATTGAAATTGTTTGCCATCATAAAAAAGGGGGAGATTGTTGCGGATCTATGGTTTATGATTTTGATGATAGCAAACATTCCTTATTTTTTCATGTTTGCCTTATGTGCTAATGTTTCAGGTCCACACAATCAAACTTCAATTTTGAACCAGCTCAAGATTGGGTAGACTAGGTCTGTGTTAGTTTGTAATCTTTTTCCTTTCTTGAGTTTGTTGTATTTGGTGTGGCATCAGATGATTTGTAACTTGGAAGATTTTCTATTAGCGCATCCTCATTAAGGCAGCCATCATAAACAGATCGGCCTGGACGATACCTGTATCAGCCTGGACGATATTCTCAATTCAAAAAGAATTAACTGCCATAATCAGTTTAGGAATTCTTTGTTTTAGGAAATCGGCCAGGATGATATTTATATCGTCTAGGCCAATCTAACTCATGTATGCCTAAATTAATCTGGTATATTTGGATAGCATTAATGGTTAATTGATACGATCACATCGTCCGGGATAATCGCAGGATCGGCCGGGACGATGTCCTGGATTATCTACATCGGACAGCTCAAATTCAGGGCGATGATCAGGATGATTGAAATCAGTTTTAAACTAATCGGCCTGAATGATAGTGTTATCGGCCAGGACGATATAACCAGTTTTCTTCTGATCGTCCCAAATCGTCCTGAGCTGATAAGCTGAATTTGTACTGATCGGCCAGGACGATATGTTGTACTGATCGGCCAGGACGATATACCTATCATCCTGGACGATAATGTCGGCAACTTGCATTAATGAGCTCATTTTAAACTTTTATATTTAAGCTTGGCATGACACTTTGTAAGTGTCTTTGGCAGCCATTGGAGCTTCGTTCTTCTGGGGGAGACTTGAAGAGAGAGCTTGAAAGGGAGTGAGGAACGGGTGAAGTCTGGGCGGGAGAAGATCCTGTGAGCGGGGACTCAAGGGAGTGTGGAGGGGATTCCACACGGTTTCTCCGGTAAGCTTGCATCTTAATATCATTAGATTCAAGGCTCGTCTCGAGGGAAGTTCACCAAAGAAGAAGATCTCTTTGGTGTCAAAGGACCCAGCGACTCCGCCGCACCGGGGAAGGTGGAAGTGATTTTGTAAGGGCTTCTCTGCCTAGCTATGGGGGCTAAAGGAGAGACAATTAGTTAGTGCAATACTTGGAGGGTGCCTCCAAGGAGTGGATGTAGTTCAAGGTTTGACCGAACCACAATAAATCCGGTGTGTTCTTTCTTATTATTTGCTTCAGCATTTAATTTCTGCATTTATTTTATTTGTGGTGACTTTGATTTGTGTTTTGATTTAAAGTTTCTTCTTTACCAATTCACCACTCTCTTTATTTAGCCTTGGGCCAGTTCTATATGGCTTAACATCCCTAACGAACTTTCAGGAAAGAGAGGGAGAGAGAGAGAGAGAGAGGGTTTTCTGAGGTGGAGCTTGTGAGGGAGTTTCACAAGGGTTGCTCCAAGCATTATTCCACTTCTTCTTCTTCCACTAGAGTCTCTTGTTCTTCGAGGGTTGAGAGAGTTCTTCTTTAACAAGCAATAAAAGTTCTCTTCCTGCTTCAGAAGAAAGCAAAAGGAGTTGGGTTATCTTCCTTGTCGGGGCCAAAGGAAAGGAGTTTTTGTGAGGGCTTCTCCGCCTTGCTGTGGGAGCAAAATGAGAGTCACAGTATTTAGTGCAATACCATGAGGGTGCCTCTGGGGAGTGGACATAAGACAACTTGACCGAACCACTATAGATTTTTATGTCCTTTTTGTAGTGCTTTTTGCATTTATTTTTTTGCACTTTGATTTTCATTGTGGTGATTTTTATTTGAGTTTTGTGATTGTGTTTTGATTTAAATAATTTTTAAAATACCAATTCAACCCCGCTTTTGGTTAGCCTTGGGTTTGTTCATAAGGGCTTAACATCCCTAACGAACTTTCATGTCGGTCATACCAGGCTAATGGAGAACCATCGATTTCCAAGATTCTGCCAAAATCACCAAGATTGTCTTCTCCATAATCTTCTCCATTGCCAAAATCCAACTTCCTTTCCAACCCCCAATTGCTCTTTGTTTAGTCTTAAAATTATTTGAGTTATATCTTGATTTGCACATGCAGGATACTCACACACTTACTTTTAAGACTATCTTAGATCTAGGATTTAATTGTGATATTTATGTGATGCATTTATATTTATGTCAAGGGTTAGTGACATTGATTAAAACCTACCTAACATAGTGACATCTTAAGGATAAAAATTAAGATTATTTATAAGAAAATTAAGGAAAATTTTATAAATAAAAATATGCATGCAATAGGCATGAGACTTGAACCATTTGAACTAAGTGACATGACATATCTTATGGAAAATTTTCAATGAATTTAAAAATCATTAAGCCATTTAAATAATTCACTTATGATTAATTTATTAATTATTCCTCAAAACTTTCAAAAAATCCAAAAAATAAAAGTTAAATAAAAAAATATAGATAATATATCAAATTGATAGAAACTAAATTCTAACTTAAGAAAATTAAAAGCCCTTCATTTTACTTCCATTTAAGATTAATTTAATTTTAAGCAAAAATTAATTTTTAATTACTTTTATTAATAAAAAATAAATAAAAAACTATAAATAATTTCAGGCACTTGAGAACACCTCCGTAGGTCATTTTTGACCTTTAGAGGTGATTTTAAGAAGTTTGGAGTTCATTTAGATTCAAATCATTAAAAGTTTTCCAATAAAAAAATAAAAAAACTCAAATAAATAGTCCAAATTTAAAAATTCATAACTTAATCCAATTTGAACAAACATAGAGTACAGTTACTCATCATAAGGTCTAGTGTTTAAGAAAAATATTAAAACTCTAAAAAAAATACCTTAATCTAGAACTCAAAATTTGACCCTTTTATGGGTTGAGTCTAGTTTCCATTTGATTTTCAATGTAATTTAATTCGATACAAGAGTTCTAATGTTAAAGTTATTTAAAGTGGGATGTTACACATCCAATTTGGAACCCAAAATAGGAAGGAATATCCCTTAGGGGAGAGTTCCTATCCATTTAGAGATTCAAATTTGGATAGTTTTAAAATATTCAAAAAGGAAAGATAACACCTCTTTCGAGGGGTAGTTTCATTTTTTTTTTTTTTGATATTTGAGCCCAATGAATTTAAGGGAGAACAAAATGGAAAAAAATGTAAAGATCGAGAAGAATACCATTCTAAAAGTCAATTGAGTCTTAGGATTAGAATCTAGGTTATTGTCAATGGTACCCGAGTACTTTACATTTTTACAGACCATGGCATGTTTTATTAAGTAGCTCTTATGACATGGACATTCAATTTGAATCTTAAATTTAATTGATTTATTTAATTGGTTATATAATAAAAATGGCATACTTTTCTTGACTTTTTTATTACATGTCAGTTTTATATTAGCCTTGAATCAGATCGAAGCCTCATGTGGATACGCTAAAAAATATTTTCTCCTTTAATTAAATTTAAAATATTTAAGCTTACATAGAAACTCTAATGTATTTAACAAGTTAGCTCAAATCACTAAGGGTCTCATGAATATATATTATACTTTCTTTTCCTTATTAGGTACCTCCCTACCTGTAGGTTTTTGCTGGCCACCTGACCTATCAGTGTGTAGTCCTATCAAGGGAATGTTGTGCATTCCTGATGACAAAATATAATTTTAAGCCTGTTTTTAAAACTTTTTCATATTTTTAAGCCTAATTTTAAACTACCATGCATCATATTAAATACAAATTTAATTGAGTCTAAAATGTAATTGCATCTTTATTTCAAGCATCAAATTACCCTACATATGTTAAGGGGCCAATTAGGATCTACGCTAGATGTCACCCTCAAATATTCAAACATAATCTACAAGTTTTATTAATCTTTCATTAAAGACCTGATTCATTGATGTTAAGTGACTAGGTTGTTAGTTGGCTCCCCAATCAAGGTTGGCTAAGTCAACATTTACACTATATTAGCTAGGTTTGGTTTATTAATTTTTGGTGCCTAATTTAGATTTAGTTTCTAAGATAGGTTCAGACTATATAACCTCAACCTCTAGGAATCAAATCCCAATTTTTTAAAAAAATCAACAACTCAAATTCAATCTCTTTCAATCCAAAATTTAATCCCAACACTTAGGATAGGCTTGGGTGCTTCTAAAATGATTAAGAATCCCAATGCACCTCCTATATTTCATCCATTGACCTCCAGAGCTAACTGCTCCAATTTGGTTTAATCTCAATTAAATTTCCAACCTCACTCCTTTATTAACATCATTAACAACAACCAATAACAACAACAACAATAAGCCTTTATCCCACTACGTGGGGTTGGCTACATGAATCTTTTTTCTCCATTGTGCCCTATTAAAAGTCAAACTTTTGTTTAAATCTAATAAAGAAAGATTATTTCTAATATTTTTTAACCAAGTCTTCTACCATTCTTAACATACGTCAAATCTAATACCTCTACTTTCCTAATCGGGTCATTAGAAGGCCATCATTTTATGTGACCAAGCCATCTAAGGCGACTATCTCTAATTTTATCTTCTATTGGAGCTACTCCAACCTTTTCACGTATATGCTCATTCTATATCCTATCTCTAAGGGTAAAGCCACTCATCCACCTTAGCATCCTCATCTCTTCCACACTTAACTTAGTATTTTGTTTCTCTTTTAATGGAAAACTTTTAACACCATAAAGCATTGTAGGACTCACCACCATCTTATAGAATTTTCCCTTAAGTTTAAGGGGTACTTTTCTATCACATAACAAGCTTGATGCATTTCTCCACTTCAACCATCCAACTTGAATTTTGCTGATAATATCCCCATCTATTCCACCATCACTCTGAATAATATATCCAAGATACTTAAAACTTGTACTTTTATTAATGACTTGATCGCTCAAAGTCACAATCTCCTCACTAGGTCTATAACTACTAAACTTATACTTCATATATTTTGTTTTAAATCTACTTTATACTCTCAAATTGACCTCCTTAATTCAAGTTTACCTTCAACTCCCTCTCTAGTCTTATCTTAATTTCACAATCTTCATTAAAAAATTTAGCAGAATATCTTATCCACCTTTGTTGAATATTAACTTCTAAGATAAGTATTTTTTTATCTTTATCCTTAATACAATTCACTTTAACAAAATCCTTACTAATCTTATCTCTTTGTTTGGATAACTTATAAGTATATCTTTCTCCTTCCGTAGTATCTATTCTATTATAAATTCACTAAAAGAAAAGGTATTTGCATCGCATATTGCTTTCTTAGATTCCTTATGAGCTTCTTTATATCTTTCACATTTATTAGAGTTTTTACAATTAAAAGAATTTTTATAACAGATCTTCTTATTTTTAATCTTTTCCTGCATAATTGGATTCTACCATAAACTATTTTTACTATTAGGAGATTTTCCCTTTAATAATCAAACCTCACTCTTTTAACATAACTCAAAAATTTTAGAGAAAATTTCTATCATTATTTTAATTGAGAGTTCTCATTGGAAACTAATTTTCTACAATGTAATTAGCTACATGGTCTTGCTCTCATAAGAGATTTAGAAACCCAGGTCAAACATTTAAAAAAATATTTTCCAAAACTCAATTAATTATCTTTTACAAAATTCAAGTCAAAGTTATTAATCGTTATCATTGTATTCAAATGATTGGTATTAAATGATATATTCTTTCCTTGGGAAGATATATTATTTTATTATTGTAACTTTGATTATGAAATTAATGTTCCATTTTCTAGATTACTATAATCAAACACTCAATTAAACATGATTTTTATCCTCTAGAATCATATATTGTCCTTCTTTATTTTTGACTATGAATTTCGAGAGGAATTTAAAGTTTTAAAATTTGAACCTATTAGGGAATGATCTTTTCACATCCCAAGGTGATATATCATTCATAATGACTTGTTCAATTTCAAAACTTAAACTCTAGAAATTAAATTCTCTCAAAGAAAATTTCTCTTTTCAAACTCAACCTTTTTTAATCAAATAGTTCCCTATGGTCACACATGGATACTATAGCTAGAGGATGTTTAACGTCAAAACCATTTAAAAGAGCATATGAAAAAATAGAGAAAATGGCTATTATTAAATTTTAATGTCTTTTCATAATATAAATCCTAATAAAATAGCTAGAACCTATGAATCAGATAAATTATGAATTTTAACTTCAGAAGTTACATCAATTTCCAAGAAATTGAACATAATAAGAATCCTATTAGGATTAGTTCCTAGATTATCTATTTAATATGAAGATTATGATTTGAATGAAGATAAAAATGTGTAAATCATTCAAAAAAGTGAATTAAATTGGAAGGAAAAATAATCCATACTCAAATACATATAATCAAGCTTGGAGAAATCATCTAAATTTTAATTGGTCTAATATTAATATTGGTGGAAATAATTAATAAAATTATTGTCAAAATAATCAATTGGAAATTGGCACAATCCTCATTAACCTATTATTAATCCAAGACCTTCTTATCCTTAATGATTTACCTTCTAGAAAAGGTAGTGATTACTTTATGAACTTAATTACAAAGTCAAGAAGCATCAATTAAAATTTAGGAAACTCAATCAACAGCAATCTCATTTAGTAGTAGACCTCTTGAATCATTATCTAGGAATATAGAAGTTAATCCAATGGAAAAAAGGAAAATATCATAGTGAAAACTGCTTAAGGAGTTGTAGTGGTATACCCCACCCAAATTGATAAATCTAGGCAAGTTTTGTTAAAGACTATAAACTTAATGTTTTTTGGAATTTAACCCTCATTATGTTTGTGTGTGCTTTGTAGATTAGCAAACTTCTCATATTCATGTTGCATATTTTGTGATTTTTCAAAAGTTTTGCATTTATTGTATGTTTTTTTATTAAGGCTTTGGTTTAATTCTTGAGAAACGTTTATGTGCTTAAATGAATCTGGCTCTATAGCACTAACCATTAAAGCATCACAACATTCATGCTCATAAAATGCATCCACGCTCATGTTTAAATTGTATAATGTATGGACCCAAAAAGTTAACATGAAATTCTTTTGTTAAAAAAAATTATGTATGATCTTCACTTTGAAATTATGACACTTTAGTGAGTGTCACAACACTAATAACTAACACAGCTGCATATTATGGTAGATTCACTATTTTTTTAGTTGAAGTGCAATGATAATCTTTAATTTAAGCACTATAACACACACTGTGTTAACCGCTATAGTAGTTTCCCAAATTAAAGCAATGCTTTAATTACCAATACCTAGCATCGCTACGCCATGTGGCCTATGCCATTGCATAATATATCCACTGTTTACCAATACTTCAATGTTTTTTTTTTTTTTTTTCATTTTGTGTTAGACTTAGTGCCATAATATAGCTTCTATCAGCACCACAGTACATTAAATTTTTGAATAAATCATTATAGTTCTTCAAAAGTTATCACATTTATGTTTCATTCATCTGAATTTTCTCTTGAGTAATGGCTCCAAAGATGCTTGAAAATAAGAAATCTTCTTTTGATCATGTTAAGAGTAGTTTCATTGTGATGAGTTGAATTAAGATTTGATTATTTGGTTGTTACCAAACAACTAATCCATGAGTGGGGTTTTCAATACCTTAGTAATCCTATATTTCAAACTATTATAAGTAGTTATTAGGAGCATGTTCATAAGGAACTCTTTTTCTACTTTTAACAATATTGTCAGGGAGCTTTTTGCCAACGGGTAAGAAGCTACAGGAAATAAATTTTTTGTAAGGGGTGAATAAATTCCTTCGAATTCTTTTGTTATCAATAAGATTTATAAGCTTTAAGACTTTGAATTTAATGAGTATACAACCTTTATTGGAACCCATATTGACCTAGAAGATATTTTGAGAATTTTGTGTGGTCCCAATAGTGGAGCTTACTGGAAGAGGAAAGATAATAGAATCATCAATTTTCTAGCTACCTTTCTTTCCAATCCTAAAAGCTTTCCATTATTTTATTTTAATCTGTTTGGTACCCACTAAAATCATAAGAGAAGTAACCTATAATCGTGCTTTATTATATTATACAATTCAAATGGGTTATTCTATTTAAGTAGGAAAGCTTTTCTTCCTTTCCTTGATATATATCTATAGGGGTACTACATTAGTAGGTTTGGGGTACCCCTCTCTTATTTATGCTTTATGTGTTAAAGCTTTTGTAAAGGGGGAGCAATCTGAGGAATATATGTTTCTTATTATAGGTCAAACTAATAAAAAAATCTTAGGTTCTAAACAAATAAAAAAAGAGGATGGTGAGGGGTGATAAGAGTGACTAGTAGGCCTTATTGTAGCAGTAGTAGTAGTTCTCTAACCCCAAATCTCTAAATGATTAGGTGTTTGATTTGAGAGAAAATTGAATGAGGTGACTAATTTTTGTGAGGAATCCAGAGACTAGAAGTTCAACATGTAGATGCGGATGGCCCCTAGCATGGATAAATAGGAGAAGCATTATATGTACACTATTGATTTAAATTATACTGTTGTTGGAATGTATATAATTAAGTAACCTATTTATGGAGAATAATGATCAACTTAAGTTTAGATTTGTACCATTTTTATCCCTTTGTTTGGCATCCTAGAGAGATTGGTTTGGAAGATAATGGTAATGAGTAAGAAGAACATCCTGGTTCTTTTGTCTAGGTGTCTTCTTATGATTTATGTTGAGATAAAATAGAGAGAAAATTAATGTTTATTTCTAGCATGTTTTTCTTTTATTGCTTATCATATCTTTTGCGTTGGAGAAATCCTAGTTGTTTATTTGTGATAGTTATGATGTAATGGCCATGAGAGCCACAATTGTTTGGATTAGCTAAGTGTTGGCTTAAGCACTAATTATCTAGTTTAATAGTGTATCACATGTTATGATCCTTTTTATTATTTATTTAAGCTATATGTGTTATTAAATGTAGTTACCTTTTGCTTATGTTTACACTTAGTTTTATCCTCCTTATGCTTACATTTTTTTTATCTTCAATTATCATCTACACTTTTTTATTATTTATTTAACAAAAATAAAAATGTTAATTAAAAATTATAAATAATTTAGGATTATAATAAAACCCTAGATTATTGTTTGAACGAACACTGCATTTTAATTCATAGTTTGAAAAACTTAATAATTAACTAATTTAAATCTTTTGTGCTATTTAGTTGATTTAAAATATAAATTCTATATTATTACATTTTCCTTTGAATTTAATGAAGATTAGTTAAGACTAAAGAATAGATTAGGGTAGTTTAAATTGGAAATTGTAGTAAATTTAAATTTGAATTAAGGAGCTTATTAAATCTTTATATTAACAACATTAAGATTTCAAGAGGCTATAAGAAAAACTTATATTCTAAATTATTTATGTATTTTATCAAAATAAAAAGTAAAGAAATATAAAATGAGTTTTGAAATGTATATTTAAAAGAAAGGATAGTTGAAGAGTACATATTAAAATTCACATCAGTTGAAAGCTTAAAATTCAACTCTAATCTTATACATAAAATTACAAAGCATTTAGGAAGGAATTAGTACAAATGTTGGTAAACTAAAAAAATTTCAATTTTAACTACATATCTACCTTTTAAAAGCTACCTTATTTATTTCATGATTAAAGAGTCAATGGTATATTTATATTCATAGAATATAAATTAAAAATAAGAAATAGCAAGGTTGGATAAATAGGATAATGGTTAGAACTTCTTAAACTAGAATTATAAACTTTGTTCATTCTAAAATACTTCTAAAATGTGATGTATAATCCTACATTTTTGTAATTTAAAAAAAAAAAGTTTTATTATAGTTATTTAATTAATCAAAGTGAAGATCCATTTTATTACTTGAGGGCATGCAAGAGTTTAAACTTGGGAGAATTTATTATGTGAAAAATATATTATATTTGTTATATTTAAATTTTAGTGAAAATATATGATTTTTGTTATTTTTTATAGAGTAAATTCTAAAAAATTGTGGAAATTACAAAGTATCAGGTAGTTCCAAGATGCTGAGTGAAATAATGCTGCCTATGCTCATATCAACTCCATCGAAGTGCCACTTTAAAACATTGAAGCACTATATTTTTGTTTGGGAGTGATGAGAAGGTGGTGTTGTGGTACAATAGTCAATATCATTTCCTTGATAATGCAACTATGTTGGAAAGTTCAGCTTGTCAGTGCTTATTTCTCAAGAAAATGAAGGATGCATCACTACAATTTTGACACTATAGTGTTGCAAAGTTAATATGGGTGCTTCAACCCTTAGACCTATGGAGTGCTGCTATATTTCCCCATGTTACAGAGATGCTTTAATACCTTACATCAAGTGTTGTTGTGCCATGTGGCCAACACCATTGCAAAATATTTCATTTTGAATGTTTTTCAATTTTGTGTTGTACTTAGTGGCACTTCCATTTACACTTCAGTGCTTTAAATTTATATATAAATCATTGTAGTTCTTTTTGAATTTATTTCATTTCTATTTCATTCATCTAAAGTTTCACTTTAGTAATGGATCCAAAGATGTTTGGAAAGAAGAGAGCTTATTTTTCTTATGATACGAGTAGGTTTCTTTTTTCCAAGGCTAAGTCAAGGTTTGTTGATTTAGTGGTTACCAAAAAACTAATCCCTGAGTGAGGTTTTCAAAATAGTCATCTTATAATGAATTATTTTATAAGTAGGGGTTGGGAGCATTTTTTTAAGGAATCCATTGTTGTTATTATCAATGTTGTTAGGGAATTTTTTGCAAACAAAAAGAGGCTATAGAAAATAAATGTATTATGAGTAGTAAATGGGTCTCTTTCAATTATATTGCTATCAATAAAATTTATAGCTTCAAGACTTTGAATTTGATTAATATACATCCTTCATTAGAAACCCTATGGACTAAAAAGATATTTTGACCATTTTGTGTGGTCCTAAAAGTGATGCCTATTAGAAAAACAAAGATAATTGAATCAACAACTTCCATACTACCATTCTTCCCCAAACCTCTAAATCTTAACATTATATCATTTCAACCCACTTCATTTCTAGTAAAAACATAGGAGAAGTAACTTGTGAACATGCTCTAATAAATTATGTTATTTAAATGGGCTAATCTATTGATACAGGAAAGCTTATTTTCTCTTCAACGATATATATCATTAGGGGTACAACTTCAGTAGGGTCTAGAAACCCCTCTCTTATTTATGATTTATGTGTTAATGCTAGTATATGGGGGGACAAATCTATGGAGAAGTACTTTCCAATTAAAGCCTTACTAAGAGAATATTCTTAGGTTTTAAATAAATGGAAATATACGATGATGGGGGGTGCCTTGTTTGCAAAGAGTGACTAGTAGGCTTCGTAGTAGTAGTAGTAGAAGGAGAGCTCAGATGCCTAAATATTTAAGTGATCAGGAGTTTGAGTTGCGATAAAAAAAATTGGTGTCACTTAAAAGCTTAAAATCCAACTATAGTCTTATACATTATGTCACAAAGGATATAGTAAGAGAACAAGTATGAATGATGGTAGGCTAATGAAATTTTAATTATTACTACAAATACATCTACTTTTCAAATCTACTATCATTTTAAGATTTATAAGTCATTGATATATTTATATTCATAATATATAAATTCAAAATACATAATAGTAAATGTGATTAATTAGGATAATTATTAGAACTTTTTAAATTATAATTATAAACTTTTTTTATTCTAAACTATTTCAAGATTGTGATGTTTTATCATACATTTTAGTAATTTTGAATTATCAAAATTTACTTTTATTATTTAATTAATCAAAACTGAAGATCTTTTTCATTGCTTTAGGACAAGAAACTGTTTAAAATGGGAATAATTTATTAAGTGCATATTATATACTATTTATTATTTTTTAATTTAAGTGAAAATGTATTATTTTAGTTATTTTTGTAAAGGAAATGCTCAAAATTAATTGAAATTACAAAGTATCTGGTAGCACCACGATGCTAAGTGAAATAATGATTCTACGCTCATATCAACTCCATCGAATTGGCACATTAGAACATTATAGCACCATCTTCTTTATGTGCGAGAACTACAGTGGTGTAATATTTAGCACTGTTTTATTTATGGAGTTGCTGTGTATGGAAGTTCAGCTTGGTAGCACTAAGTTCTTGGGAAAATGAATGTTGCATCAATAATATTTTGACAATATAGTCATAAAAATATTTGATGCATCACATATATTTTAACATGGGCATCGTAGTTGCTCACACTTTTGGAGTGATGTAGCATTGCAGTTACAAGTACCTAAATCCATTATCAAATAAGTAAAAGGATGTGTCTATTCAATTGTAACCATTAAACTCCATCAAGCACTACAACGGAGCAAACTTTTTATAGCCATGGCGTTAGTTCTATTTTAAGCATTTTGATGCCACATTATCAAGCACCATAGTGTTGTAACCCAATTTTATATTTGTTTATAAATATATGATTAGTTCTGTTAGTGGAGAATTTAGTCACTTGCGAGATAATTTAGTACCTTTTTTGTGGACTTATTTAGTACCCTCTTAGAGTAAAATGTAAGGGAAGCTAGAAAGTGCATGATACAATCTATAAAAAGTTAAGCTTATGTGTGTAAGCAACCCTATAAGTGCTTGAAGAAGAAGTAGAGTGAAGATACCTTGATCCTTTCTAGGGAAAACATTTCATCACTTTTCTTGTTCTTTGAATCTTCTATGAATATAATAAAAATGAATTTTCTTATTAATTCTGCAACATTTGACTAAATCTTTTATTTTAGATTTATGATGTAAAGAGAATATTATGTACTATTATAGACTCTTGCTCCATAAAGAATCTAAGGATGTCTTCAATTTATATCATGTTCTTCATTTAATGCATATAATGTCCATGTGTATAATTAAAATAAAGGATGATGTAAAGCTCTAATTGAAGAATGTATGAATAATAATGAGTATTTAAATAGAATACTAACATGCCTAGACATAGGATTTTTAATTATTTTATGCACTAATACTGATAATAAAATTGTATCAGGTCAATAGATATGTCTAACAACACAAAAAACTTCACAAAGATCTAGGGATGCATATGCTCTGGTCCATATCTTAAATTAGGCATCTCATTAGGAAAAATATGATATTTACATACATCAACAAAAAATATTTTATTTAAAATTGTATATAATACTTAATTTTGTCCAATAATAGAAACTCAAAATCATTATTGTTGTTTCAATAAGATAACTTATGCATTTAATATAAAAAATATTAATTTATTGAAAGAAAATAAAACACTTTCCCATTAGCTTGACACACTATTTCATTAACTTATAACTTGATTTGGCACGTATACTAGCATCTATTTAAGTGACTTTAATTTATTTTTAAATCAATAAAAACCTAAGCATATTTCAATTGTGTATGTAACATTTAGCATAGCTCGAGTAAAATCAGTATTGATAAAAAACATAAGTCCATCACTTATAATATCCTAATGTATTAGTATTTCAGCAAAACATTCAAATGATATTCCAGATAAATTACTCATGAATTATTAGAATAATATAGCATGATTTCCTCTTGCATTAAAAAAATTATCCTTGAAATAGAAAGGGTTTCTTTATTTTGTAGAGCAGCCATAAGAGGGATTAACGTTCTCATCCTTTTCTCCATTTGAGCTATTTATTCTTCTTTTTGACTACACTAATCTAAAAGGATGCTAGTCATTTTAGAGACTTATTCTTCATCTACTTCTTCCTCCTCATTTTCAACATCTATGAGATTAATTTTCAATTATTTTACCCCTCTAGATTGATAATCGTGTATTGACCATTATGGTTCTCCAAAAGAATGCTCTGAGCAGAGGTTCAAAATACAAAGGATACAATCGCACTATCCCATAGGACAAAATTGTTATAGGCCTTTACACTCTATGCAAGTAGGCTAAAGGGAGAATATATGGGATCATCCATATGATTAACTATGAAGGATAGTGGGTTTCACCTACACACCTAAAGAGGTGATAATATATATGACCCAATAATCATGAGATTTCACCCAGTAAATATTTTAGCTCAAATGAGATTTATTTGATATGGGTGATAGTTTCACACAGGTGTAAGCTCCCATAATTAATTACACCGTAAGCCTTGATTTAAGAATACTATTAATTAGGGATGCTATATTATTATCTTCATGCTTTACCGCATAGTGGGGTTTCTAGGCTCTCTTAATCCAAAGAAAGATAGGCTCAATTAGGTTATTCAACATGCAAGGATACCATAAGCACTCAATCCCTCCAAAGAAGAGAAAATTAGAGAGCAGTTATCTCAACAAAGCATGCATAAGAGAAAGATGTAAGTGATCCATCATTGTGATGTGGATGTGTGGGATTTATAACCTACAAATAATGTAGAACCTACCCCATGATAAGTCATAAAATGACATATAAATACTGCTAACCTTTGACCCTATATCTGTAAAGGACATACTGTACACCAAGTAGTAACACCCACAACCTAACAAATATAGGATACTGTGAGGGAACATATAACCTAAATATCACCAGAGATCTATATATCCCTGACTTGGATTTATCTCTCTGCTTGGAAAAAGATATCAACTAAACTCAACCTAACATATCAAATCCATGCAAGCTAATCTTACATAAATATAAGAATGATGGGAGGAATAGAAGGAAAATATGTATGAAATCCAGCCATGAATGTTACTATGTTATTCAAAGTGAATTATACCTATATATAAAGATCTCACTTCCTATAAAGGCATTATGTTCCTTCCAGACTTAGAGTTTAACACTTGGGCAGTTAAAGAATGGGTTTGGGTTCTTAAGATTAGATTTATAATTTTTTTAGAAGATATAATTTATGGAGATATTTAAAACCTTTCCTTTTAAATTATAAGGAATATGGCATTGTTACGTTGGCACAGGGATGAAGCCATCTTAAGATACATAGCCCCGCTGCTCAAGGCAGTCTAACATATATACCTTTCACATATTAATGGGAAAATGTGCAAAGTTAAACATAAATCCAAATTAGGTCATGACACAAGGGTGAAATTTAAAGTTCATTTGCTCTTCCAATAATTTCATTTATATGCTTAGAGTTAAAGGGCTTTTTAGCATTTAAGTTTAAATATTAGTATTTTAATATTTTACTTAAGCATTGAAGAGTTTATGAGAAGATTTTATATATTTCCTTTAGTTTTGCCTTAATTAGTGTAGACATTTGTTTGTAATAGTATTAAGTGTTCATATAATTTTATTTTATATTTTTTAAGATTTATTTTTGATTTGTTTTGATTTTTTAAGGTTGTAGGTAAGTGAAGAGGCTTTAATAAAATTATGTGTTTCTAAGAATTTACTCAAGGGTGCTTTTGATTTTAATGGATTTTATTGAGTTTTACCATCAATCAATTCTTGACATCATCACAATGGGCTTGAGAATGAAACCTCTAAAGACATGTAGCCCTCTAGCTCAAGGTAGTCAAGCCTACAAACTTTGTTGATGGGTTTGGTTGTGTTAAAATTTGATATGTTTTTTCCATTCTATTAGTCATTTTAATCATTAAAATTTAAATTTTGGAATGCATTTTATTCTTAAAATTGAATATGGAAGAGGTTACAAAGTTTAGTTTTTTGGTGACTTATTACATATTATTTAAGTTAAGTGATGATTGCCCACATTAAACTAGTTCCACGAGAGTTATTTCACCCTCTTTAGGGCTAACTTAATAGCCTCGTAGGACCAATTTACCAGATAATCATCTTATTATTAATAGATTTTATGTTTATTACTTAAGGAATCTTAGTATGTGATTATCAATTTGATTTAGTCATTACAAATTTCAAGATAAGTTAAAAGTTCATTAGTCGTAAGTTTTATCAATTGGTTTTGTGACTTTTAGGAATTTTCTTTATTATCATTACTAGCAAATGAAATTCCCAAATATGGATTATACACTAAGTTCAAGTAAAAAAACTAGGCACATTCATTACTAGAAGACATGAAATATAAAGCTAACATGTATATCTTCCTAACCTAAAAGAGCTCAAACTTTAATTTACTATTTTGTGTTGCTAATATGTTTGTGGAGGATAATAAAAGATAAAAAATAGTTAATATATCATTTTTAGAGTTATTTATCATTTTCAAAACTTATAGAAAGCCAACTTAGCCATTCCCACTACATTTAGGTAAATAATAATTTTCATGACATAATGGATTGGCCTACACTACAAGCCTAGGGTGAGCATTAAGGTCTCCAAAGCTCACAGAGCATGACCATAAGTTAGTTCACTAAATGATAGACATTGACTAAGTATCTTATCATACATATTGGGTGGGAAAGTAAAAGTAGTGAAATGTGTGTGTTTTAATGTTACCATTCACATACAATGAGATGTCTTTATAGGGTTGCAGTAACTATAAAATATTGTGATGTGTCAGGGCATATCCGCATACCCTTGGTAGAATGTCGAAGACTTCCCATAAGGCCCAAGTGAAAGACCCACCAGCTAACACATATGAAGAACATTATGTACCTCACAAGCAAAACTAAAGAGAGAAAAATATAGAAGAGAGTAGGAACTATTCAAGAATAAAGGAAACTAAAAAAGAAATAATTTAAAGAACCTTTGATTTACAACTTTAAAATTTATCTAAAATATATAGAGATAGAGCATTTATAAACATGAGACTCAAATGAGTAGTTGCAAATGTTCACCAAGGTAAAGAGACATGTGATGTAGTTTGAGACACAGAAAAAAAGCAATAATCATATAACTTTAAATTTAATCTCTACATGCTTATGGTTGAAAGATAAAGCCAATGAAATCAAATAACATTTTTATAAATCTTTGCACTGGTATGATAACAGGTTTGTATATACATTTTCAAAATATGCATAATTTATTCACCGACTATATTTAACAAACTAGGTGTCACAATCAAGATATAACATATCACTTTCAACATGATCAAGCCGTTTGAATTCACTATGCTAACATGGCTAAGGTTTACACATAATACACATATCTCACATAATTATGTAACTTATCAATATTAGATTTACACATCATTTAAAGCATGAGTATATGATTTAAATCTACACGTTAGGATAAGGCAATAAATACATGAATCTTCTCTAAACCAATTGATGCGGAAATGAAATATAAGCACATGTTTATATGCATGCCTGATCGTTGATCAATATGGATGTGCATTTAAATTACATATGATGTACAATAAATAGGGAAACAATTTAGATTTTTTTTTGTGGATTTTTTGCATAAGGATATGGTCTCAAACAATATACAATAGGTTATAAAATTTATCCATGATTCAAGTAATTTCTCAAAATCTCAATCCCTTATGCTAAAGGTTATATAATGCCACTATATGTGAAATACATGGAAATTTATCAACAAAATCATACACTTTGTTGAAGTACAAGTAAGCATATAGACTCTCTAAATTTATTGTTGATTATAACACAAGGAAAAGAAACCAATCATATGATTTTTTTTAAAGAGATTAGGCATAACACTTGCCATATTATTGTACACAAGTATTTAAAGTATGGATGTAAGCAATAAATTTTAAAACCTATATGCAGTAACTTAGATACAATATTAATTCCATTATGCAATAATTGATTAAAGATTATTAAACTTTCATCAATAACGTGGATGTTATCTCATGCCATTTATTTTATATGCCTAGATTTTATATAAGTATTAGATATGGTATAAAAAAGATCAACAGATGCATGTGTGGGTCTCCAAAAGGATGCTACAAGTGGGAAGCAAAATGCAAAGGGTAAGATCAAACTATCATGTAAGACAAAATGATCATAAACCTTTACACTCTACGTAGACAGACCAATGGGAGAGAATATTGTCTTTTGCCTACACATCTCGATCGATAGTAATATGTATAACTCAATTGTCATGAGATTTTCCCCATCCAATACATCAGCTTTGATTAGGTTTATTTGATATGGGTGTTAGTTTCCCATGGGGGCTTGCCCCCATTATTAATTACATCCTAGGCCTCAATCGAGGAAAACTCTCAATTAAAGATGTTATACTGTTCTCTTCTTAGTTTGGTGCATAAAGCAATTCATAAATTCTAATCAAAAGCGATATACACTTTTCTTTATCTTTAGTGAGAACTGGACCTCTTAAATATATAAAGATTTGATTAAAAATTTGGTTTAAAAAGAATAAAGAATTCCTTTATGATTTAAAAAGGACACATTGAGTGGTATATAATGTGGGCTTATGCTTGCTTGGAGTGAGCCTCTAACTAACACCATAAACACAATAGTTCACCTTATATATGCAAGATAGGAGGGCTCTAATCCAAATGACTCAAGGATATTTAATTCAAAGAGTGTAATCAAGACCATATAAATTATAAAAATGATTTTGCCTAGCATTATATATGCATGAAGCAAATGCATAAATAAAAGTATTTTTATTCATTAATTTGGAACCATAAATACACCCCAAGGTCTGCAACAAAGTAAGGTGGCTAACTTCCATCACGACATGCTTGGATTTCTACTCTAAATGAGATAGGATTAAATGTTGCTACTTGTCATCTTCTGGCTCCAGGTATTTACTATAGAATTCCAAAAGAGAACTCCCTCCCAAGAAGAAAGGAATATTTTTTGGAACCCTACACCTATGCATAAGCAGTCATATTTAACTTTTTATAACTCTTTCAAATTTAAATATACATAAATATAATGATCTATTTATATCCAACCCAAGATATATTCAACATAGAATATACACTTCTGCAAGCATCCTATATACATTCTACTTTGATCTTCTTTTTGCATTAAAAAAAGAAAAGAATGCATGTGTAATGATATGACATTCTGAGTGCATAAAATAAAAATACTAACATATGAAGGATACCCCCCAAGCTAAGGTACCCACATCACACCAAAACATACTATGGCCTCTCTTAAAACTAGCGTCAGTGACCAAAGCAAACAAATTTTAGTGTGTAAAAAAGGTTGTATATTTTTTATATGTCCTAGGATATTTATTCCTTAAGTTACTCAAATTGAGTTATTTATTTGTTGTAGTCCAAGCGAGTTGTTGATTTGAATTTAAATTTTGTTATGTGAATATGTTATTAATTTCTTTAAAAATTATTAATAATTTTTTAAGTGTCTTGAGATGTAAGCCATATTAATCGAACACATGTGTGCTCTCCAAAAAAGAATAAAACAAAATGTATGAAGGCCTCGAACATATAAGTATATTTGCTAATTAGGTTGAATGTTGATTTCATTGAATAGTAATCACCTTTGTTAAACTAGAGCTATGAGGTTTATTTCACCCTAATTAATGCTAACTTAATAACCTCGTAAGCTTGGGTTACCCAATAACTTCCTTGTTTAACTATATTTGATTCTTTTTAAGAACATTGAGTTAATTATTTATTAAAGGACTTGAGAATCTAATGCACTTATGTCTTCCAAATTGGAGGCAAACATAGCATATAAAATCCAAATTAATTATTTAGATACCTTCCAATCCAATGCATATGTAGCAAGATTTGAATAAAAATCATAAGGGTCTTCATGTTAGTTAAAATTGATTAAGGACTATTTAAATCCAAAGTTAATGTGCCCTCCAATAGAATCAAACACAAAGCATGAATGGTCCTTCAGTTATTTATTTAGTTGTTTAATTAATGGATTTATTTTATTAGATCAAGTTTAAATGTATTAGTTATGAAATCTTATTTTTATTTGAGATTATTAAAATTGGACTATTATTCATTTCTTTTTATTTACTTTATATAATTTTTTAAATGATTGATTTGATTTTTTTCTTTATTATTTTTAATTAACTTGTTTGAATTAATCAAGTGTAATTATTTTGTTTTATTTTTGAATTTTTTATGGTTCATTTAATTATTGATTATCTCTTTCTTTTATTTAAATTTAATTTACTTAAATTATTGTTATGAACTTATTTAATTAATATTCCTTATTTATTAAAGTTTAATTAATTCACATTTTTTATATTTGATTATTTTTTCTTAATGTTATTATTATATATTATAAATTTTGAAAATCAAGATGATAAATTTTAAATTTGTTTGATAATTCAAGACTATACAACCCTAGGCTTATCACTAACGAAAAAACTCCAACTTACTAGCAGGTTTTGGGTTCCAAAAAATTAAATGTAGGGGTTTCTACAATTACCTAAGGTTTAAGAAATCCTAGTCAAATAAAAGTCTTTGAAGACCTAGGGGCTCTAACTTTTATATATTTTCCTCACTGGAGCAAGTCAACGATGCAACTGATCATAGCACCTCCATTTGAACGAAATGGACATGAATAAATTGTTCATAGCATCATCATCCAAATCATCTCCAATTTACCTCACAAATAATAAGAAGAGGGTAACATGACTCAAAATTTAATGTATTATTAACTTTTGGATTCATTTGCATAAGAGATATCCATGTTAACTTAAGCTAAGAAGTTTCAAAGACATGGAACCTTTGCAATTTTAATCAATATTCATTAGATACAATATCATTTGGTATGTTGTAATGAATCTCCATGTTCAACATATGACTGGTAAAATACAAAGGAGAGAGAGAGAAGGAGAGAGAGAGAGAGAGAGAGAGAGAGAGAGAGAGAGAGAGAGAGAGAGAGATGTTAGAGTTTAGCAATCAATTTCATTATAAGAGACAATGTTATCCAGGTCTATTAATGTTTACATGAGAACATTTCATGATTCATTTGATATGAAATTGAAAGTCATTTATGTTACATACAAATGAACCATTTAGAGGCGCTCATAAGTTAAGGCCATTAATCATTTCACTCTCAAACCAAAACTCATTATTATTTGTTTTTTTAATCTTAGAATGCTCTTGGGTAGACTAATTACTAACTTAACCAATTTTTTTTCTAATGGACAAAACTAAAGGTGTAAGCTCTCTATCTCTTCCCCATTGGTTTAACCACATGTGTCTTGATGAAAACACATGATGATTCACACACCATTGATCTAAAGGATTTTAAATTAGTTATACATTAAAAATAATGTACACAAAAATAAACAAGACATATTCTTGTGATTAATGCATCATAATTAACCCTAAATTATGTACTATTAATTAAGTCACTAAAAATACCTTTGATTTTGACTCACTGAAATCATTATAACCATTGAAAGATTCTGTTATAAACCTATATCCAAGTACTATGATTTTGAAGACAACAAAACATTCTTGTTTCTTTGTCATTTCTCTTATTACATATCTTTTTTCTTGCCCTGCTTTCTAACTTTCCAGCTCCTAGGATCCATTTGTAGAATATGGTAGCTAAAAAAGATAGGACCTTGGTAGAAGCCACTATAGTCATGTTAGTTAAAGACAAAGTTCCAAAATACTTTTAGATGAAATAGGTGAATACAGCTTGTTATGTTCTTAATAAGGTGAATATTATATCCAAACTAAATATGACACCATATGAAAATTTGAAGGGTAGGACACCCAACCTCTCCCACCTCCATGTCTTTGGATGTAAAGTGTTCATTCTGAATAATGGGAAGTCTCAACTAGAAAAGTTTGACCCAAAATTTGATGGAGTGTTCTTAAGTTACTTAATTATTACGAAATCCTATAGAGTCTTCAATAAAAGAACACTAGTAGTTGAAGAGACCAATCATGTTATGTTTGATGAATCTAATAATTCTGGAGGGTCTAGGAAAGAAGAAGAGGAGGTTGTACAAGTAACCCAAGGATTACAATCTACAAATTTGGAGAAAATGGTAGAACCTAAAAATAATTTACCTAGAGAATGGAGATATTCTTCGAGTCATCATAAAGAACTAATCTTAGGAGACCCATCTGAAGGTGTTAGACTTAAAAAAGAGGTAAACCACGCTGGATTCATTTTAATGACTAAACCTACCAACCTAAATCATGCCTTATCTAATGAATTCTGATCTTAGCCATGTAAGAAAAATAAATTCAATTTGTAAGGAATGATGTTTGAGAGCTAGTTCGAACACCTAAGGACCAGAGTATGTTGGAACTAAATGTGTTTTCAAAAATAAAATGAATGATTCTGGAGTAGTAGTGAGGAATAAGGCAAGATTGGTGGATAAGGATTATAATCAAATAGAATGAATTGATTTTGAAGAGGCTTTTGTCCCTATAGCTAGATTGGAAGCTATTAGAGTGCTACTAGTCATTGCTTATTTTAAGGGATTCAAACTATACCAAATAGATGTCAAGAGTGCCTTTTTTATTAGGGTGATAAAAAAAATGTGTATATTGAAGAACCATAAGGTTTTGGAAACTTATAATTTCCTAATCATGTATTTAAATAAAAAAAGGAGTTATATGGACTAAAATAAGCACACATAGCTTTGTACAAAAGGCTAACCACATTCTTACTAGAAAGATCTTTTATAATGGGGAGCATCGACAATACCCAATTTCTAAAAGGGTAGGAGAATATTTACTGATTGTTTAAATTTTTGTTGATGATATTCTATTTGTATGTTTTGATAAAAAATCTATGTGATGAATTCTTAATGACATTGAGTAAAGAATTTAAAATGAGCACGATGGGAGAACTTACATACATTTTGGGGTTTATAATAAGGCAGAGGATGATGTAACTTTCCTTGTTCAATGAAAATATATTAAAGACATCCTTAAAAAAAAAGAAATTGATAAATCCAAGCTAAACAACACTCCTATGAGTTTCACTATTCAGTTAGATAAGGATTCAAATTGAAAATATGTTGATAAAAAGAAATATAGAGGAATTATTGGATCGTTTCTTTACTTGACTGCTAGCATACCTGATATTATGTTTAGTGTTTATCTCTGTGCTAGATTTTAGGGTGACCCAAATGAGTCCCACTTGACCGCTATTAAGAGAATTCTTAAGTATCTCCTAGGAAACCCTAACTTAGGAATCTGGTATCTTATGCAAAATACCTCTTTTGAAATCATAGCTTATTCTAATTTAGACTTTACGAGATGCCAAGTTGATAAAAAAAGCACTTCTAGAACTTCTCAATTCATAGGACAGTCCTTAGTCTCCTTATCCATTCAAAAATAGAACTCAGTTGTCATATCCAATGTTGAAGCTGAGTACATTATCTTAGGAAGTTGTGTGGCCCAACTCCTCTTATTAAAGAAATAATTTCTTAATTTAGGATTACTTGTAGGCATAATTTTAATCCTATTTGATAATACTAGCGTCATCTCTATTTCAAAGAACACAATCCAGTACTACTGGACCAAACATATTAACATAAGGCATCACTTCATTAGGGACCATGTTGCTAAAGGACACATAGTGCAACACCATGTAGCCACTGAAAACCATCTTACTTATATCTTTATAAAACCATAGGCCTTTGAAACTTTCAATATCTTAAAAACCATATTAGGAGTCATAAATATTAATGGTTGAAATCGTTGCTTTCTATTTTTAGATGTTTTTTTTTAATTGTTTTTGTTTGTGTACTTTTATTTTTATTTTCATTTTCCTATTATTTTTTCCCTTTAGTTTATTCTTTTGAATTAGATCAATGGTCACTACTGATATTGATTTCTTAAATGACATCTTTGCCTTGCTTTAGTTTTAAAAATTAGTAAGTAGTGTTTAACTTCCCTAAATCAGTTAAGGGAAGAAATATTGATGATTGTCTCTCTTTCTCTAACTATTTTAGTGCTGTATTATTTCTTTTTGAAGCAAAATCTATTTCAAATTAAAAGTTGGACTTTGAAAGTTAGATCTTTTTATCTTCTTATAGCAATCTATCTCATATAAGTAATGCTCAAAGTAATTTAATCCCTTGCAAGGTTTCTCGATTAGTTTATTGCATTTATCATATTGATATGATTCTAGTTTGTGTTTTATTCTTCCTTATATTAGAAAGTGAATTTTCTTCTCTTATATTTGGAATACAATATCACAACTGATAGTCTTTAAAGGTGTTGAAAGGAAACCAGCTTGCAAAAACTAATAAGAGGCACAAAATGAGCCCAATAAAAAAATAAAAAGATGTGCAATGGCTTCCAAATAATTGGAAGATACATCAAAATGTATCACAAATCAAAAGATGCACAAAGTGCTCTAAATAATTGAAAAATATGCACAAAATGAGCCCATAAAACTCTGTTTCCTTCTCTTTCAAACCTTTAAATCTTTAACTAATTCATGTGTCACTTGATATCTTCAAACCCCTTTTTTTTTTGTAAACTCATGATTTTTATTAATTATTATGCCATATTATTCTATCATACTTTTTTTTAAATGAAGTTTTTAACAGATCACTTTTCTTATATGATTTCTTTTACGAATTAGATTTTTGTCTTAAAAATATTTTTAACCTGTAAGGAGTCAGAGCTAAGGTTAACTAGATTAGTTTTCTACCTATTCATATTTCAGTGTAGTTAATTCATTTCTTATTGATTTTTAATCCAATCACAAGGGAAATTTATATTTTACTTAATTTAATTAATTCAAAAAAAAATAGTGTTCTTTTGTTCTTTATTTATGTTTGATTACTTTTTGCTTTTGTGTTATTTATACTATTTCATATTTTTATTTTTTTCTTGAAAAAATTTTGATCATCACTTTTCATATCCTGAATTTTCTCTATTTTGTTTGCATCATCCAGGATGAATGTTTGTGTCTAATCATCCTAGATGATATAACTGACCTTTTCGGATCGATTAACTGAACAAATTTATTACACCTGATCATCATGTATGATCAAACTATCATCCAAGATGATTCAATCAATGTTATTTAAATAGCCAAAATCCCTTATTTTCTTTACTCCAATTCTTTAACACTCCTCCCTTCTCCTCTAAATTCTAATCCTTTGTAATGGCTAGAGGCAAGAGATCGTGTCAAATTGTAGGAAGATCCTCTCGATGATAAGTTGATCCATGATTTGCTGAGGTAGCTAATGAAGATGCCTATAGTAGAGATAAGGAGGCTGATATTACACCCTCAAAAATCATAAATCAAGAGGAAGTTCATCTTCAAATACTACCCCTCTTTGCTTATACAACCCTGAATTTTATTCTATCTCTTGTATACCATTTTTATTTTGAACTACTCCTTGAGTTCATTGCTAGCCTAAGAATCAATAATGAGTGTACCATCCATCATTCGTATGTCAATATGCATCCAGTAGAAATCACATATGAAGACTTTCACACTTTTCTAAATTTATCCACAAATAGTAAAAATGTTCATATTTTAGCTTCAAATAATTAATTTGACTTGACCCTTATAAAAACCACTCTTAAAGGATCTAACAATCACTTCCATGTTTCCCAGGTCACCACTTAAGGTCAGGATGCATGCATCATCCAACAAATTCTTAGAAATTATAACATTCCTAAAGCTAGTGATCAATTCAACATCAATTATATCCTTTCTCTTGAAATCTATTTCATAATGGACCAGATATACTTTAATCCATATTATGTTCTAATTCACTCTCTTTCTAATTTGACATGCATTAGAGACACCAAACATAAAAAAATTATCAATCTGGTCTTAGGACACATCTTAGCATTTATTACCAAATCCAATTATAACTTCGAATTTCCTATACTGTCAGATCAATTCCAAGACTTCTTCTCTAATACTTCTTTCAATGTTATTCAAAGTGTTTCTCACTGTCTGGCTCACTACAAAGATACTGATGAACATGATGAAGCTCTAGTACCCGCTCCTACACCTATTCCTCTTTGCCAACCATTATAGCTAGATTAGTTGGTTGAGTGGTTTGACCAGTGGGAAAATAGGTTTGACTCCTACGTAGTTGCATATGAGAAACAACGAGTAGCAGATGTTGCTCATTTTGAAAACTATTTCACCTAGTAGTAGCAGCAGCATGACTAGAGCATGTCCTAATTTAGTGAGTAGTATAGCTCTCTTCATTGTTACTTTCAATAGCCACCACCACCACCACCACCTGATCAGGGCTCCTATATCTACTAGTTTATTAGTGTTTATTTTTATGTTTATACTAGTGCTCATTGTTGTATTTAGTCCTATCTAGTGTTTTTCTTATTTCCACCTTTTTGAGATGTCAAAAGGGATAGTATGTTGTTTGATTATGTTTTTAGTGGAATGTGTTTTGTTCTATTACTTATTTTTGTCTCAATTTCTCTTTTTTTTTTTGAAATTAAAAAAAAAATCTTACTAGATCTTAATCTTTTAAAAATAGTGTTTGTCATCATTAAAATATGGGAGATTGCCATAAATCTAGTCCAAATACTGTGATTTTGATGATAGCAAAACATTCTTATTTCCTTATCATTACTCGTACTATATATCTTTTTTCTTGCCCTGTTTACTAACTTTTTCAATCCATAAGATCACTTGCAAGCAAATTAGCTCAAGATTAAGTAGACTAGAGTTGAGTCAGTATGTTACTTCAAATTCACTGTACCTTTTTACTTTTCTTGACATGTACTAGTGAACCCCAAGCTAAGTAACCTTGCACACACACACTCAAGGGGTGAAATTTGGTGAGTTAGAGAATTCTTTATTTTTAACTTAATCATATAGGATGATTTCAAATTGTATTGAATGATCAGGTTAATATAGAAACACTAATTAGGGCATCCTAGTTTTGAGAGTGATTAAACTAATCATACTGGATGATGTCTATCATCAAGGACCATAAGTTTATATATAGTGAAAACAACTTCCAATCATAATTTAGAAAATATTATAATTTTTAATCTTTTTACTAATCGTATAGAATGATGTTGACCATTTTGGACAATTTGAGAAAATCATTCCTAAATCAATCTCGTAATTAGGTGAACAATTATGGTAAAACATAATTTGAAATGATCATATAGGATGATTAGTGACAATCATCCTGGATGATAAAGGGCATGTTTAGCATGATAAGTTATAGCCAGCTATCATACTTGACAAATACCATTTTTTTTCAACTAATCAAATAGGACTATATACCCCTATTGTACTAGACAACAAAGAAGCGTACGGGATGATACGGAATAACCAGACATCATACTAGATGAAGTTCAATACTTTAATTCTAATCTTCCCGGATGATATTTGTATCATATAGGATGATCAGCTTAATTCTCTTAAACTAGTCATACAGAGTAATTCCATTCATTCTGATTGAAAGGGATATTTTGTTCTAATCATATAGGATGATCTATCAATCATCCTGGATGATCAGTTACATAGAATTAAAAATTAGGGCTTCTTTTATAGGCTATATATTTAAACAATTATATTAACCCTTGAGTTAAACTTTTGCTGTGGAGTTTATCCAAGAGGGAGATTAGAGAAGGAAGAGGGAGAGCTTGAGAGGGAGAGATCCTTGTGAGGGGGAGTTTGTGAGGGAATCACAAAGATTGCTCCAAGCAAGGTGTTAGTTGTCTTCTTCGAGTTTCTTCATTGGTTCCATGATAGCTCTAGGGAGATCATCTTTAGTATTATATCCTGATTCTCTACCTACTCAAGGATGGAATAAAAGGATTCCTGAGTTTTTTTTCCTACTCTAGGAGGGATAAAAAGACTTCAAGGTTCTCTGCCTCACTATGTAGGAGGAAAGATTGTATAAGGGCTTCTCTGCCTTATTGCGGGAGCAAAAGGAGTGTCACTTTAGTTTAGTGTAATACTTGGAGAAGGAGTCTCCAAGGAGTGGACATAGTCAAATTTGACTGAACCACTACAAAATTTGATTTGTTCTTTCTTATTACTTTTACTGTATTTTATTTTCGCACTTTTCTATGATTTGTTTTGTAATTGAATCATCTAAATATATTTTTATTATGAAAATTATTTTTCTTTCACATCAAGAGTTATTTTTATTGTTTTTAAGATATTTAAAAGGATCAAAAAGATTTTCTTTTTATTTAAGATTTTTTAAAACTACCAATTAAACCCACTCCCCCACCCCCTCCCTCTTGGTTAGCCTTGGACTAGTTCTTTAGGGTTTAACACCCCTCATGAAGTTTCAAATTCAATTCTCATTAAAAATATTGCTATCATTTTTATTAAATGGCATACATATTAATTTATGTTAATACATAAAATATTTTTTTAAATTTATGATTGTCTTAATGACTTCATCACAGAATCTTAAGAATTTTTTTGATATTATCTTGAATAAAACCACATGAAAAATAAATCATGAATAAAAAAAGAAATACGATGATTTTATATTCAAGTATAATCTAAGAAAACATTAAGCTAGGTTATGAGAAATAGAATTCAAAACATAAACTAGCACATTTCCCTTATTATAGTATAGCATTTAAAAAAATTTTAGATTAAATGATATTAAAAATTTTGGATTAATGCATACAAAAAATTTCTTACGTAACTTAGCTTAATCTGAAAACTAACATCACCACAAAGAATTTGGGCTTTTTTGGTGGTTCTATTCAGTTTTAGCATCAATTTTAATTCCTAAAAAAAGTTCAAAGCAATAATTTTCACTATTTTTTACATCTCATTGCAAATACATTTTGCAATGATTTTGGTACAACTAGGGAGAATTATCATGGAAGGATATTTTATAGTTGTTATCAGAATAGAAAGAGAAAGAAGTTGTTAAAACCATTGAAAGAGATAAAAGTTGTTAAAACTTCTATAATTTTAGGATATTTGAAGCAGTTAAAACAACTAAAATACTATAAGAAAATATAATTTCAACAATTATAAACAATACAATTTTAAAATGAAATATAACTACAATGATTATAAGCTTTAAAACTTTAGTGTATGTGAATACTGTAGAGGTTATAACCATTATAGTTCTTTAATATGCTAGATTATGTACTATTCAGCTACAATATGCAAGAATTCAAGAATATGCCCACATGTATGGTACTTTCATCATGTATATTTATAATTTATTATATGATAACATATATTACAAAAGTGATACAAACACATTTAGAATCGTATATCTAAACTTATTTTTAATGAAATAAAGCCATAATTAGAGCTAATAAACAATCACATAATCATGAATTTTGATGATATAATAAATTTGTTTTCACTTAATCTTTTGTTATTAACAACATTGGCAAGTCATTAATGGAGCTGAAGATGATAATGTTGTTGTCGTTTTAGATGGATAATCATCCTTATTGACCAATTATATATTAACACGAAGGGGAAGCAAGCTCAATTGAGTTACAACGTAACATGAGCTAAGCTAATACTTTATGAACTAACAAATATAAAGGCATTTAGTCCTTTTTCATCAAACATAAAAAAAATGTCATAGTTGGTGTGACACATTAAATCTTGTTTGGAGTGAAATGTTATTCTAGGCTTAATACATCATCGATGTATGAATTGAGTTGGTTTTTAATTTTTTCAATGTTCTATACTTCAATCATTAAAGGTATTATATAATTCTTGACAAACTAACCATATGTAAAGTAGAAACATAAGCATGTCTACAAAGTAGGTCTTTATTACTTCGAAGCACCCAACATGATTATAAAATAATAATTCAAAGAAATTCTATGAACATTAAGCAAATTAAAAGAGATAATAATTAGTTTGGAAAGAACATAACATCAGAAGCCCTATTCAATATATATAGAGAGAGAGAGGGAGAGGGAGAGTGAGAGAGAGAGAGAGAGAGAGAGAGAGAGAGAGAGAGAGGTGGATAAGGAGTGAGAGAAATATCATATGATTATTACTTTCCATTTCTTATACAACTTATCTTGAGTCCTAAATAATTATCTCTTTCTCTTTGACATTTAATATTATTAATGTGAATATTAATCATTTCCTCTTATAATAAAAGATAAATTATTGATAAATAATGTTAAGAAAATTAAACTTAAAGTGAATGTCTAATTTTTAATTTTACATGGTATATTTCAGCTTCATGGATGCTGATAATTTCCCGCATTTCATTGCAAGAACTATCTTTGTTTTACAATATGCTCCTTTTTTCTTGGAAATCTAGGAAAACTACTATTGATGCTTCTATTTCTTGGACTAATAATGCTTTGAGGAATGCTGAGTTAAAGTGAACTCATACTCTTTTTTTTTTATGCTCTGCAAAGGTGTTTAGGACCCATGATCACTTTAAATACCCCTTTCGTTGTCCTCTAAACTTACATCTTGTAGTGTAAATTCCTCCTCATCAAGCATTTTATATACATGCACTTAGACATGAAACTATATAGTTAGATGTTGATAAAGAGCTTGAGTTGGAGCTTTCTTGGAATTGATGAGAAATTATGCTTAGATATTCTTTGATAGAAAATTTATGAAATCCCACTTAAATAATGTGAGTATACATGCCAAATTAAGTAATAAAATGATAGAGAAGAGTTTTGATCTCACGAGAAAGTGTTCTTCTTAATTACTATCAAGTTACTACTATTTAATCTAAATGCACAATTTATCTTACTGAATATAAAATGGATGTTCTTAAGTTTTTCATGTAATGGATACTTATAAGAAAATTTGATACTAATTTAAATTAAATTTTTTAGATAAATGAAAGTAAAACAACATAGCTTTACTAATGAGACTCTTTATTTTTTATGTGGATCGAGCATATGCATCCCTAAATCTCTGCCAATATTCCTATTTATTCTAAAATTCCTCTATTCAAGCTATATATCTCACTAGATATTAACTACATATATGGACATTATATGTAGCAAATGAAAAATGGGAGATATTAAAAACATCCATAAAAAAATTTAAAGTGCGAGATTCTACATTTGTACTTACTCTATGCTTACATACGTTGCCCAAAATTGGAAATATAGCCAGTCATGGCTAACGAAGAAAGCAAAATCATATTCACTTCATTCATATGGAAAATATACAAGAGAAAAAATAAGAATAATGTCACCCATAAGGATCAATTGATAATCTCTACTTTCATTCTTTCCATAATAGATTTCCTTAGAAAATTTAAGTTAAGATCCACCAAAAGAAAATATCTTAAACTTTCCAAGCTTTCCTTAGACTTTAATCTAAGGGGAACTAGAAGAAGACACTAGAAAGTCTAAGACTACAGTGAAAATAATAGAACTCCCCAAATAAAAGAATTGGAAAACTTTTTGTAAATGTATAGAAATTGTTTTCGGTGTTGCAGCTCTCGATAAGTTAGTGTTGCAACAGTATAAATTAAAATAGCACCTCAAAACTATAATTTTTGCTTTGCTATTTGTTGTTAAATTTTTGTTATTTATAAATTTTGGGAACTTGCAAATTAATTATGATTGTATATTTGGCAAAATTTAAATTTACATTTTTAAATTTTTAGTTTTGAAGTTGAACAGATCAATAAGAATTATATATCACATCAGATGGTGAAAATATCATTCTTTAAGGGGCTATGATTATAAAACTATGAATTTCATTTAAACTATCATAGTCAAATAAAAGAGAGGAGTGTATATGACTCAAAAGAGTTTAAGTGATATTTTATCACATATTTGACTATAATTGTTAGAATGCATTATTATCAATTATCGAAGTCAGATCATCATAGTGAACTACATATGGCCTGGAAGGGTCAAAATAATGATCAAATACGTATCTAACTACAGTAGATTAGTTATGTGTTTCATTAATTCTAGATTCAAATATTGCAATAAGAAATGATATATATTTCCTTAGAAAAAAAAATCCATTTTTTATTGAGTATTTTGAATATGATCATCCTTGATTTTAATTTTTCCTCCATCCTATATAGGACCTAAAGAGGATGGGGTATAATTAGTCTGGGTTCTTAAATCTCCTACAAAGGGAAGCCTTTGTAACTATTTACATTGTAGGAAGATAAGGATTCTTATGAATATTCCCAATTAAAATAATTGTTGAATTCTAATTTTTAGATTTCAAAGAGTTATGTGAAAGGAATGATGTTGGAATTTTAATAGTGATTGGAATAACACCCCATCCTATCTTATGATGGTATTTAAATTTTAGAGGGGTGAAAATTTTAGTTTGAGTTGATATTTTATTAAACATTTTAGGATTAAATTCTCGATGTTGGGGACAAATGATGTTAGGACTTCCCTAGATCCTAAATTTAAGTTGAGTGATTAATAAATAGTGAACCCGATCTTAACAAATGTCATTCAAATATGGGCTTACCTCATCCTAGATTACAGAGCTAGCTAAAATACCTAGGCGATTTAAAACCATGACTCCATTCATATGATAGATTGGAGACTATTATTTAATTTTTTTTGAGAAATTGGGGTTGACGTCTAAAGAAGATCCTAAATGGCCCCTTTACTTATGTGTGGTGATTACAATCGTTCCAATTAAAATTTTATTTATTTTTTGTTAGTTTTTAATGCCAAGCATGCTAATTAATCTTGTATGGAAAAATGTATATGATGAACTTTAAAAAATAGGCTTATGAAAAGTTTTTTTTTTCTATAAATGCACAACATCCACTAGACTGAGGTGTACCCTAAAAGGTCAGGTGGTCTACAATGACCCGCAAGCAAAGAGTCACCTAAAAAGGTGAGAAGATAATTATGATCATAAGAAAAATCCATGGCATGCTTGAGCTTACTTCTTAGGACCATATAACTTTCTATGTGCACCTCATATTTTTTATTTAATTACAGGTAGACAAATTTTTTCATTATCCTTAAGAACCTAATAAAGTTCTAGGACAAAATAAGTTTGACATGCATATAAAAACCTAAAAAAATAGATAATGTTTATTACATAATAATTTAAATAAATCATCAATCATATAATATCTAATGAATGTAAGAGGCCATGAGGCAAATGCCACTTAATCATAACTTAGGGTCTGCAAAAATAAAAACTGGTCATGTTCCACTGATAATAACTAGAATTTTAATCCTATAAAATGATGAAAGATTAAAAATGGGGTATTTTTTGTCTTCACTTCTTCAGTTTTTTCCTTCTGGTTCCTTAGATCTACCGATTCTGAATATCCAAATAAAAAGAACTCCCTATGAGGGGTATTGTTTCTCTTTGGATTTCAAGTTATCCTAATTTGGATCTCCAAATGGAAGGAACTCCTCCTCGAAGGGGTGCTTCCTTACTCTTTTGATTTAAAATTATATATTAATATCCTTTTTTAAATTAACTTTCACACATCTTTAAAATTTAAATTTACCTTTGAAATTTTTTAAATGACTCTAATACAGCTTGCACATTATGCTAAGTAGTTTATATATGAAATCATAAAAATATCACAAGCATTTATAGAAATTTCATAGCTTATATTTTAGCTAGCACATTCACTTAGCTGTGCTTAAGAAAAAAAAAATTTAAGGGGCTTAGTAATTTTAACAAATGCAAAATATTTATTAATCACATTTTAATTAGCCCCCTTTTATGGAGCTACATAAGTAAGGCCACTTGCATAAAACTTTGTTATCATCTAGATCATCCTTAATCCAGGAGAAATCTAGTGCCCTTTATATTACATCATAAGTAATATTATAAAAATATCACATCAATAGGCATCACAAAACACATCAATCCATCATATCCTTCATGTAATGAAATCCATGTAAATTCATATCACCTAAAAGGCAAGTATAAAGAAAGAGCATTCTAGCTTAAAACTAGAGTTGGGTATCCTAACAAGCCATCTATTTTTTGTGTGTTAGGCTGTGTGGTGGGGATGTATCATAAATGGATTGTTATTTAGAATTTTCTAGTATTTTCTTTTAATTTGTTATAAGTTAAGTGGAATTTAATTTGAGATTAAGTTTAATATTTTGATATTCAATTTAGGATGAGTTTTAGGTGCTAAGATTGATTACTTATTGGTTCTCTAAAATTCAAAATTTTAATTAGGTGTTTCAGTCCTTAAGCCTCAAAATTTAAAACACCTATGATCTACAAAATGGAATTTACATAAGGTAAGGAGGCTTTCAATAAATAATGATTTATTATTAATTATTTAGGTTGAATAATAACTACTTTTGTTTGTACCAAGGTTGTGAGGCTTATTTTCACACTTGTTAGGCCTACGTTAACATCATCGTAGGATTAGGTTACCTAGCATTTATCTTTGGGTTTATGTTTGATTCAATTTTCTTTTAATTTATTTATATTTATGTTTATCTTTTTAATACATTATTAAGATTATGATTTATGGTTTCATTCCATTAAAACCATTTATGGAGTTGTGATAACAGGCATTAGGAACTTGGGCCTCCTTAGGACACTTAGCTAAATAGCCCAAGGTAGTCCATCCTAAAAACTTCATTAATGGAATGTTGTTTATACATTTTAATTTTATAACCTGATTTATTTAATTAAATTGGTTATTTACAAAAAATTTATTATTTAATGAATTTTTGTATTTAACTAAATATTTTGAAGTGAAAAATAAAGGATCAATTTCATAATTATTTATTTACTTGAAGTTCTAAAGTTTTTATATTTTTAATAAACATTCTTCCTCTAAATCCACTGAGTTTATCACATTCAAATTTTCTACAATTAGTTATGTATTTTTATAGTTTAGTTTTTTTATTTAACCAAGGTTGACCAAAATTTTGACATTTAGATTTTTTTATGAATTCTAGATGTTTGATAATTTTCATAAATATTAAAACCAAGGATAAGTCAAATGCAATTGAGTTTGATTAATTTGGAATTTTTCATAATTAGTTATTAATTTTTGAAGTTTATATATTTAATTAAATTCATTAATTGCATACTTAGAGGGATTTTTTTACTTTTGTACAAAATAGATTCCAAATAACTTTAAATCTTCTCCAAAAGTCAAGAAAGACTTATATGGATGATTCCTAGTGTTTAACTTATTTTAGATATTTTTTTTTTATTATTATTTATTTTAATTAATTATTGAATTTCACTTATTATTAAAATATGATCAATTCTAAGGGTTGGACATAGGGATTTAATTTTTTATTGATGGGGTAGTCAATTATGAATATTTCTAACCCTTGTTTTTTTTTTTATTTACTTCAGATTTATCACATTTTTTTGAATTTTTATGCCCTATAAAGTGGTTGAATTTTCTTTTGCTTAATTTTATGGCCAAATGAAATTAAACTTCAGTAAAATTAAAATTGGGGTTTATGATGTCACTAAGCTTACTAATTTAATAAAGGAGAGGCTAGAATCTAAAGTTAGGAAAGAGAAGCTCCACAAAAAGAGGAAGGATTATGAAGAAGCTTTTTGGCTGCAAACATTGAAGATGGAAGAAGGTCCTCGGTCATTCTTGGATGACCGGAACACTGACTCCTTTAGATCTACCTCGCATCCAACTTCGTTGGATACAAAAGATAGATTTTCATTCAATCACAGCTTCCCTCGCAATTCTTATTTTTTTAACTCTCCTCTGATGATTAGAGAGGGATGTTTGGTCTTTAAGCGAAAGTCTTTGCTAGAGATAAGTAAAGGAAAAGAAGTCATTGATGTTTTGAAAAGTAAGTCAATTTCACCAATGTCGATTTTTATCCCTAAAGCAAATGATATGGAGGCTTCTTCATCAAGTTCATTGATAATAATTTGTTGAAGAATGATAAGGGTATTGTTAATACCATCCTTGGGGATGATAATATCAAAAATCCAGTATCTTCATCTGGATTGGGCAATTCTAATGTTAGGATTAGAAAACCACATATTAAAATAAATTTGAATGAAGTTCATAATGGAAATGAAGATGCAAATGTGGTCAAACATGATTTGGAAAAAGAAAAAGCAAATGTTCATGTTTTGAGGAATTCATTGGTGGTGAAGATTCTTCAATGAAACTTGCCTTTTTCAAATTGTGCTATTGAATTAAGGAGGCAATGGGTTATATTTGGAGGATTTCATATAACCTCACTTATATTAGATTGGTTTTTGTGCTCTTTTCTGTCACATGAAGCAATGGAAGAAGTTCTTAATGGAGGTCCTTGGTATGTGGGAGGATTCTTCATTGGTCTAGACAGATGGTCACCCAACTTTTCTCCTAATTCCTTAGATGGGATTTCTTCTCCTATTTGAGTTAATCTTCCTCATTCGCTTTTACATTGCTGGGACGAAACCAATATTAGCAGAATAGTTTCTAGAATCGAGACTCCTTTACTATTGGATGGCAACATGTTTTTATGGGGGAGAAGGGAATTTGCTAGAGCTTTCATTCGGGTTAAATGGAACTCGAAGCTCCCTTGTGGTACCTGGGTTGAAGGTCTTCATGGTAGATTTTTTCAAAAATTTGATTTTGAAAATCTATCATTTATTTGTTTCAAATGCAGAAGAATTGGACACAACGATTTTGTATATCCAAATGTTTATCAAAATCTGGATTTGCTTGATTAAGAAGTTCCTAAAAATTCACTCCTGACTGAAGATAATTCCTATGGTCCATGGATGCATTTGAAATTCAAATCCAAAAAAGGCAAAAAATTTTATTTGAGAAAAAGCAATCTGATTATCTCTTCAAGGATAATCCTGTTAAGAGAAATTTGGATAAAATTCTTGATGAAGATTTTCCACCAGATCTTCTAATTTCCAATAAACATAGTGTGTTATCTCTTGATAACAATGATAATTTGGAAGCTGATTTAGTTGAAGTTTTTGATAAAGTAGGTTTTGACAAAAGTTTTAGTATGGATGATGTTTGTTATATTTATCAGAATCTGGATGAAAATCCGATTGATGGATGCTCATTAATCAATTGCCGGATTATCTCTGATGGCTTAATTTTGGAACATGCTTGTCTTCCTATGAAGCGTGTTCAAGATTCAAAATTTGAATTCAAAACTGGAAGTATTATGGAAGAAGATGAGGTAGCTGTTAGTGCTGAGTCACAGCTCGTTGCTAATCTGGTGGAAGCTTCAAATTTTGAATTCAAACATTCTCAATTGCTGGAAGGAGTAGAGGAAGCTATTAGTTATGAAGTAGAATTTGTGACTAAAATAATAAGAGCAATTCCTTCAGCTATTCCCATGAAAGCTCTTCTTGCTGATCCGGTGGAAAACTCAAAATTTGAATTCAAACATTCTCAATTGTTGGAAGGAGCAAAGGAAGCTGTTAGTTCTGAAACAAAGATTGCAGCTGAACCAATAAGAGCTCTTCCTTCAGCTATTCCCGTGAAAGCTCCTAATGTTATGGATGTTTCAAGCGGATCTACTACTTTGGAATTACCTAAAATTGTTACTCCCTCTTCGGAAGTTAACCTATACTTTAAAAAGCCTTTTTTAGCAAAAGGAAAATTAGCATATATTAAATTAGATCATTCTTCAGGTTCTAAGCATAAACTTTTCAAAGAACTACAAGCTTTGGGACCGATGGAAGACTTTCCTAGAAGGAGAATGACAGATCTAAGTACAAAGAAGTTTGTAAGTGGTTATTCCCCTCATTAGTGTTTTCTTACTCTTACATGGGGAACTACATCATGGAGGTTTTTGGAAATTATTTGATGCTGGAATTTATGATCAAAGAGTATTTCAGATTACTCTCTTTGGTTTACAGACTTAAATTTTGGAAGTGACATCAAAGAATACTACTGGAAGTTCTCTTTTATGATTCTCAATTATTGATGGAGAATTGTATATATTTTCTTTGGCTTTTATTTAATTTCCTTTGCTTTATTTTAGTTTTATATTTGTTTTCTAAATCTATTATAATTATTTATGGGATCATTACTAGGTCTTATTTTTTAACTAGTTGGGAACTCTGGGATACTAATCAACCTTTTAGGTCATTTTTTATTTTTGGTATCCCCTCCACCCCAAGGGTTTTAAAATGGGAAATAGTATGTCTCATTTCAATTATAATAAATTTAGGTTTAACAAATATAGTTTCAATAAGGTTTCTTTCCCTATTGGATCAAGAAACCCTTAGTTTCTTATGTTCTAGTTTGTAATAGGTTGTTCTTCTTTTTATCTTAACGCAAATTTGCATCTCTTCAAAAAAAAATCTTAGTATTTTAAATGCTAGAGAGAGAAGCTCCCGCTAGAGAGAGAAGATACCACTAGAAAGAGAAAATTTCAAAATCATCATTCCTAGTGTTTTAGCCTATTTTCCTACAAGAAACCAGGACATGGAGGCGGATGGCTGCTAGCCATCATTGGACTCAATAATGAAGGCTATCTCTAATGGCGGATCATCGATTCTGAACAAAATAACAACAGATAGGTTGAAAGGAAGTTTAACTATAGAAGTAGAGGAAGTACGAAGAAAAATATCAAAAGGTATGTTAGTGATAAATGAAAATGCTGGTAATATTTCCAATATTATCACTCACGTTGAAGGAAAGGGAAAGAATGTTTCTTTGGATTTTGAAATTAAAACACCTCGTGTTTAGAAAAAGACTGTACTATCTCCAGATAAATTTGTAGACAATGAGGTCTCATCGTCAGGGATGAAAATTTTTGTTTATAGATTTAGAAATTCAAATGCAATCCCTGGCAACAGTGTGATAAATGTGAATTCTCTGAGTTCTAAGAACAAAAATAATATCCCAAATGCTGACAAGCATTCTAAGATTATGAAGGTGAAGTCACCTATGTTCAAAGAAAACATAGCAATTCAAGTGGATGATCAAATGGTTGTGAGGAATGTTAAGAAGTTCAATCCAGATAATGCATAGACCAAGAAGCCCTATATAAATTTAAATTTTATTGAAGGAGAAGATGTGTTTATGGAAGATGGGAAGGAAGTGAAACTAATTATGGAGTCAGAAATCAAAAAATCTAAAATACTTGGTAATTCTCTGGTATGCAAGGTTTTTAGAAAAGAATTACCTTCTCATATTGTAGCATGGGAACTTAGGCGCCAATGGCCTCAATGTGAAAAATTTTACTTTATTACTCTAGGAATGGGATGGTTTTTATGTTCTTTTAAGATGGCTGAAGCTTCAGAAAGTGACCTTTCTAGAGGCCCATGGTTTGTGAATAGGCATATCATTGGTATGGATCGATGGTCCCAAGAGTTTTCACCTTCATCAATGAAAGGACTTACCTGTCCAATCTGGATCAGAATGCCTCAACTACCCATGCAATGTTGCGATGAGAGCAATGTACCAATGATTGCTTCTATGGTGGGCGTTCCTTTGATGTTGGATGGTAATATGATCTAATGGGGGAGAAGAGAGTTTGCAAGAGGCTGTGTTTGTATGAAATTAGACCAATCACTCCCATTGGGCTTTTGAGTGGAAGGCATTGCATGAAGATTCTTTCAAAAATTTGAATATGAGAGAATTTCAAATTTTTGCTTTGAATGTAGGAAGATTGGACATTTCAAGAGTGAATGTAGAAAGGGAATCTTGGTGGCAAAAAATCAAGTTGAATGAGATAGTAAGCAAACTCATGACTTGGTACATGAAAGTAAAGAGAATACAAATTACAGGCCATGGGTGCATGTGAATTACAAAAGAAAAAAGATTAAATTTGTTTCTAATAGAAGGCCCATTAAGAAGTCATTCTTGAAGAATATACCAAACAATTCTGTTATGAAGGAAACAACTAAAATTATGGGTTTGGAAAACAAAGATAATGATACAAGTGTTAATATGGAAGGAGAGAAGGAAATTCTAAGCAACATAATATAGAAGAAGGAGAAATTATCATGGAGAGTGAGCAGTGCATTGAAGATGATCCAGCTGAGGTGATGAATCCAAATATTGAGGAAATAGAAGGTGATCATGATGAATACTCTAAACCAATCTTTCATAATATTGAAAACTCCCAGATAGTGACCATTGAAAGTATTAATGAATCCAAAAAGAATGCTTCTTTAGTTCATAATAAAGAACAAGAAAGGATGATACCGAAGGAAATAAACAAGGAGTCAAAAGAACATAAAGAAATTTGTAATCAAGGCAAGGGCTTTGGAGATAAAAACATAGTTACATAGGTGAATGGGAGGATGGGAGTAGGTAAGATTATTCCTAAATTATCTTCTTACAAAGTTAAACTTGCTAAAGAAATGAAAATGCTAGGACCAATCAAGGGTAATCAAAGATCTATATAAGGAGAAGGAGGTGGTGAAAAGGTTGGGGCCTCAACCCCACAACTCTCTTAAATGTCTTCCATAATGTTTTGGAATTGTAGGGGAGCTAAGAAAAAGGAAGCTCCCCACTATTTAAGAAGATTGATAGGAGAGAATGATACTTTTTTCAGTGGTCTTATATAAACAAAACTTGAAAGATTGGAAAAAGAAGATGTTAGAAAAGTGGTAGGAGATGATTGGGATTTCTATCATGTGGCTGCTAGTGGAACTTTGGGATGTGTTTTAGCAATATGGAAACACAAAATCACTTCGTTTACAATTATTGACTCATCCAACCAAGGTATCATTTTCAACCTGACCACTCCAAAGGTACTTCAGTAAAGGTATGCATAATTTATGGAAACAAAAACTTGAATGAAAGAAGAAATCTATGGAGATTGATTAAGAATAACATGAATAGTGAGGAGCCTTGTCTAGTAGGGGGTGACTTCAATTTCTTATTGTAAAAGTATGAGAAGAAGAGAGGAAAAAGATTTCTATTCTCACGTGGCCCTTAAGAGATGGAGTTCATGACCAATAATGACTTTCATGACATAGGCTTTATTGGTCTGAAATTCACATGGTGCAATAATAAAGAAGGACTTGCTAGAATATGGAGAGACTTGATAGAGTTTGGCTAAATTCAAAATCAATTATGGATAGTCCCTTTGTTGTCATTAAATACCATCCTAGAGTTGCATCGGATCATTTCCCTCTACGCCTTCAATTTTATAGTATAAAGATGCTTAAGCTAAGAGAAATCAGATTTGATAATTTGTGGTGTTCGTATGAGGCGGCAAGGGCGATCATTTATAATGCTTTGAAGAAAAAGGATCATAGAGGTGCTGATGAGATCCTAAATAGAAAAAATTGAAAGATCCCTAAAAAATATATACTATTGGAGAAAGAACAAATTGAAAGAGCTCATGATAAAGAAGCAGGGGCTACAAAAGGAGATTCTAAAATTACAAGAATTAAAGGCTATGGAGAATGGTTTGAACTAGGAAAACCTATTAAAACATAGAATCAATATGCATGAACTCAGCATTACTTTGGCTAGATTGGCAACATGGTGGAGACAAAGAACAAAAAGCCAATGGATGGAAGATAGAGAAAAGAATACAAGTTTCTACCATACATATGCTACAAAAAAAAAAGAAGAATAATCTGATTAATCAAATTGCTGGAGAAGATGGCACAATGGAAACCAACTAGGAATCTATCCATGCAATAGTTGAGAACATCTTTTCAAAGAAATGGAGCAAACGTAATGCTGATATCGAAGAGTGACTGGTGTTTACAAATGAAGACTGCCTTCAAGAAGAGATGTGGAATGTGGAAAATATTGAACTCAGATTACACAAAGGAAGACCTATTTAATACTGCTATTAAAATGAGTAACAACAAATCTCCAGGTACTGATGGGGCAAACGCTTGCTTCTCCAAATCATATTGGAGTATTATAAATAGAGAGACGTGGAATGCAATTGAAGGCTTTTTCAAATCAGGAGAGATGCCAGATTATTGGAAAGAGACACTAGTGGCACTAATTCCTAAAGTCCCAAATGCTAATGAATGCTCTAAATTTAGACCTATATGTCTATGCCAAACCATTTACAAAATGGCACTAGGTATGATCCTCAGCAAACTTAAATAATGTCTCCTTAAGGCTATTTCTAAGTACCAAGGTGCCTTAGTTCGGGGAAGCAGTATATTTGATAATTATATATTTGCACAAGAGATAGTAAACAAGATGAGTTTCTCGGTAGCTAAACTGGGATACATGTTATTAAAGCTTGATATGGAACAAGCTTATGATAGCATGTGTTGGGAAACATGAAACCAAGTTATGTGGAAGTTGGAATTCCCTGAGAGGATGATACATCTGGTAATGCAATGTGTTAGCAATCCTAAATATTCGATTAATATAACTGGTAGAAGGACGAGTTGGATAACTGCTCATTGTGATTTTAGACAGGGATGTTCACTATCACCAAGTTTATTTATTTTGTGCTCTTAACTACTATCCAAGGCTCTTCAATCCAACTCAGATCTATTGGGCATAAGATTAGCTCCTAATGTTGAGAGATTAATGTACTTGCTATTTGCAGATGATGTGCTAGTGGTTTTTTAGGCATATAAAAGGTAAGTCATAACTTTGAAGCAAATCTTCAAATATTACTGCGGCTGGACAGGATAGTAAATTAACTCTCAAACGTCTCTGGAGCTCTACAGTAAGAATGTCTCAAAGAGGAGAAGAAGGAAATTAAATAAATTCATGAGAATAAAAGAATTAAATGAATTCAATTACTTGGGAATAAAATTGGTGTTAAGGAGATTGAAAGCATTAGATTTCAACTATGCAATAGAAAAAGCAATGGATAGATTGAATTCATGGGGAGCTCGGTGGATATCTATGGCAAGAAGAATATTGTTAATTAAAGAGATATTTTCTTCGATACTCTCATACCAGGTGGTTCATACATTAATACCAAGAAGCATTTTGATGACAATTGATAAAATATGCAGGATTATTTTATGGCATAAGGAAAATGAGAGAAAGGGACTGCATTACATAGCATATCCTGCATTATACTTGTCTACTAAATCAGGACAATTTGGAATTCTAGGACGATTAGATTGGCAAGGCCCTTTGAGAGCAAGACTATCATCGAACTTTCTACAATATCCAGATTCAATTTTAAATAGAGTTTTGAAGAAGAAGTATGGTTAAGGCATTTGGGAAGAAGATGTTAAAAGAAACTCTTCTCCATCTTGGAGAATTTTGAAAGAAGGAGAAAAATATCTTAAACTAATAATAAGATGGAAAGTGCATAATGGAGAAAAAATTAACATTATAAAAGACACTTGGATACTTCACAGAAATTTGAATACTTGGCCGGCTACCCATAATGTAATTGATCTGCACTATAAGGAGGTTTCTTTCTTAATTAAAGATGATGGAAATTGGAACGAGGACAAATTGAACACATATTCCATTGAAGAAATGGGAAAAATAATTCAACAAACATCTATAAGAAATGAGGAGAAGGAAGATAAGGTTGAACTAATCAGCAATAACTCAGGGAGATCAATTATCGCTTTGTCTTATGAAGCCATTAGTCAAAATCAAGGTGGTAAGGTAAAAAACATAAGATGGATGAAAAATATGAAACTAAATTAAAGGGAATTTCTATTTTGGTGGAGATTACTGAATGATGCTTTGCCGACCAATGAGTGGTTACACCATAGAAAATTAACTTGCAATAGAGATTGTCCAAGAGGATGCCAAATTCTAGAAGAAGAATAATATGTTGTCTTAAGCTACTCTAAGCTAGTTGATATATTACAAAAATTGAGATAATGGGGGATCAACGTTCCTTTATTCCAAAGTATGTCGCAGTATGTAGATGAACAAAAGAATAGAGGAAGAACGAATGGTGGCCTAGCCAAAATTTATGTTTCAGTAGTTTACTATAACTAGAAGTTTCAGAACTTCTCAAAACATGGAAAAATTGTTCCTCCTACAGCATATATAGCGGCTGAAATATTATTTAATGCTTGTTATATATAGTCAGCTTCAATCGAGAAGAACTAGGACACCAATCAACAAATGATGTCTAAAGCTTGGTGCCCCCCACCTGAAGGTTGGATCAAACTGAATGTGGATGCGGTAGTCTTACCATCAAATGCAACGGGTATTGCAAGTATGCTTAGAGACCATAAAGGGAGAATGATGTGTACTTATGGCAAAAAGTTGCTACATTGGGATATTGCTTTTTTGGAGCTAAAATAAATAATTACTTTTTACAATTACATTCAAGGATGGATGAGTGAATATAAAGGAATAATTATAAAAGGAGACATTGTAAATATCATGAATAAGCTCCAAAACACAAAAAGGGGATCTCAAAGAAGAACAATAAAGCTTTCAAGAATATCATTTTTAATTTTGTTCTAAGAGATTATAATAAGGTGGCAGATTATTGCTCCCATCCTGCTTTATTAGGCGATTTTTATTGGGAAACATTTTTAGATAAAGAACGTCCATCAAGCTTTGTTGACATGATTAGGAAGGACTGTGATAGATTTATATTTCTTTATAGGTTTGTACTTTATTTCCTTTCTTTAGCTTTAATGCAAAATGCATTTTTTTATAAAAAAGAAAAAAAAAAGCTTACTATTTTAAATTTTCACCCCTATTGGTATGTATAGGATTTCTTATGATTTTTTTACATTCTTTATATAAATCATTTAATTATTTTTCCTAGGTTTCACTATTATTCCAATGGGTTTGCAATTAATTCTAGCAAATCTTAAAACATGCTAATGCACACCACAAAAAATTCTAACCAATTTGGGAAATTATAATTTTAGTAATTATGGGTCCAAATTTGACCCATCACCTTAAAATATCATTTTAAAGTAATCCTAAGCATACCATGTATTATTAAAATTATTAAGGGTTTATAAAAGGCTAAAAAATTTTCCACCAAAATTTGAGTCCACTTTGACCACTAGATCTTGAGAAAATAAAAAAAAGGAATTTCAAAGAAATTTAAATATATAAAAATCCATTGATTAAACTTTTTCAAAATAAATTTTATAAAATACAAGGTCTCGAGACCTTTTTAACAAGTTTAAAATCACTCAATTTGGCAAAAAAATTTAAATTTTTATGCTTTCTAAAAGTTTTGGGTATTAAATTGAATATTTTAATTCAATTTTAAATAAATTCTAGCATCGACACAATGGTTGTAACTGTCGGTGCCATCTGACACATGGAAGGACACTTATTGAGACTCAGCATATCACTCATTCATATAGGCAATAAATGAGAATGGATCAATCCACTCGGATAGGATTAATGGCTCTGCTTATACTGTATGACCAATCAATGTCCAAACTATATGTTCAAGCCTTAATAGAATCCATAAATCTGTTCTAGGCTGCAAGGTACATTTTAGGCCGTCTGATCAAACGAATATTATAAATTAGAGGCAGATTAGTTCAAATTGAACTAAAATTTTCACTTGCTTGTAACTTTCAAAATATGTGTCCAAATTTGATGAAATTTGAAACATGTGCTTTGTTAACCTAATCCTTTTATGCTTCAAATTTGGGGGCTCCTTGTGTTAAGGATTTAGAGCAGTTTCAAAATAAATTTTAAACTTAAAATGTAAATATCATATGAACATATGGATGAATTTGTGAGATCTTGGGCATGTTTTTCTCCTGGATAGATCCTCTTAAACTTTATAGAAGAACCTAAGTGCTGGTTTAAGTTGGTTTGAATGATAGGTTTAAATCTTCACTTTTTCTCTACATTTCTCTCTCTCTCTCTCTCACTCACTCACTCACTCACTCTGCACAAATAGGAACTTTATGTTAAGAGAGTTGTTATTAGCATGTTTTATATTCTTGCAACTTATATTGTTTTTGATGATTCCAAATATTGTTTTATGTGTAGATATCTCCTAATACATTTTAGAAGAATTGTTTTTTGCTCTTGTGTGTACTAACATTTCAAGAAAATCAAACTCTAAACAATGAAGACTTCAAATCAATTTCAGCATACAATCCTTTGTAAATTAAAGCTTTAAATTGTTCTTTAAATTGAGAGAGAGTGATTGAAGTTGAGTGAATAAACACACACACACACACACATAAGGAGATTGTATAAAAGTTGTGCTGATTGTTCGGGATGAACATAGTTCGTACAGGACGATCTGGTCAGTTATCTCCTCATACGAAGCAATGGAACGATCAGGAACTGAGAAAATTTTTCTAAGTACTGATCGTCCAGGATGAAATTATTTTCGTCCCAGGATGATTTAGGCTCTGTAAAAATTTCGTCCATACGAAATCCATAATTATGCCAGGACAAGTTGTCCTCTGTACAAATTTCATCCAGACAAAAATCCTGATCGTCCCGGGATGAAGTGAATCAACACTTCACATTCTGGCGGCGATATGCACTTTTTGGGAACCAACCTACGGAATAACTGATCGTCCAGACGAACTTAGTTCATACGGGACGATAATCATGTACGAACACAATTCATACGAATATTCATTTGGATCATTTCTGACACTTTAAGTAACATCATTCGGGGCGATCTACGATCGTACAGGACGATCCATTTCGTGTTAACTTGAAAATTATGCAGTTTTGGACTGTTTTTCTTGTCTCTCCTATATAAGGTCCAATTTTGACTGCCACCAAATCTTTTTGCTCATTGATCTTCATGCTTATTGCCAGAAGAGTCAAGGAGAGAGTGTGAGAGAGCATTCAAAGGAGGATTCCTACCACTGGAGCGTGAAGACTTCGCTTGATGTTCAAAGATAAGATTTCCTACTTGTGACTTGAGATTACTTCACTCTTTTCTTTCTTCCTTCTAGATTTCTTGTGAGCAGATCTGTCAAGGAGATCGGGTCCTCTACCCACACTAGGAGAGTGTGAAAAGACGAAGGGTTCTCTGCCCACACTAGGAGAGTGTGAAAGGATGAAGGGTTCTCTGCCCACACTAGGAGAGTGTGAAAGGACGAAGGGTTCTCTGCCCACACTAGGAGAGTGTGAAAGGATAGATGATTCTCTGCCAACATTGAGGATAGTGTAAAAGGATGACGATTCTCTACCACACCGGGTAGTGGTGGAAAGAGTGTTTGTAAAGGCTTCTCCGCCTTGCCGTGGGTACAAAAGGAGAGACACTATTGGTATTAGTGCAATACTCAGAGGGTGCCTCTAGGGAGTGGATGTAGGTCTGGTTTAGACCGAACCACTATAAATCTTGTGTTGTTTATTTTTACTGCTTTTTATTTTCTGCATTTTTTTGTTTAAAATGTTGTGGTTGAAAAACTTTTTATAAAAAATTCATTAAAGTTTACTTTCAGTTCAAAAGATCAAAAAGAGGGATAATTTTTAAAATACCAATTCACCCCCCCCCCCCCCCTCTTGATAGCCTTGAGACATTAACTTAGGTTTAACAACCTATTCACTAGCTCAACAAGTGGTATCTGAGCATTGTTTCAAAATCATAAGTTTAAACTACTTTTTGATTAACATGAAAGGCTACATTTGGAAACCGAAACACACCTGAAGGTTACTCTATTACTAGACCTCCACTCTTTGACAAAATACCTTTTGATTTTTAGAAAACATGTATGTCTACTTTCTTACAATCACTTGATTATCGTATGTGGATCTTAGTCCAAGAAGCATTTACAAAACCAACTAGATTAGTTGATGGAGTTAGAGTTGAACCACCTTTTGTAGACTGGACTGTAGAAGAATGTGACTTAGCACAACTAAATGCTAAATGTTTGAATAGTTTCTTTTGTGCTTTAAAATCTGAAGACTACATGCAGGTTTCCACTTGCAAAAGTGGAAAGGACATATGGGATAGACTTTGTATAACATATGAGGGGACTAATGAGGTTAAACAATCTAGACTTAATATCTTGTTGCATGATTATGAACTGTTTCGCATGAAACCTAATGAATCCATTTCTGATATGTACACAAGATTTACTTAAATAATCACCTCTTTGCATGCACTTGGTAGGGAACTAACGAATGCTGAAATGGTTAATAAGATTCTTTATTGTTTACCTACTACTTATGATGCTAAAATTACTTCAATTATGGAGTCTAAAGATCTAAATATTTATTCAATTGACAATCTTCTTGGTTCACTTATTGCTTACAAGCAAGGAGTTAGCCAAAGAAAGATTGATACAGGTGAACCACGAAAAGAAAAGAACATATCACTAAAAGTGGAAGAGTCTGAGAGTGAACACTCACAACCTGAGGATGAAGATGACATTGCATTAATGACTAGATAGTTTAGAAGCTTTCTGAAAAGGAAACAAAAGAGACGCAAGCAATGGAATAGAGGTAAATTTAATAAAAATGGCAAGGTTTCTAATGAAGTAATTTGCTATGAATGCAGGAAACCTGGTCATAGTAAAACTGATTGCGCAAGGTCATATTAAAACTGATTGCGCAAAACTCAAAGCCACTCCTAGTAAGGAGAAGGTAGAGAAGAAACCAATTATAAAGAAGGGTAAGAAGAAGTTTCAAAGAGCTTTATGGGCAGACTCAGCTTCAGATTCATCAGAGACTGAAAAGAAAGAAGAAGTCACCAATCTTTGCTTGATGGCGGATAGTCTTGATCAGTCAGACCAAGAAGAGGTAAGTGACTTAACTTATGATGATTTATTTGAAGTTTCTGAACACATGCATGATGCATATAAGAAATTGAAGAAAATGCATGCTAGTCTAAGTTTAAAATTTGAAGAACTTCAAAAAGAACATGAAATCCTTAGGAAAGATCATGCCTTAATAGATGACAACCACATGAAACTACTCGATGAATTTGATGACTTGAATAAAAATCATGAGATTTTAAAATCATCCTATGCTGATCTTGAAAATAAATTTAAAGAATTTAAGGATGAATCAGAGAGCAAAACATATCGAATCAATTATATAAATCGAATCTTGGAAGATATGAATTCATTTTATAAGTTGAAAATAAAAGCTCTCGAGGATAATAGGATACCCCTTAAACTTGAAGATTTTACAAATCCTAAATTTTATCCTAAATATATGGAATCCCTTAGAAGATAAACAAATGGTAAAAGACTTGGGAATCCTTTTCCTAATGTTAGATGTAATAATTGTGGATTGCTTGGACATATAGCTCACACATGTACCTTGAAGATGAAAACTAATTTGATGTGGAGACCTAAGATGCATAAACCTAGACATATCATACATGCATCTGATTAGAAATTGCTAAAAGGAGAACCCAAACTTGTTTGGGTTTCCAGGTCTAACATTTGATATTTTTGCAGGGTCGCGCTCACACAAGACCTCGTGAGAGCATACGGTACCTGGACAGAAGATGTTCAAAGCATATGACTGGAGATACTGCTCAATTCATAACGCTGGAAGCCAGGAGTGGAGGCAAGGTTACACTTGGAGATAATACCACAAAGAAGGTGGTTGGATCAGGTATGATTGAAAATCTTAAAAACTTTTTTATAAATAATGTGTTATTGGTTGAAGGCTTAAAGCATAATTTGTTAAGTATAAGTCAGCTATGTGATAAGGGTTATAGTGTAAAATTTTTTCCTAATAGCTGCATATTAAGCTTAAATGGTAAAGATGTTTTAAATGGAAAAGGGTAAATAATATTTATATGCTAGATTTAAATTGCATTCAGACTCCTACTGCTTTTTGTTTAAAAACTATTTCTGATGAGTCATGGCTTTGGCATAGGAGACTTTATCATTCTAACATGAAAAATCTTAGGAGGATTACCCAAAAGAATTTAGTAAGAGGTATACCAAAACTAGACTTTACTAAGGACCACCTTTGTGATGCATGTCAATTAGGAAAGCAGGTGAAGTCATCTTTTCAATCCAATAAGGATCTTAGGACTAGTAAACCTTTAAAAATTCTACACATGGATCTTTTTGGACTAGTTGGAACTGTGAGTCTCGAAGGGAAGGTATACGGATTTGTTATTGTGGATGATTACTCAAGATTTATTTGGGTTAGATTTCTATTTCATAAGAGTAAATCATTTGAGGAATTTAGAAATTTTTTGACTTGGATTCAAAGAAAATTAGGGTTTAAAATTATTTTTATACAAAGTGATCATGGAGGAGAATTTGAGAATGATAGATTTAAAGATTTTTATAAGGAGAAATGAATTGATCATATCTTTTCTGCACCTAGAACCCCTCAACAGAATGGGGTAGTCAAAAAGAAAAATAGAACATTAATAAAAGCCGTCTGAGCAATGTTGACAGAATACTCACTTCTTAGATATTTTTGGGCTGAGGCGATTAGCACTGCATGTTATGCTTTGAATAGGGTGAATGTAAGATCTAAATTAAATAAAACATCCTATGAGTTGCTAAAAGGTAGAACACCTAATTTATCTCATTTGCATGTTTTTGGTTGCAAGGTGTTCATTTATAATAATGAAAAATCTGCCCTAGAAAAATTTGATCCAAAATCAGATGAAGGAATTTTTGTTGGATACTCAAGTGTTAGAAAATCTTATAGGGTATATAATAAAAGAACGTTGGTAATTGAAGAGACCATACATGTTGTGTTTGATGAATCTAGAAATTTGGAAGAGCCAAATGTTATTGAAGATGAGATTGAGGATAACTCCCAAAAGATTGATAAAATAAACTTGGAAGAAAATGTGGAAGAGAATTTGGAGAGAGAAAACCCTTTGTCTAGAGATTTGAGATTTTCTAAAAACCATCCAAGGGAATTGATTATAGGTGAACCAAGTGAGGGTGTTAGAACTAGGTGTAGATTAAACAAGGAAGTCAATCATTCTGCCTTTATTTCAACTATAGAACCCACTAATATTGATCAAGCACTTTCTAATGAATTTTTGATATTGGCCATGCAAGAAGAGTTGAATCAATTTGTAAGAAATAAAGTTTGGGAATTAACTTCAAGGCCAAAAGATCAAAGTATTGTTGGAACTAAGTGGGTATTCAAAAATAAAATGAATGACTCGGGTGTATTCATTAGAAATAAGGCTAGATTAGTTGCTAAGGGGTATAATCAGATTGAAGGGATTAATTTTGAAGAGACTTTTGCCCCTGTAGCCAGACTTGAAGCAATTAGGGTTTTTCTAGCCTTTGCCTGTATTAAAGGATTCAAATTATATCAAATGGATGTAAAAAGTGCCTTCCTAAATGGGATAATTGAAGAAGATGTTTTTGTAGAACAACCACAAGGATTTGAAAATTCAAAATATCCTAATCATGTTTTCAAATTGAAAATGGAATTATATGGATTAAAATAGGCACCAAGGGCTTGGTATGAGAGGTTGAGCACCTTCCTACTTGAAAGATCTTTTGTAAAAGGAAGTGTAGATATAACTCTCTTTTTGAAAAAATTTGAAAAGGATATACTCATTATTCAAATTTATGTGGATGATATCATTTTTGGTTTTTCAAATAAAAATCTTTGTGATGATTTTTCTAAGAGAATGAGTAGTGAATTTGAAATGAGTCTAATGGGAGACTTAAATTACTTTCTAGGCTTTAGCATTAAGCAACTTGAGGAAGGTACATTTCTTAGCCAATTTAAATATGTTAAGAACATCCTCAAAAAATATGAAATGAACAATGCTAAACCTGTTAGTACACCATTGAGTTCTTCAATTCAGTTGGATAAGGATCTTAAAGGAAAATCTATTGATCAAAAGAAATTTAAAGGGATTATTGGATCTTTACTTTACTTGACTGCTAACCGACCCGATATCATGTTTAGTGTTTTCTTGTGTGCTAGATTTCAATAAGATCCAAAAGAGTCATATTTGATAGCAGTGAAAAGGATTTTAAGATATTTGTTAGGAACTCAGAACTTAGGAATTTTGTATCCTAGGTTTATCTCTTCATTTGAAATTATTGGTTATTCAGATTCTGACTTTGCAGGTTGTAGGGTGGATAGGAAAAGAACTTCTGGAACATGTCAATTCATTGGAAATTCATTAGTTTCATGGTCTAGTAGAAAACAAAATTCAGTGGCCCTATCTACTGCAGAAGCTGAATACATTGATTTAGGAAGTTGTGTGGCACAAGTTCTTTGGTTAAAATAATAGTTGATTGATTTAGGATTAACTATAGGCACTATACCAATTTATTGTGATAATACTAGTGCTATCTACATTTCTAAAAATCCTATTCAACATTCAATAACCAAACACATTCACATAAGGCGTCATTTCATAAAGGATCATGAATCCAAGGGAGAAATTGAACTTACCCATGTTTCAACTGAAAATAAACTTGCAGACATTTTTACAAAACTTTTAGCCTTTGATACTTTCAGTACATTAAGAACAAGGCTTGGAGTGATTAATTTAAATGCTTAGATAAAAATGTTTTCTGCAACATTGATATTTTTTTTTTTAATTTTTATTTTGTCTTCTTTGTGTTTTTTAATTTGTTTATGTCATATTTTCTTCTTAAAAAGGTCTGTGTTTAAGTATTATCTTTTTTTTATTTTATTTGTTTTTGTTTTGAGTGTGAAAATATAAATTTGTGGTCATCATCGTTCGGGACGAAAATATTTCTTACGGGACAATTTGTGTAGTATGACAAACTGTGTGTTTTTGAACCATTTTAAGAGCAGTTTTAATGTAATTCATTTGTACGATGGTCAAAATCGTCCGAGACGAAATATTTTTCAAACGATGGGATGAGTAAATGCAGCATTTGAATGGATAAAATAGTTTTAAATATGAACTTCGTCCGTACGAACCTTTAGTTCATCCAGACGAACAAATGTCGGTTCATAGCAGGGGACGGTTTTCAACTTCCATTTAAACGAATTAAATTTTTGATCGTTCGGACGAACACGTGTTCATCTGTACGATCAAATTAGTCAAAAGCCTGTATGAAAGGATGCTTCGTAAATTGTGTGATTACGAAAAGCCGTTTCATTTTGGACGGATTGGATCGTCTGTACGAAATTTGTTTTTGTACATGACGAATAATTTTTGTCCGGGACGAAAATTTCTGACAAAAATTATTCGTCTTGTACGAACAAGTCATTTTCAATAAATAGGCGGGCTTTTTAACTCAATAATCACACACTAAACATCACTTTCAAACCCTTTCTTGCACTAGATCATTTTCAAATGGCAACTTCTAGCAAGCGTTAAAAGGGTATTGGCAAAGAAACCACATAGGAACTCCTCTGAAAATTTTTTGTCCAAAACAAATGAGGATTCCTTTCCTCAATTTGCCTCTGGCAAAATCACACCCTCTAGGATCCTACTACAAGAAAATCTTACTTTCCAGGTAATGAACTTGTTAGCCTCGACCCAATTTGGTTTCATTCTTCCTCTGATCTACCCTTAAAACAAAGAGACTTTTCACTATTTCCTGGCCAATATGTCCTTTGGCCCTTTTCAATTTGTAGTCCACTCCTTTGTCTTTAAAAAAAAGTATAAATTACTAAGCATGACTTAGGAGCATTTCTAAACTTAAGAACTGAAGGGGAAAGAGCAAATTATCTGATCACTACCAATGAATATTCGTGGTCTGAAATCAATCAGGTGATAAGAGGGAATAATGTGAATGAACATGTGGCTAGAGTATTCAGTCTTGTGAAAACTGCACGAATCGTCCAGCATGTCTTTAGAACATCCATTATCCCTAAGGCTGGTGATAGAGTTGTTGGTGGAATTTTGAAAACATGTTTCGCAAAGATTAGTTTTCTTTGGGAGCTTTAAAATTGAGATTTAATTCTAATTCTAAAATCGAATCATCCCGTTAGAAAAATTATGTCACCCCGAAGGACGAACATAAAATTCCATAACGACGTTCAGATTTAGAATTATGAAATTCATCTTGAATATTATGACCGGATGCTGAAGAGAACTTCATATGGCCCCGAAGGGTCAAAATGAGGTTCAACTGAATATCCAGCTACAACATTCAAGAAGTATGATCGTCGCATTCACATCCAAAGCCTTATCGAAGAAGGATGTATCTCCCCAAAGGGAAATGGCACCATTCCACGATAATTCTTCTAATGCAACGACGACGATCATTCTTTAACTTTTCCCAAAGAAATCTAGTGAAGTTTTAAAATCAATTTTAAAATCAGGTGTGTGGGGTTCCAAATCTCCTACGAGCGCAAGCCCTCGTAGTTAATTACATCGTAGGGAGACAAAGTCTCCTACGAAAACTCTCGATTAAAATAATGGCAAAATTTTGTTAGAATTTCTAGGAGTGATATCAAAGTGTGAATAGAATTATTGGAAAATCAAAAGGGAATGGATCAAGATTGAGCAGTTATTAACGGAGTCAAAGGATGAGAGGTAGGGGACACTTTGAGATTCCAGAACCATCCGGAAGTGTCCCAACTTAATCTAAGTGTTAGGTTTTATGTTTTGGATCGAAATGAAGCTTTAATTAGAGTTGAGCATTTTATTAGAAATTTGGGACTATATTCCCGAAATTTGGGGTCTTATAATCAAAGATCTGCCCCGGATCCTAAATCTATTTTGGACACTGGATCACAGTCGTCCGATCCTAACTAATGCAGTGCAAGGTCTGGACTTACCCCGGCCTGGATTGGGGAGCCAGCTAACCACCTAATCGGTTTAAAAGAGATGAATCCGGTCTTTTATGAAAGAGTGGTAGGGACGTTATAATTAAAGTTTTGGGGAGGCGGGGCCGACATCTAGAGATTTTCCTAATTGGCCCCTTGGACTTATGTTGGGTGCTAAAATGCTAAGGACTATGAATTTAAAATTTTGACTCTTTAATTTGTATCTAATGCAATGCATGCTGGTTAACAACCTCAAATCAAATATGCTTGAAAATTTTAAAAACAGGCTTATAAAATAATTTTTTAGAAGACTGGACTTCCCCAGGTCCGGCACCTCGTCCTCATAGGTCAGACTATCCGGACTCTACCCGCAGGCGGGGAAGGGTCTAAAGCAAGGAAAGAGTGATGCAAAAATATGTATGCGACCCCGGGGACGATCCCCGGCTAATTCCCTAGATTCGTTATCTTTCTATGTTGTTTAGACTCACTAAAATTTTAGACTTTTAAAATTATGAGTAGAAAAGTTTCACACCCTCACGAGCCTTACGTATCCAGGCGAAAACAAAGAGCGGCATGCAATCGCCAAAAAACTAGTAAAAACAAATAATCCTAAAGGCAATCAAATCATCACATCAAATACAAATTAATTAATAAATGTCCATAGGCAGAATTGCCTTGCTTATTACAAACCAGAATATTACAGAAAGTAAAGTGGCCGGGCACCACTGACAACAACCCGGATTCTAAGCCTAGTAATGACGCAAGTTATTTTGAGTGGGATACTCTCAATCTTCAAATCTTCGAATCTTCAATTTCATTCTTCTTTGGACTCCTTTTCTTCAATCTTCTTGGAATCCTCGTAGTAGATTACCCAAATGGATAAGAGGGCACTTCCCTCTAAGGGGAAGGCCACTCCTTCCTCTTTGGGTAAGGAAGAGGTATGATCCAAATTTGGATTTCCAAATGGAAAAGGAGTGTTCCCCAAAGGGGTATCCTTTCCTCTTTGGAATCCAAGCTTTGGATCTATGCATCCCAAACTCAAACTTAACTTTCACAACACTTAACAATTATACAAATTACATTGATATCAAAATAAAATCTAGACTCACCTGCAAGGTTATCCTAAGCAATTAATATAAATAAAGCAGTTATTCCCAAGCAGTTATATATGAGCAGAAAAGAAAGTAAACACACTGGCCACGCTCTTTTTATGATTTGGGGGCTTTAGCAGCTGAAGCACCTGTGCAAAGAGTTTATAATATTTGTGCATTTTTTGATTTGCCCCCTTTTTATATTGCCCTGCATGAGCGCGGCCACCTGCAGAAAACTATGTCAACATCCAGATCATACCTAACCTAAGGGTAATCTAGTCGCCAAACACATCAATCCATCCACAGAGTACAGAAAAAGTAAGCAGACACAGCAAAGCAATTTCATCCACAACATGCAGTGAAAACTACGAAAAAAATCCGGCACAGAGCAGTAAGTAAATACCGGCCTAACCTAGATCTAGAGTTGGTTGTCCTAGCACATCATCTAAAGTGTGTGAGAAAGGTCGTGTGGCTGGGATAGATTCTAAAGTAGGTGATTAGTTAAAGTTGTCTAAAAGTTTGAGTTTGTTAAGGCTTAGGAGGGAATTTAGATTAAAATTCAAGTATTAATAAATTAGGAATTTTAATTAAATATATTTTAAAAGTTAATTGATTACTACCTTTGTTTCACACCGAGGCCGTGAAGTTTATTTCACCTTCCTTGGGGCTAAGCTAATAGCCTCGTAGGCCTGGGTTACCCAGTAGCAATCGGGGTTGATTAAGTTATTTAAATTGGTTGGAATTAAAAAAAAAAGTGGATTAATACAAAAATGAGTTAATTACTGATTTTTAAAGTTGATTAATTTAAGTTTGCCATTAATTGATTCGTGGCGTTGTGCCACCAGGCTCGAGGAACCAGCCTCCTTAGGACACTTAGCCCCGCAGCCCGGAGTAGTCCAGCCGATAAACCAAATTAATGTAATTGAATTAGAGACTTTTAAAATGTTAAATAATTAAAAAAATTAATCCATTTTAAGGTTTGACACCCTTTAGAATCCATTCGTGGCGTTGTGCCACCAGGCTCGAGGAACCAGCCTCCTTAGGACACTTAGCCCCGCAGCCCGGAGTAGTCCAGCCAATAAACTTAAACTTTAGGGTGGTTGTTGTGTTTTAAAGGATTTGTTAAGTGTTTTGGACATTAAACCAATATTTTCTGAATTTTAGAATGGTTTGAGCCTTATGAATTTTAGAATATTTTAATAATTTAATTAAGGGGTCAAAAATTGAATTCTTTTTATTAAGCTCAAATTCTAGAAAGTTTGTATTTTATCAAAATACTAGACCTAATTATGAGTTGTTAGACATGTGGCACATTCAATTTTGAGTTTTCTATCAAAAGTTATGATTTTTAGAAGTTTGGATATTTATGAAAATTTTCAATTATTCCAATTAAAGACTATTCTAGTGATTTGGGCCTAAATGGATCTCAAACTCCTTGGAATCTCTCCCAAAGATCAGAGGTGATCCAAGGGGAGATTATCAAGCATTAAATTAATTCTTGGGATTTTTAATGATTATTAATTAATTAATATTAATTAAACACTGAATTTTACTTAAAATTAAATTAAGACTTAATCTGATGCCCAATCAAGGGGATTTTAATTCTCATGGGTTAAGGGTTCAACACTGATTAATATGAAGTATTAAACTTAAATTTTGGATTTAAAAGGGATTTATTAGAATTTAATTAAGGCTAGGGGGGGGGCAATTCTAGCAAGGGCAAGCTATGGCTCCTAATTGGTGAACCAAATGGACTCCAAATCTGATGAAATTTGGACCATGGGGTCACATGATCCCAAGGCCTGAACACACCAAATTTGGGCTCAATTGGAATACTCTAAGGTGGCTAACTAAGCCACCTAAGGTGAGCTCTAAGTCACCTTCAAAAAATCTTAGGGAGCTATCCTAAGGTTGGATTGGGGCAAAGTCAGTGGCCCTAAACTCCATATCCTAAGCATAATCAACACACAAAAAACTAGATCCTAATTCTCATTGGATAGGCTTAAATCCCAATTTGAATTTAAGGGTCAACCCATGACCCTTAAACTCAAAATTGGGGGAAAGTGCCCTTAGACCTTTAAAACAGGGGAGACAAAATTTGGACATGTCAAAGACATGCCCAAATTCAATCTCCCAAAGTTCCATGCCCTGGAGACTTAACTACAAACAGTAATTGCATAAATTGAAATAATACCATTAATGAAATTAAACTTAACACGCATGCAATTAGGGCCTGGAACCATAGGGCTTTTGAAGATCTCCCTGAGACCTTTCCAATGAGCCTAAGAACACCTAATTTGGTCAAGTGTGCAGGGAGATATGGATTTTTGAAGTTCCCTTGATTTTCTGGAATTATTAATCCAGCCATTATACAGTCAGCCGCGCTTTACACGCGGCGCGTCCCGATTGGCTGGGCAATCATTGGCGCTGACTGGGTAACGGTCGGATTAATCGTAGCCGTCAGATGGCGGATCGAACGGCTGGGATTAAACGCGCTCCGGGACCGCGGGATCTAATCCGAGCCGTTGATCGAAATCAACGGCTGGGATTTCGTCTTCAACCTCCGCCTTTGCCTGAAGCCGTGAATATTCTCCGGCGTGATCCGAGCAATCGCACCGGCGAACTTCGACGAAATTTCATAGGAAGGATCAGGGGGGTGGAAACCTTCAATCCAACGGTGGAAATCCGTTGGGGTGAAGGTTTCCTTCACACTTGACCGGACTACCTAGCTAGGGAGCTCGGGATGAAGGAATTACCGCAGAGAAAGTCTCAACGAATGAGCTTCTCTATCTGGGAGCTTCAGGAGACGAAGGCGAGCAGGTTTCCTTCAGAGGCCGCGACTGGAGAACGGCTGGAGGTATGACTTCGAGCGGGACGCCGAAGCCTTTCGCCGGAGTTCGCTCGAAGCGATGGAAGGGACGGTCTGGGAGCTCGAAGGCAGGTGCTGGGAGATCGAGGAAGCTCTGGGGAACCGTTCGAAAACTCTGGGATCGTCTGGCGAGCCTTGGGGAGCACCACCCTATTCATCCTCCTCCCGCGAGCTCGGACGGCCAGGATTGAAGTGGAGGAGGTCGCGGATTGATGCCAAGTGGAAAGGGGCACCATTCCAGAGAGCTCGTGAGCCTCAAGCCGGCGAGCCACAGCCTTTGGAAGGCTTTCGGTCTGGGGGGACCACCGGAGCTTGCTCTCCATTGGCTCCGACCGCCGCCGGCCATGGTCTGGGTCGGATTGACCAGGGAAGGCCGATGGGGACATGCTGGAGCCAATTGTGGCGTCAAATTGGCCTGGGGAAGCTGGGATCGATCTGGTGGCTCGGTTGGGCTCGGACCTGCTTGGTTTGAGTCAAATTGAGCCCGATTCAGGTCAGACCAGACCCTGGGTTTGGTATGGGAGGCAGGTCTGGGTCTGGTGCACCCAATGCACGTGGCAATTGGGTCCAATTTGATCTGTGTCAAAGGTTGGCTCGGGTCCAAGTGTTTTTGGCTACTTTGGGTTAGCCTAACTATTGACCCAAGCTAGCCCAAGGCATGGGCTGGCTGGAGGAGGTGTATTGGACCTAGGGCCACCTATGGGAGGTGTTGGCCAGGTTCAATTGGATTTAGGTTGAGAGTTGGCCCAATCCCAAGTGCTATTAGGCACTTTGGGCTAGCCTAACTCTTGACCTAAATGAGCCCAAGGATTGGGCTGGTCAAGGAAGGTGTATTGGGTCAATGGGAACCCAATGGCACCTTGATTTGGATTCAATTTGATTAAGATCAAAAGATGGCTCAAGGGAGGTCTCTCTTGGGCCACTTGGGTCAAGCCATAAGGCTAACCCAAGTAGGCCCAAGGCTTGGGTGACCAAGAGGGGTCTCTTGGGTACCCAAGGGTTCATCCCATACATTCAAAGGACTTGGAATGGAGTAGATTCAAAATTTTGAAAGGGGAGGGGTGTATGAGTCCATGGGTCAAACTTGGTTGACTTGGTCAACCAGGTTGACCCAAGGTCTAGATTTGAGTTCAACAAGTTGAGTTTGATATTTGAAATTCATTGGAAATGGTTTCAAAGAGTTTGGAATTGATTTGAATTGAAATAGCCATTTGAAATCTCATAAGGGTATTTTAGTCAATTTTGGCCCATTGGTCAACTAGAGCCAAAAATGATTCTGAAAGATGCAGTTTACTGCTCAATGGGTTAAAATCAAGAGTCTGGAAGTGATTGGAAGCTTGGATAAGGGTTCCAAGGTCAAGATCTCAAAGGGGTTAGGTTCAATGGCATAGGCTGTAAATATTTGAAGGTTTTACAGCCTTTGGATTTTAATTCAGATTCTGGGGTTAGAGACCTCAGAATGGGCTCAAAATTGGAGAGCAGCCTCTAGAGACATGTCTTATCACTTTGCAAGTGATAGACCCTGAATCAGAGGCCATTTGATTGGGTTTTAAAATGTTTGAAAAATCTGTGAAAAGGGTCTTTAGGACAAGGCCTTGAGACTTAGGATTTGAGTCTGGATTTCTGGATTTGGAATAGATTTTAAGTTGGAATGATTAGCATTGAAGTATCCAAATCATTTACAATCATGTGGTGATTGTTAATGAATGGATGAGGCCAAAGCTAGATTGAAGCTTGGATCAAAGCCTAGGTTAAAATTTGGATTCTCAAGTGAATTGAGTCAAAGTTTGAATGTGTTTGAAATTTGAATTAATTTGAATTTGAATTGGATGGAGTTTGAGATTCAAATTGATCACAGGTAGGGATCAAATTAAAATTGGAGTGGATTAAATACAGGAATTGATTTAAAATTGAGGTTGATCAAGGGTGGAGATTGATTTGAAGTTGGAGTGATCCTAGGATCTAAAAAAAAATTCTAAGATCTAGGATTTAAGGGAATCCTAGGCTCTAGAATAGGCTCTAAGGTCTAGTTCTAGGAAAGATCCTAAGGTCTAGAGTGGATCCTAGGGTCTAGGATTAAATCTGGCTTCTGGAAGGGTCTTAGTGACCTCATACAAAAATGAGGTCAACAAGAGTGAACATAACTCCACTTCTTTCTATGCTCACTTTTATGATCATGATTAAAAAAACTTATAGATGAAGCCCAGTTAATTCTCGACTATCTTTTTGGGCTTTCCGAAATTGGCCATGCTGAACAAAAAAGGAAGAGAAATATTGCTTTAGGTCATTTAGTTACCTATGTCTTGGAGAAGAAATACAAATTAGTGCATCCTCATCAAGAGTATGAAGAATCGCTCTACTATAATGATGCATCATTTAGAGCGATCTTCAAGGAAGATAAAGGTAAATCACATGCTAATGATATAAAAGAAGAGGCTGAAGATATACCTGCTCCTGCTAATGAACCAAATTATCAAAATTTGGTTGAAAGATTTGATCGACTAGAGACTCATTTTGATCGAAGCTCTGATCATATTGAGGCTCAATTTCAGCAGCAGCAAAGTGACATTGGTTTCATGAAAGATCAGATGAATGAAATTAATACCAATGTGATGTTATTAAGTTCATACTATAACTTCTTTGGTAGTGTTCCTCCTCCTCCTCTAGATAAGAGACAATTTGAGTGACTGTTGCACTTTATGTTAGATGTTTGTATTATTATTGTGTTTGTGTTAGTTGTTGTTTGCTTTTATTAGTTTTATGTATTTCTTCTTTATTTTAGTTATCGTATTGATATCTTGATGAAAACTTGTAATATTTAAAATGATATCAATATAAGTTCAAGTGTTTGATCTAAATTTCTTTTGAAATGTTTGTTAGACTTTATGTAATTCATCAGATTTTTAATCTTAATAGTGCTATAACCTAAATTGCAAGAAAAATTAAGTTCATTAGAAAATCTAATTATTCTAAATTTAAGTGATGCTTATAACTTGATATTATTAGGAATTTCAATTTCATGTCTCATATTTAGACTACATTATCTTTAATATTATTATTGCAATTTAGATGTTTTCTTATTTTGTATTTAACTTTTCAAATAGTATTTATGCACTTAGAAAAATTTGAAATTTTAGATTATTGGTTTTGGAAAAAATTCAATTACTCTTGAAAATTGTACAAATGTACAAAAATCAAAAGGAATGGCAAAAAATTCGCAATGAGAAAAAGAGGCACAAAATAAGCCAAAAGTAAAAAGATGCACAAAAATGTGCCATAAAATTGAAAAAGATGCGCAAAGTGCCACATGTGGTAGTTACTTCTTTCCGAACCCTTTTAATCTCTTAATTCAAATTGATCTTATGTTCATTTATAATTGACATTGAAATTTGAAATATAAAATTTTTTATTCATCCTTAGTGCTATGATTTTCTTTATCTTAGTGTCTAAATTGACTCATGCCTTTGATAAATTCTTTTTACTATCTATGTTATATCACTTCTTAAATTATATGAAATTCTATATTTTTTCTAATGTTTTAATCTTATTTGCATACCTTATTTCAATCACCTTCAAGATTAAATTATCAAATGAATTTCATACTTTTGCTTACATTTCAAGCCATTTTTTTCCTTCACTTTTTGATGTTGTCAAAAAGGGGGAGAAATTGTTTGTCATTTTTGTTTGTCGTTTGTTTATTTTATGATTGTCATTTTGTCATTTGTGTAATTGTGTGTTTTGTATTTATTTTATTGTGTGTTTTGTATAAAATTTTTAAAAAACACAATTTTCAATTAATGCCTCCTTATTTTTTCATGTATTCATCAATTCAGGGGGAGTTTAGGAGTTACTTAGAATTTGAAATTCTACAAACAATAATTGTTTTGCCATCATCAAAAAGGGGGAGATTATTAAGAGAGTTGCTATTAGCATGTTTTATATTCTTGTAACTTATATTACTTTTTATAATTCCAAATATTATTTTATGTGTAGATATCTCCTAACACATTTTAGAAGAATTGTTTTTTGCTCTTGTGTGTACTAACATTTCAAGAAAATTAAACTCCAAACTATGAAGACTTCAAATCAATTTCAGCATACAATCCTTTATAAATTGAAGCTTTAAATTGTTCTTTAAATTGAGAGAGAGTGATTGAAGTTGAGTGAATAAAAACACACACACACACACATAAGGAGATTGTACAAAAGTTGTACTGATCGTACGGGACGAACATAGTTCGTACAGGATATTTGGTAATCTAAAGCTAATTAAATATAAATGAGTTTAATGATCATGTCAGTTATCTCCTCATACAAAGTAATGGAATGATCAGGAACCGAGAAAATTTTTCTAAGTACTGATCGTCAAGGATGAAATTATTTTCGTCCCAGGATGATTTAGGCTCTGTAAAAATTTTGTCCAGACGAAATCTATAATCATGCCAAGATGAGTTTTCCTCTGTACAAATTTTGTCCAGACAAAATTCCTGATCGTCCCGGGACGAAGTGAATCAACACTTCACATTCTGGCGACGATATGCACTTTTTGGGAACCGACCTATGGAATAACTGATCGTCCAGAAGAACTTAGTTCGTACGAAACGATAATCATGTACAAACACATTTCCTACCAATATTCATTAGGATCGTTTCTGAGACTTTAAGTAACATCGTTCGGGCTGATCCACGATCGTACGGGATGATCCATTTCGTGTTAACTTGAAAATTCTACAGTTTTGGATGGTTTTTCTTATCTCTCCTATATAAGGTCCAATTTTGACTGCCACCAAATCTTTTTGCTCATTGATCTTCGTGCTTATTGGAAGAAGAGTCAAGGAGAGAGTGTGATAGAGCATTCAAAGGAGGATTCCTACCACTGGAGCATGAAGGCTTTACTTGATGTTCAAACGTAAGATTTCCTACTTATGGTTTGAGATTACTTCACTCTTTTCTTTCTTCCTTCTAGATTTCTTTTGAGGAGATTTATCAAGGAGATCGGGTTCTTTGCCCACACTAGGAGAGAGTGAAAGGATGAAGGGTTCTCTGCCTATACTAGGAGAGTGTGAAAGGACGAAGGGTTCTCTGCCCACACTAGGAGAGTGTGAAAGGATGAAGGGTTCTCTGCTCACACTAGGAGAGTGTGAAAGGACGAACGATTCTCTACCAACACTGTGATAGTGTAAAAGTATGACGGTTCTCTGCCGCACGGGTAGTGGTGGATAGAGTGTTTGTAAAGGCTTCTCCACCTTGCTGTGGGTGCAGAAGGAGAGACACTATTGGTACTAGTGCAATACTCAGAGGGTGCCTCTGGGGAGTGGATGTAGGTCTAGTTTAGACCGAACCACTATAAATCTTGTGTCATTTATTTTTACTGCTTTTTATTTTCTATATTTTTTTTGTTTAAAAAGTTGTGGTTAAAAAAAATTTATAAAAAATTCATTAAAGTTTACTTTCGGTTCAAAAGATCAAAAAGAGGGATAATTTTTAAAATACCAATTCACCCCCCCCCCCCCCCCCTCTTGATAGCCTTGGGACATTAACTTAGATTTAACAACCTATTCACTAGACTCAACACTTTAGATGCTATAGAATGATGGGGTGAAGCTTTTAAAAGATGGGAGGACTCTAGAGAAGCAAGTGGAGAATCTATAAAGGATAAAGGAAGTTGAGAGAGTGAGTTGAATTAGAATTAGGGGTTTTAATGCATTTTCTCACTTTGAACCCCAACTTTTTTCTCTGTTGGTTGGAAATTATTTGGTGGATCCTTAGATTTTTTCCAACTATCTTAAGTTGTTAGGTCCTATAGAATTGGTAATAAGCATGTGAATGAATTTTGTGATCTCCCATGACAGGGGGAACATGTTTTACCAATTTTAGATAGACCGTGAGTTGGGCTAGGTTTAGGAACTACTTTAGACAAGATTTAGGGATGATTTAAGTAGCTTAGGTAGAAAAATATGGAAAGAAATTGGATTCTTTGATGGGGTTCAACAAGTCAAAGCTGATTGGGATTATTCTTGGGCAAGTCATGCATATTGTAGGAGTAAAGTCCAAGAGACTTGAGGCCAAGGGTTGAATATTTCCATTAAGGGTTGATTTCATGCATGAGTTTTGATCATTCAAAATGGGTTGACCAAATCAAACTAATACGGTTTGACTCATGAAAGTGTTGGGTATGTTTTGAGCATGCAATGGGATTTCTATTTGGTTTGGTTATACTTGGAGCATTAAATTTGGATTTGATTAAGTGTTTGGTTGATTTGATTAACCATGGTTGACTTGGTCAACTAAATCAAACCAAGGTTATGGTTAGGACTAGTATGTTCAAAATTATATTTTGGACCTAATGGAGGTGGTCTCAAATAATGGTGAGTTCTCCTTACATGAAATGCACAGTTGGGCCCTTAATGGGTATTTTGGTCAACCATATGAAATCAATACTTTGGTTTTAGTTCAGTGCATCCCAAATGATATTTGGAAAGCATTGGAATAGGTTACAAGGGTTGGATTGAATGAGCCGTGTTAAGGTCTAAGAAACTGATTTATTTTCCCATAAGGATCTTGGGGTTTAGTGGACACATGGACAACCAGGGTGTATAAAAAATGTAATTTTGTATTCAACATGTCATAAGATGGGTTATTGATAATTTCAAAGGTTTTGGGGAAGATCGCAAGTTCAATGGAAGTATTTTTAGTTTTAGGGTTTAGAAGGCTCATATTTCCCTCGATTTTGGATGGTTCACTCTAGGGAATCAATATGCAATTGAAAGATCATGAATTGGAAAACATTTGGTTTGCTTTCTGAGGTGATTGAAAAATTGCACAAAATGGGTTATAGGTCATAGGATTTTGTTGAGTTTTTGTTTGAGGTTTTGGATTTGGTTTTTGGTTTGGATATTCAACCTCATATAATAATGAGGTCAACACTTTGGTACTAGGTTTACCAGGCATAATTATTGGGTGAATTGATGCATCTTCTAGCTAAATTTACTTTGCTCTAAATTTTTTTCAACTTCTCTACCATGGTGCTATAAATTTTAAGCATTATTTTGATCATAAGTATATTTTAGCACTATAGAGTTCAAATAATAAGCACTTTGATGTTTAACTTTTAAGCCTCTAGCACTATGGTGCTGGTTTTCTAGAGCGATGTATTGTGAAGTGCTATGGCACTATGGAGCACTATGGTGCTGACAATACCTCCAATGGGGCATTAACTTATCTTACAATTTGTAAGAGTCCAGTGTTGTAACTTTTAAATTATGCACTATGTGTTGTAGATGTCCATGCTATGGTGCCAAACATATGGGAGCTGCAATAGTGTTGAAACTTATGAATTTTTCCTTCTATTTAATATTTTTTTCACAAACATATCTCAAATAACACATTTCTATTTATTTTAAATAAAATAAATATTAAATGACTTATATTTAATAAATTCCCCCATCTTAAACTCTTCCTTAACTTCATGCCATGGTGAAATCACCTATCTGTTAACTTAAAAGCAAAAGTAAAATTTTTTATTTAAAATTACTAACAAAAATTTTAGATAATATAGTAGTCTTGAAGTAATTTGGAATGATCAAAATTATAATTTTAAATTAAAAGATCATAATAATTATCCCAATTAGTCACCCATTGTTATTGCTTATATTGAATCTATCCACTATGAGTGTACGTCATTGAATGACATCTCATCTTAATAATGAATAATATATTCCTTAAGAATTAGTTCTGTTTGTAGTTATATTTGAAATTTTATTAGTAAACAATTATATGTATTAGTTTACCTATCTTATCCAATTAGATTTAAGTATAAGGGTGCTTTTCGACTTAAGCTTCAACATATTCCAATTTTTTAATGAACTCAACTCTTTTTTCCTATGTCATATTTCTTTATAAGACTTTTCATATTTTTCAAACTTATGAAGTGCATATTAATGATTTTGTATATCAATTTACCTTCTATCTTTATATAACCCTCGTTGATTTAATTTAAAGATTTTATAAGATCACTAATTCCATTTATATGTTTACTATGATTTTTCTAATTTAAGCTACCTATTTTTCACTAAACTCAATTATTCACTCTTCAATTAAGTAGTCAATATATTAGTATATAGCTTCTAAATTAGAAATGAGTTAATAGCTTAAATGATCTATATTAGTTAATTATTAAGATTTTTAAATGATGAAATATTATATAGTATATATTCAAACTATCATCTAGGATTTTATTTTATCTTAATTTTAAAGTATAATATTATTCTAGCTAAATAAGCAGTCAAAGTGTAAGTTATATATAGAGGTTTAGACTCAGCGGTTAAGCATAAATTAATTTAAATTAAATATAAACAATATAGTAAAATAATATACTAGAATAAATTAAATTATGGTGACTCCACCTACTTGGATTGTATGTATTGGAATCGGAATTATTTTTTCTTCTAATTAAATTCACAATTTCAATACCTAAAGAATATTATCATTAATAAAATTATTATTATGATCTTTCAATTGAATACATGTTTATCATCCTAAAATAACTCATATATTATCTAACTTCTTAAAAATTATCTCTACTTGAGCATTAAGAATTAGCAAAGTATATAAATCATAAACTCCAGCCGCTCTCTTGGGATTTATGCTATCAAAAGGCAACTAAAAATTATTTGTTATCAATTCCTCAATTAATTCATATTCTTCCTAAAATAGCTTAAATATTAAAGATCCTCCAGTGTTTTCATCTATGATTAGCATAAGGATCCTACCAATCCATTATAAAATGTCTAAATAACCAACTAATCAGGTAAAGCATAGTGAGGCAATTTTTTCTCTCCCAACTTTGATAAATTAATTCTCCCTCAAACTTGGCAAATGACATGAAATCATTTCTAAGTTTAATTGTTTTTGAAGGTGGGAAATACTTATCTAAGAATTTATATACCACCTCATTCCAAGTGGTCTTCGAGCCTAGGGACAAAGAATTCAATTATATCATGTCTTTGTCTCTTAGAAAAATAGAAATAATCTAAATTTAAAAGTAACATCACTGATACCATTATACTTAAAAATGTTACATAAATTTTTAAGAAACTAGTTAAGTGTAATTTTAGATCTTCAATAGGAGTTCCCCCAAACTAGAAATTTTGAACCATTTGAATTATGGTTGGTATCAATTCAAAGTTATTATCCATGATAGTAGATTTATTTGTAATGTGATTGATTCTTTCTACTATAGGGTTAAAATAATCTCTAAGGGGTTTACAACTAACCTAATCTTATATTGAGTCATCATCATTAAAATCTTTTTTTTTTTTTGAATTTTTGCAAGGGTGCTTTGTATTTTAGAATCAACTAATATAGGCCAATTACTAGATTGCTGAACATACAATAATGATGAAATAACTAAAGTAAAAAATCACATGCTAAACAATCAACAACATGTTTTTTTTTTGGCTTTTTTTTCAAATTTATCTAATAAAAAAAGATACAAATATAAGTAGGTTTAAATGTGTACTTATTTCAACAATAAAATTAAATTTACAATATGCACATCACTTTCCCTATATTGGTGCTAAAAACTTGGTGCAAGGCTTTAGTTGGTGCATGCATTGAATTAATGAGTAAATTATTTTAGGTTTTCTTTGGTATAAAATTTATGAAATCCCACTTAAAAAGCACAAGTATACATGTCAAATCAACTGATAAAGTAATAAAAAATAGTGTCAATCCCATGATAAAATGTTCTTATTCTTTGTAATCAAGCTACTATTATTTAATCTAAATGCATAATTTATCCTATTAAATGTAAATATAGATACTTTTAAGTTCTTTTCATGCAATGGAAACTTAAAAGAAAATTTAATACTAATTAAAATTAAATGTTTTGGACAAATGATTTCATGACAACATAGTTTGCATAATTTTAGTCTTTAATTTTTAATTAGATTATAGCATATGAATCTTTAAATCCTATAAATATTGTATTGTTGAAAGGGAAAGTTTAAGGCCTTCCTTCAATAATACTCTCCATAAAATGTAGAAAGTTTAACAACTTATGTCTAGGTATGCAAACTTTTCATTTTGGTACTCCTATTTGTTTCAATATTCCTCCATCGAGGCTGAATACAACACTAGATATTAATTTTATATATGGCCATTGTATGCATTAACTAAAGAATGGGAAATATTGAAAATATCCATAAAAAAAATGAAGTACAAAAGTCAACATTAGTATTTACTTTTTGATTACATCATTTGCCCAAACTATTGATTTAGCCTTCAATGAATAATAAATAAAGAAAAGTCATATTCAAATTATTCATATGATAAAGATATAAGAGAATGAATAAGAAAAATATTTCCCTAATGAATCATTTGATAATCTCCTCACTTCTTTTATTTTTTTTTTTATTTTTTATTTTTATTTTTTTTTTTTTGAAACCGTGCAAAAGCAATGCAATTAAAGGAAACAAGGGAACAAACCTAGATACAAACTAAATTGGTAACATCTCATCCTAGATCAAATTAATCAAAGGAGTCAGAATGTTAACTAAAGAAAAACTATCAAAAGTAAAGTTACCATCCAAAGCTAAAGTAGCACAAAAATCCGATACTTTGTTACAATCCCTATTCACATGATGGAAAATGATTTTAATGAAGTCATTAAGGAAGTAAAGTTCTTTGGCCCACCCAATATCCAAGTGCCAATCAACTTTCTTAAAAGTATCTTGTAAGAATGTAATCACATTGGCATTATCACTTTTAATGATAACACCTAAACTTTTAAGCATCCAACCTTGTATGAGCTCTCTAATCTGCACAATCACCACCATCTCAAGCTGGGCAATGTCCCAATGCATCTTATTCCTTCCAAATGCAAGAAGAAGTCTACCTTTATGATCTCTGAAGATACCACCTATACCACCTCTATAAGAGCTCAATAAGGAAGCATCCACATTAATCTTGATCCAATCTAACTGAGGGGGGTGCCAAGTACTATAAGACTCCCTTGGGAGATTAGCATCCCAGTTTACTAGATAAGGAGAAGATTTTAAAATGGCAAGAGACAGCACATTTATAGCCACAGAAGAACATGGCATAGCTGCTTTACCATGCTTTACAGAATTACAGTTTTTCCAGTTCAGGAATACAGCCACACAATAAAGCCAGATCTAGCCAGATTTGCTGCCAGAACATCTTCTCATTTCTTCTAAACAAACTTCCAAAGAGTTGAAAATAGGAATACAAAACCCCCATTCACGAATTTTGCTGACAATTTCTTAAAGATATTTGCAATGAACAATAATATGATCATAATTCTCCAACATGTGGCAACTTCTAGCACAGCGATCATCATCTGCTAGTCTTCAGAATTTTAAAAAATGGTTAGTGGGAATAGAAAATTTACTTAGTCTCCACCAAAAAATTTCCACATTAATGTTCAGCTTTAATCTCTTCAGCCAACAGAAAAATTCCATATCATCACTTACACCTTTCCCTTTCATCACTTTGTCATATGCCAATGCAGAAATAGTCTTACCCGAAAAATTACAAATTGTTTCCAGCTGATCCTCCCGCTGATTATCAATGTGCAAATTCCTGATGATATTTACAAGATCTTCATGGAAGAAATTAAGGAGTTTTCCTTCATCCCATTCCCCAGTATCAGAAATAAAGTACTAAACATTCAAATTTTCCAAAGCATTACAGTCCACAAAGGTTGGCCATTCATTTAGACATTTATACAACATCCAAATATCACTTAGAACATTAATTTTAACTCCTTTTCCCACTTTCCATCTCACAATGGGTTTCAAGTGTTTACCTCCATCATTTAGTATTTTCCAAGCATTAGAAGAACCTCTCAAGAAATTGTCATTAAGAACATTATGCCTGAACTTAGCCTTGAAAATTTGGTGCAGAAAAGAATCTATTTTCTGGATATAATTCTAGGCTAACCGTGCCCGTAGAGTACCACTCCTAGTTATGATAGATTGAACACCCGACCCACCATCCATAATTGGACAACAAATGTCCTCCCAAGCAACATAATGCAACCCGAGTTTCCCATTCTGTTTATGCCAAATGAATTTCCTACATAATTTCTCCACCTCATGAAGCACCTTCTTAGGCACCATGGAATGAGTAACAACAAAGCTTGGAAGAGACATCAGAGATGATTTGATAAGAGTAATCTAACCACCCAAAGATAGTGACTTCTTCCCCCAAACATTTAATCTATCTAAGACATGGCTTAGAAGATCCTGGAAGTCAGCCTCTCCCAATCTCTGTAAAAGAAATCTTAATGCCCAAGTACTGCAATTCCTTGACCACCCAGAAACCCAGAATATTAGCCACCTTGTTCTTATGAGATCTCTTAATAATCTTACTAAAAATGATCTGGGATTTATTAACATTTACCCTTTGATCTGTCAAATTACAGAAATCCTCCACAATGCCTTTTAACAAACGTGCCAAAAAAGTAGTAACCTGAGAGAAAGTAGCATATCATCTGCGTAGAGAAGAAGCGTGATCCTAGGTCCTCTTGGAGATACTTGAATGCCCAATTATTTCCCCCTTTCCTCAATTGCATTAGACAGCAATTGAGAGCACAAATGAAAAGATATGGAGATAGAGCGCAGTGTTGCCTGAATCCACAATGTGCATCAATCCACTTTGTGTATTTCCCATTCAGGATAATAGAAAATCTAGCATTTATCAAACATTCCTCTTGAAGCTTAGAAAAGGCAGTGGGGAAGCCATACTAGAGGAGAATATTATTCAAGGTTGACCATCCCATACTGTCATACGCCTGTTCCATGTCCAGTTTCACAGCCATCAGCACCTATTTATTTCTTGATACTTTAAGTTTATTGAAAATCTCTTGTACCAATAAGCAATGCTCCAAAATTGACCTCCCTGGAATGAATGCAACCTACTCTTCAGAGATCAACCTAGGCAAATAAGTCTTCAATCTATTAACCAACATCATGGCCACAATTTTGTACATGCTTTGACATAGACTAATGGGTCTATAGTTAGCAGGCCCATCCGAATTCTTAATTTTAGGAATTAATACAATGAGTGTATCTTTCTATTCCTTGTGCATTACTCCGGATATAAGGAATTTCTTTATCGCATTCCAAGTGGCATCACATACTAAATTTCAATAGCATTTGAAAAAGGAAGAAGTTACACCATCAAGTCCCAGAGACTTGTTGCTACCTTGCTGAAAAACAGAGATTCTGCACTCCTCCATAGTAAAATCTATACTCAGGGCAGCAGCATTCAAAGCACATATCTTCTGCTTTTCTGAAGGATAAGGCCACCCAATCAAGTCACAAGATCTGTATTTCCATTTCTTCTCAAAGAACTACAAAAATACTTGTTATATTTGATCATCTTCCTCTACCAGAGCATTGTTGGCATCCTTAACTTGCCTAATCCAATTTGCATTCCTACGGGCAGATACAAAGTTATGGAAGAGCTTTGAATTAGTGTCCCCCTCCTCATGCCATCTGGTTTTTGCTCTTTGGTTCCACCAAATAGTTAGTATTCTAAGAGTGATATTAAGTTCATGAACCTTTCTTCTAAGATTGAGCAAATCATCACTAGAAAAACCTGAGCCCGAAGCCTCTTTGGTTTGTAGTTCAAGAATATCTCTCTTAAGCTCTTCTTTCAGCATACACAAATCACTGCAATTATTCCTATTCCAGAAAAACAGTACTCACAATGTCCTCCTAAGCTTTCTATGTAACACCTCCACCTCATCACCAAAATAAGTTTTTTTCCAAGAAGTAGAAACACTACTCCACGCAGCCTGGTACGACCTCCAAGTATCTTCAAATCTAATAGCCTTTCTTTTATTAATCCTTTTAGGATCTAAACTGTACACAATCGAACTGTGATCAAAGGCCACACGAGCAAGATGCTTAACCTTCCCATGCGGTACTAAATGGAAAGCCAAGGAGTTTAGTAAACATCTATCAAGCTGTTCCCAAATCCTTGAGGAATCCTCCTTATTGTTACACTAAGTAAAGCTTTGTCCAACATAACCTGCAACATGAAAATCAGAATTATTCATAAATTCTTTCATCTCTCTTGGCCCTTAAGAGAATAAGAATCTCTTGCCACCCTTCTTCTCTTTCTTATTTAAAATACAATTAAAGTCCCCTCCAAAAATAGCAGGACCCGAATCCTTCATATAGACCTCAAGCAAGTTCCACAAACTGCTCCTTTCAATATGACATCTGCTACCATACACTGTTGACACCTTCCAAACACCCAAGGAAGGTGTAGAAAGAGAACCGACCACCAATTGAGAGGAGCTCTTCTCAACATCAAAAGAGACCATCTTCAAATTCCACAAGATCAAAATCCCCCCAGTAGTCCCCACAGCTGGGAAATGGAAATAATTCCAATCCTTTCCAATAAGGAAATCAACATCCTTTCTTTCAATACTAGCTAGTTTAGTTTCCATCAACCCAACAAAACAAGCATTATGATCCCTTACAATCTCTTTGAGATACATGGAAGCCTCCTTTTTCCTGGGCCCCCTGCAATTTCATAAAATTAATGAATTCATTAAATAACCATAGGGGAGCCCTCCCCACCTGGCACATTTCTTTTGCCCTCCTTTCTCATTTTCCTATATTCTGGTTCTACATGCCCCAGAGTTTCCAGTTCCTTCGCCAGTTTCAACTTGAACAAACTGCTGCTCTGTGAGATCACAGACTCAACTCATTCAAGTAAATCAACGGTACTAGTCAATTCCTTCTGCTAAACCACACTGTTCTGATCCCTCATTTCCCCTTCTTCAGTTTCCTTAAGCAGGACATCGAATTTGTTAGCAACTGATACCCCCATTGCAATCTCCTCTTTACTAATAACATTATCCGTATTCAATACAAATAAATTCACCTGTTCGAGAACAAGATCCACCTCAGCCTTTTTGTGTTGCTTCACAACTTCCCCTGTATCAGAATGATGAACCTGGGCCTGTACATTAACACTAGCTGTATTTCTTCCCGGTTTTCCGACCGTCGCCATCTTCCCATTCTTGAATCTCCTATTTTTAAATTGCACATGAATCCATGAACCATATTCACTTTTATCTTCTTTAGCACCAAACTCTCCTCCCACAACTTTCTCAGTAACAGAGTTCCTTGTCGGCTGATCAAAAGTAACCTTCTTCACACATTCTGGGCAATCTTTTCTATCATGACCAACCATGCCACAATGATAACAAATCAGATCAATCTTCTCAAATTTAATTTTCTGGAAGAACCGACCAGCAATTCCATCCACCTACACACCATTAGGGAGTTTATTTTCCAAATTCAGTCTTACACACACTAGGGCAAATTCTCATTTCCCCCATTTAAAGGAATTTCCATCCAGATACATCGACGTACCAATTCTGGAAGCAATCCTAATGATATTCTCCTCATCCCAACAATACAAAGGTAAAAATGGAAAATGAATCCACACCGGTGCAGTAATTCCCTTGAAGGAGTTCGGGTTGAACAGAGGAGACCACTTGTCCATCCCGACAATGTGTACTCCAACAAACCAAGGCCAACCATTTAGCACTTCCTCCATCGCTTCCACTAACTTGAATGAACATAAAATCCAGTTCATTCCTATGGACGTCATATGAAAACTACCAAAAATACTCCACTGCTTCCTCAATTCCAGGCTGCACAAAGGAAAAGAAACTTTATCTCCAAGAACCTTGATAACCAGAGAATGTCTAAGAATCTCCAAATTTAACACCTCCTCGGCATTAAGCTTTACCGCCACCCTGTCCTCAGACAATTTCATTAACACCTTATCTACAGGAATCTTGATATGCTGAGTTTTTTTCCAGTCTTCATTAAAATTTTCCTTAGACTCAATTACCGAAGAATCACACTGAACATTGGACTTTATGTTCTCATTCAAAATTGACTTCTTTAGCAGAGAACTATCCACCACATTCAAAGTAGAGGCCTCAATCTCAAAATCTAACATACGACCGTCTCCAACTTCATGATTTGCTAACCTTCAAGATCGCGCCAGCAGAAGATGACGCATCCAGAATATTATCTAAAATAATCTTCTCAATTGCAGGATTATGACTATTTCTAGAATCACAATCCATTACAGCCCTTTTCCCTTTGCCTTCAACCATTTCTTGGCGAACTAGAGGCTTCCCACCCTCTCTGATTACAATGCCATTACTACCCTTGCCAATACCCCGATTGGCACCAAAAGACCAAACATTAGTCATGAATCAAGTGGTGGAGAACCACCAATCATTCATTCGGTCACCCGTCAGTGTCACAATCCCGTCGGCGCAAAGCCCGCAAAAACCAAAATTCAAAAAAAAAACAAGATTTTCTCTCTCTAGAAAATCCGGGAGCTTCTCTCACTAGAAACAGTACCCCTCCTCACTTTTTCCCATAGTAGATTTCCTTACAAAATCAAAGTAAGATCTCCTAAAAAAATATCATACACTTTCCTAGCCTCCCTTAAACTTTCTCTAAGGGGAAATAAGAAGATAACACTATAAAGTATAAGACTCCACTAAATTTATCAAACTTCCAAAATAAAATAACTTTAAAAAATATTTATACAAGTACTAAAATGTGATCAAGCATCATGGTGCTCGATAAGTTATAACTGCGATGGTCTAAATTGAACAAGTGCTCGGTGTTGTAATTTATATTCCACTGCAGCGCTGGGCTAACTAGCACAACTATTGGGCAAACTGATGCGTCTTTTGGCTATATCAATGTGGCTCACTTTTTTTAACTGCTCTGCTATGATGCTATCAAATTTGAGTGTTATTAATCTTAAAAGTTTAATTCATCATAGTAGAATTCCAATGATTGGTGCTATGACATTGAAATTTTTAGCCTCCAATGCTTTGGTGATGTTTTTCTAGCATAGAAATATTTTGTAGCGCTATGGCCCTGACAATATCTCTATCAAGGTGTTTAATTTACCTAAAAATTTTGAGAGGCCAACTCTGCAATGTTCAAATTAGGCCATGGGATGTTGTAGATGTCCACGCTGCATTACTAAACATATAGGCAATACGTCATTGTACAAAACTTTTGAATTTTGCTTTCTCCTAAATATTTTCTACACAAATATAACTCAAACAACTTATTTATACTAATTTTAGACATAATAATCAATACATAATTTACACAATATATGCAAGTTAAATACTTTTGCTACCTACATAAAATTTTATGTAATGTTTTCTATCTTAACCTGCTTTAATTGACAAGGAGTCATCTTCTAAAATCTTATTTATTATATATAATTTTAACAATTTTATAGACTAAATAAAAGATAAAGATTAATTTATTTTCTTTTAAAATTAATAATATAAATTAAATTTATATCTCCTATTATTATATTAAAATATAATTCACATGATTTTTTATATGATGTTAATTTATTTATTTTTTAGCAAATTCAACATTTCTTGCTACCCTTTCCTATTATTAACTAATATTATACTAGACTTGTTCATTTTTTGAAGAAATCATTATTAAATTTAAGCTTTCCACTTACTTAGTCCTCTAGCAATGACCACTAGTTAACCAATTGACATAATTTTACAAGATGTTTTATTATAGAAAGCTAACTTAAAATCTATCTTATAATTATGCTATTTGATACATAGAGAATGCATAATCTATTGTTCTATATTTTAGGAACTCGGATTTAAATTCAATAATGTAAAATGATGAAAGCTAATAACCATCAATACATAGAGTATAACTTTTAATTTGATTATGATTTTTTTTATCAAATAACCTTTTCCCGAAAGGTTCCTTGAACTTTCTGAATAATTCTAATAAAGATATTTGCGCTAATATCGGGTCTCTACCATAACACTCAAATATGATCAAAGTATTACAAACTCTGAGAAATTACATGGCATAGTGTAATTACTTATCTTATTGTGAACCATATACTTAGCGACATACACTACCGCTATACTTTATAGGTATTCTTTATTAATTTGAAAAAGAGTACATAATGGTACCATAAAATTATAAATTTTACAATGTTTATATAATGATAAATATAATTTTTCACTCAAATAAAAAATAACTTATAAGCTATATGTTGTCATCTAGAGGTGGAACCATTTGATGAAACTACTAAACAAATGCATTAGGAGCTTTTGGATCACAATAAACTCTTGCTTTTTCATCAGGACTTGATGCACTCGAGTTGATGGGTTATTAAATAATCTACTACTCTCCCCTCTATATAAGATTAATCAATGTATGAATTTCTTTGCATGTAATAATTATATACTAATTATCATTCCTTCAAATCAAGATGTATTATAATAATTAAGTAGTAGAACATGAAAAAGAGAGCCACTTAAAAAGGTACTTATGCACCTTTGAAATAAGAAATCATTATTACTTATTGCAAATTTGTTTTGAGAGATCTCATAAGATATTCTTGTATCAAATAAATCTCTTGGTCTAACTCATATAGTAAAATTTTAGTTTACTTTTTAATATATTGAATATAAAAAACTAGCTCAACTTGTGAAGAGAAAATAAAAGGACCATATTCTAATTTTCAACAAAGTCTTAGATGTTTGAAATTCAATAAAGATTTTCCATAAAGATCTACCTTCATTCTATTAGCACTAGTGTTAGCTATATCATAGTTGAATAACATAACACAAAATTTTAAAATAATTGGTCTTAGCCATATCTTTAACTTATTCACATTAATTAGACATTTGAACCACAAATGTGTTAGCAAAAACATAAATTAATATTTTATTATATTCATCATGAGCTTTATATGAATGTTGTATACATAGATATTAATTCCAATAAATATTGATGAAATTCATTTAGGATCTTGTGCAAGTTCTTTAATTTCATCTGACATTGATCATTTAATTCAAGAAGTAACATAAGTAAAACTTGATAAGCCTCTACATTCAATAATCTTATTGATTTACATAATATGAATTTTAGTTATTAATTAAAAAAGTTGTTGATAACTTAATATTTTTTCGAACCAGACATGAAAATGTTCATTCCCAACTTTCTCAATCTCTCATGGTTAAGGATGTTTGTGCTTATTTCTATCATTCCTTATAAAGTTCTCTAAATACTATAAGATTATTATAATATTAGATCACATATCTATGAGCTTGCACTAAGGATATGCAATATAACATGTTGTTGATCCAAAAATGAAAAAAAAATAAAAATAAAAACATTTAAAAAAAATAAAAAAATGTTGTTGACAAAATTTTTGTATGAGTTCAGCAAGCTTTCTACATCTTCACATGATGATTAAATTACACATACCCTAGTGTAGACTAGGCCTAGAGAAACCCTATATGCTAATCCTAAGTTTTTTCCATGGCTAACCTTAGATGTCTCAAATCTTTACTATACACTTCTTAATGGTCATAGGAGATGTTATAAACACTCATAAGCTAAACCTTAAAGCTAAATATAGAATTTCTTATGATTAAAAAACTCTATTCCATGCCCTTTCCTAAAATAAAACTAAATCTAAACCCTTGAGGATTAAAAAAAACTATTCTAAGGTGATTAGTGGAGTAGTTTAGCTCACCCAAAACATTTTTCCAATCCTTGTTGACCAAGTTTGCCCAAATATTCCAAAAGTGCCCTTTTACCTTAAAACCTTAGAAAATGATTTTTTTGGTAACCTAGCTACCCAAAGTTATAACATTGGATCCTCATTGATCTAAAAAAATATAAACTTTTCTTTAACCTAATTCATGACATGTTCAACCTTTGGTCTAATTTCAAACCATTAAATCATTCAAAACCCTTAAAATACCTCAGTGGCTTTTCTAAGTTAGAGCTTACCCTAAGACCACCAAACACTTCAACAAACTTTCCTAAACCCATTGGAGTTGATGGTGGGTTAAGGCTAACAATGGTTGACCAAGTCAACTATAGTTGACTTATATAATCAATAAAATTATTCTATCAACTTAAGCCTAATACTCTTAATACCATGCACCCAAACCCATGCCATTGAGTACCTAGGACTTAAGGCATATCATAGCTAACTCATGCCATGGGTTAACTTGGGTAAACCCACTTGGGTTAACTTAAAGTTAGTAAAAATAGTTTGAAAACAAATTTAATCTTCTATAGCCTTAACCAAGCCTACCCTGTGAAAAAAATTTCTTTCTAATAAAGTGTTATCACACAAGATTTACTTTAAACTATATTTTATTTTCTTCATGAAAGTGATCAGATGACACTAGAAAGTGCTCTAATACTTGAAAGTTTGTTAGGGATGTTAAGCCCTATAGAACTAGCCCAAGGCTAAATAAAGAGAGTGGTGAATTGGTAAAGAAGAAACTTTAAGCAAAGTACAAACCAAAATCACCACAAATAAAACAAATGCAGAAATTAAATGCAAAAGCAAATAATAAGAAAGAAAACACCGGATTTATAGTGGTTCGGTCAAACCTTGACCTACGTCCACTCCTTGGAGGCACCCTTCAAGTATTGCACTAAAATAAGTGTCTCTCCTTTAGCCCCTACAGCTAGGCGGAGAAGCCCTAACAAAATCACTTCCACCTTCCCCGGTGCGGTGGAGTCACCGGGTCCTTTGACACCAAAGAGATCTTCTTCTTTGGTGAACTTCCCTCAAGACAAGCCTTGAATCTGACGGTATTAAAATGCAAGCCTGCCGGAGGAACCGTGTGGAATCCCCCTCCACACTCCCTTGAGTCCCCTCTCACAGGATCTTCTTTCTCTCTCTCAGACTTCACCCATTCCTCACTCCCTTTCAAGATTTCTTTTCAAGTTTCCCCCACAAGAATGAAGCTACAATGGCTGTCAAAGACCCTTACAAAGTGCCTTGTCATAGCTAAAAATGAGCTCATTAATGCAAGTTGCTGACTTTATCATCCAGGATGATAGACATATCATCCTGGCCGATTAGTTCAAATATGAGTAAAATCATCCTGAATATCGCCCTAAAATGAAGCTAGCCGATGTAAATCATCCAGGTAATCATCATGGCTGATCTTTGATCATCCAAGATGATGTGATCGTATCAATCAGCCATTAATGCTTTACAAATATTCCAGATCTATTTAGGCATAATTGAGTTAGAACGTCCTGAGACGATGTCTATATCATCCTGGCCGATTTCCTAAAATAATGAATACCTAATCTGATCATGGTGGTTGATTCTTTCTGAATTGAGCTTATCGTCCTGGCCGATACAAGTATCATCCAGGCTAATTAACATGTGACGACTGTCTTAATGAGGATGCCCTAATTAGGGTTTCTTCTTTTGGATCGATCGTCTAGGCCGATATAAATATAGTCCTGGATGATGTTACCAAAAATAGAAATCTTTACGGAACAACAAAAAAATCTTCCAAGCTACAAAACACCAGGAGCCACACCAAATATAAGGGACTCAACAAAGGAAAAAATGTACAAACTGACTCAGACCTAGTCTACCCAATCTTGAGCTGATTCCAAATTGCAATCCGATCGTGTGAACCTGAAATGTCAGTACATAAGGTAGTCATAGAGAAATAAAAATGGTTGCTATCATCAAAATCATAAACCATTGATCCGCAACACTTCACTCAAATCTATATATATTGACATTATACCATTTCAAAAGAAAGACTAATGTCTCAATATCAATTTGAAAGGACAAACCTTCAATTTATTTTCAAGTTCAAATACAACATAAGGAATATTCAATTTATCCAAAAGGATAAGAACAATATTCATATTTTATTTTAATTATGAAATTAAATTAATGAATTATTTTCATAATCAAAACTACATAAGGAATATTTAATTCATCCCTTAAGTATAAAAGAAATATTAACTTATTATTACAATTATGAAATTAATCTAATGTTTAAATCTTAGATCTACATTCATAATATTTTCCCTATCTTAGAAAGAACTAAGATAGGGTTTATTTTATTTTGGGTTGTAGAGTCCCTATAGCGGTAAGCCCTTATAATTAATTTTATCACATAAGAAAATATTCTTGATTAAAGTGAAGAGTAAAGGTTTTTAAATACATATAGATTTAAGGAAATGATTGGGCTAACCAAATATAAATATACAAGCTTTAGATTATAAATTTTTTAGCTGTCCTTGGAATTTAAATATAGACTTTAGCCAAATAGGAATGTACAAAGATTGATAATGTGTATACAATTTGAACTTATCTTGCTTGGAGTGAGTTTCTAGCTACAATCCTAATGCACAATTAACCACCTTATATGTAATGCATGATAAGATCAACTCTATCCTAAGATATCAAAGGATTAGATCAGACTATGAATAATCAACTCAAGATGAGTAATTTTAAAGTTGTCTATAAATAAATTTATATGTTCAAGGTCTTTAAAGGGGGCTTTAAATTTAAGTTTTAATGATTTAAGGAATTTAAACTCCTTTTAGGGATATTTTGATTATTAATGTTTAATTAGCTTTAGGGTTTAAAGAATATAATATTCAACAATATCTATGTGCCAGAAGTTATTGTTGAGTGCATCCTAGACTCAGAAATGAAATGTGAAAACCCCTCCAAACTTTGGTGGATTGATAGCATAGATGCTTTCATTTTAATTAAATATTTTTGTCCTTAAAACTTCTGAATCCAATACACAATAAACTTTGGTGGATTGGATTTCTTATTTACTAAAGCTTAAATGATTTATATATTTTTAATATTTAAATGAATATTTTGATATATTTAACATAGGGTCCATTACTTAACTTTTTAATTTACATTAGTTTCTGGTCTTTTTATACTGTTAATAAATACTTGACCATGAGATTATTAAAATAGACTAAAGTTTTCTAGATTTAAATTTTTTAGAATTAGTAATGAATTTTTTAAGTTTAACACATTTTATGAACTAAGTTAAACCCAAATGTTTACTTTTTTATTTATAGTGAATTTAAGAGTTTTTAAATTTTTATATATACTACACACAAACCTCAATCTGATGCATTTGAGTTTGATCAATTTGGAGCTTTTTATATTCGCTATGAATTTTTGAAGTTTGGTGATTTAATGGATTTATTTAATTATTTTGTTATGGCCATTTTCATAATTTTTACCAAATCAACTCCAAACCATTAGAAATTTTCCCCAAATGATTTAGATAACTTCTAGGGATAATTTAAAGTATTTTACATTTTTTTTGGAAATTTTTATATATTTTTTAATTATTTATTTTAATTATTTAGTGAATTTCATAATTTGTAAAATTAATTTTAATTTTGGATGAATCTAATAGGGCTTTTACTTTTCCTCAATTATAATTTTAAAAGTAAGCATTTTGATGTATTATACGTAATTTTTGGGTCTAATTTAAATTTATTTAAAATTTTTAAAGATCCTAAGTCAAGTATGTGCATGAATCTTAGATTTTACTAAATGACTTCAAAATATAGTTAAATTTAAAACATAGATACATGAATACATTTGCTTCAAAATCACTAAATATGGACTCATCAAAGCCTCCCTAGGTTCAGAAATAAATTAATAATGTTAAATAAATCTTTAACTTCGATAATTTGTTTTGGATATAGACTCACAAGATTTGGTGAAATCAGTGACTAACTATTCCTTGTACATATTTAAACACACCATACAAAAATGAAAATCTAATTCTAATTGTATAAAGAGTTATAAATTTCAAATTGTGGGTACAAAATTGACCCATACACTACAAGAAAATCTCCCATTACCAGCAAAATTTATGGCGGATTTTTGAAGTAGTACTTTTCAGCTTCTTTTCTGGCAAAATTCTAACGGATTAAGATGAAATATTTCCATCAATATTTCATGCTAATTTTCCAATGGATTTATTGGCTGATTTGTTTGAGACATATTTTATTTATTTCTTAAAAATATATATTCATAATTTTGTAGATTATTTTAATTTACTATTTATTAACTTAATTAATTTTTAAAAAGTTCTTAAATTTTGAATTAACTTATTTTTAACTTAATAACTTATTTATTACTTAATTAGTAATTTAATATCTTATTTTAATTATTTATTAATTTTAATATTTTATTTGAATTTATTTAAAATTTTTATTTCTATATTATTATATTTTAATATAAAAGAGTTTGCTTTATAATACATTTTGGTTCCACAGTAAAGTGGTGAGTACTACAAATCCCATAAGTGTTGTGTTCAAAGGCACAGGCACATGTAGGCAATCGGGTAGTATGGGCAGGTTGGTAATCATGCATCTAGGAAGCTCAGACAATGGAGTGGGTGGGCTGGTGGGTGTACAATCATCTTGTGGCTGATAGCTTCAACGGGCTTATTCCGGCAGAAAAGAAAATCCACCAAAAAAAATTTCCATGAAGACTATTGCTACACTTATTTACTGTTAAAACAATTTCTACCAAAAATCCTACGAAAACTTTTCAAATCCCCGAGAAACTTAACAATTTTATACTAAAAAATTAGCTCGTAATACGTGATTTTTTATAGTGATATGCTTGAAAATTAAATTCATAGAAATCTTGAACAAACCATGATTAAAGAAAATTAAAGTAGGTCAAGTATACTCCTAATAAGTATCATTCAAATTAGAGGTCAATTTGACCAATGGATCTTAAAAAAATAAAAGAAAGTATATAACTAACATCTATAATTTTCTTCCACTAGTCACAAATTGTTGAAAATATTTTTAAAATAAAGTAAAGCTCAAGAGCTTTCTAGTAAGCCCAACAACATTTAATTTAGATTTAAATGAATTTTTATGATTTATTAAAAATTTTGTCATCTAAAATGAATTTTAAATTCATTTCATTGAAAATTTTTGCCAGCACCATCATTGTCAATTATTAGAAATGATTGGCAACATACTGATACGTCACTATGACTCAGGGACACATGACATGCATTGGTGCGATAACTTGTCTATCTTATATTTGATCTGGCACAGTTGGATAAAACTATTGGAGCTTGAATGGCCTAAATGAGGCTACATCACCCGCAATCCAATCTCAAGAACCTATGTTCAAGCCTTGCCGTAGATGCGCCCAGGCTTTCCAATCTAGGACTTCCTATTGGCCAATCAGATGACTCTAATTGAAGGATTCAATGTAGTTTAAATGAACTAAATATTAAAATGCCAATAACTTTTTCTGCCAACAATTTAAATTTTATGAAATTTAAAATAGAGGACTATGTATATCTAATTTTATAATCCTTGGAGTTGGTGGCTCCATGCTATGAGATCTACAAGAACTTTAAATTGAAGTATAAACTTTAAATCAAAATAAATCTCTAATCTATGGATAAATTTTCTAGAACATGTATTAATTAAAAGTTTAAGAGGTCCTTTTCAACATTCTAGAAGACTCCAAAAGTTGATATCCAATGGATCAAAAGTTACTTTGTCTATATTTCTTTTTCTCTCATAGTGGTTTGGGAATTTCTTAAGCTATAGAAGGCTAGGAAGACTTGGAGGAGACTAAGGACGATGCTAGGAGTCTAGGAAAACTAGTTGATTAACCCTTGAACCTTTGGAAGGGGGTATGTATAGTAAAGAAAAAATTGAATTGAGGGTTGAGATCTTGCCACTTAAGTAATGGTCAGTAGCCATTTCAGTTAGGAACTAAACAATGGGATACAAGTGTTGCGGATCTATTTTCATGGATGATGATTTTGATGATAGCAAACACTTTTATTTCTCTACAACTATCTTATCTTCTGACATTTCAGGTCCACACGATCAGATTGCAATTTGAAACCAGCTCAAGATTGGGTAGACTAGGTCTGAGTCAGTTTTGTACATTTTCTTCTTTCTTGAGTCTATTGTATTTGGTGTGGCTCCTGATGCTTTGTAACTTAGAAGATTTCTGACTGTTCTCTAGAGTTTACTATTTTTAGTAACATCGTCTGAAATGATTTTATATCATCCTGGATAATCGGTTCAAAAGTAGACATCCTAATTAGGGCATCCTCATTAAAGCAGCCATCATTATGCAAAAAACATCGTCCTGAATGATTTTGTATCGGCCAGGATGATAGGCTCAAAATAGTAAGAATCTACTGCCATATCTATTTAGGAATTACTTATTTTTTAGACATCGTCCAGGACTATAAAATATCGTCCAGGATGATTCAGGACATTTTTTTCTAAAATTAATCTAGTATTTAAGGAAAGCAATTATGACTTGATTAGACGATCAAATTTTCCTAGACGATCGCAGGATCGTCCAGGATAATACACTGGACGATTGGACATCGGATAGCTCTTTTCAGGGCGATGTTCAGGTGATATTCCATGATTTGTACTGATCATCCCGGATGATATATTATCATCCTGAACGATATGAACAAATTTCTTCTAATCATCTCAAATCATCCTGGCTGATTGGGCTTATTTTGCACTGATCGTACAGGACGATATTAGTATCATCCTGGACGATAAAGTTGGCAGCTTGCATTAATAAACTTGTTTTGAGATTTTCTATTTAAGCTATGACATGGCACTTTTGTAGGTGTCTTTGGTAGCCATTGTAGCTTCGTTCTTTTGGGGGAAACTTGAAGAGAGAGCTTGAAAGGGAGTGAGGAATGGGTGAAGCCTGAGAGAGGGAGAAGTTCCTATAAGGGGGACTCAAGGGAGGTTGGAGGGGGTTCCACACGGTTGCTCCGGTAAGCTCGCACCAAAATACCGTTGGATTCAAGGCTTGTCTCAAGGGAAGTTCACCAAAGAAGAAGATCTCTTTGGTGTCAACAGACCCAGCGACTCCGCCGCACTGGGGAAGGTGGAAGTGATTTTGTAAGGGCTTCTCCGCCTAGTTGTGGGGGCTAGAGGAGAGACACTTAGTTTAGTGCAATACTTGGAGGGTGCCTCGAAGGAGTGGATGTAGGTCAAGGTTTGACCAAATCACTATAAATCTGGTGTGTTCTTTCCTTTATTACTTACGTATTTAATTTTTCTGCATTGTTGATTTCTTTATGGTGATCTTGGTTTGTTGTCTTTGGTTTAAAGATTTTTTGAAATACCAATTCACCTTTCTCTTTTAATTATCTTTGGGATAGTTCAAAGTGTTACAAACATGTTTTTGGATTGTGATTTTGATGATTGCAAACAAATCTTGTTTCACTACTACTGCCATTTTTTTCTACTGACTTTCAAGACTCAAAGATCGGACGAAAATCAAAATCAGCTCAAGACTGGGTAGATTAGGATTGAGTCAGTCTGTAATTTTCTTCTTTTATTTCTTGAGTTAATTATAATTATTTAAAGTGACTGATGTTAAGTAATCCTACACACACATACTTGAGAGATCTAGAACTTATGTTTTTACTCATATCGTCCTGGATGATATTTATATCGTCATGGACGATCGAGTTCAAAATAGAAGATCTAATCAGGATTTCTTAGTTAAGGCAGCCGTAATTAACTGATCTTCCTAGACGATACCTGTATCAGCCAGGACGATATGCTCAATATAGAAAGAATTTGCTGCCATGATCAGTTTAGGTATTCTGTATTTTTGGAAATCGTCCAGGATGAACATAAGATAGGCCTGAACGATATCAAACAATTATGCCTAAATTGATCGAGGAATCAAGGAAGTAATTAAGGATGATTGATACGATCACATTGTCCTGGACAATCTCAGGATCGGCCAGTACAATCTATTCAAAAACCCTTAGTTGCTTCTGGACAATGAATATCGGCTAGATCAAATTCAGGGCAATGCTCTAGACGATTTTCTTCTAATTTGAACTGATTGGCCAGGATGATCGTGAAATCGTCAGGGACAATCAAGAAAAATTTTAATCATCCAGTTTACATTAAGGGCGATGCTTTGGCCGATCTTATGAGATTTGTACTGATCGGTCAGGACGATTTCCATATCGTCCTGGAAGATAAAGTCAGAAACTTGCAATTAATGAGCTCCTTTGAATCTCTTCTATTTAAGAGCTCTTATTTAACATTTTTGAACATCCTTGGCTGCTGTCTTGACCTGAGAAAACCTAAAAGAGAGAGAGAAAGAGGGAGAGAGAGAGAGAGAGAGAGAGAGAGAGAGAGAGGATCATGTGATGGGGAGCTTGTGAGGGGATTCATAAGGGTTACTCCAAGCATTAATCCACTTCTTCTTCCCTAGAGTCTCTTGTCCTTAGAAGGGTTGGGAGAGGTAAGTTTCAGCAAGTGATCGTGGTTCTCTACCTGCTTCAGGAGGAAGCAAAAGGAGTTGGGTTCTCTGTCTTGTCGGGTGTGGCAAAAAGGAGTTGGTAGTGCAATACTCGGAGGGCACCTCTAGGGAGTGGACGTAGGTAGAGTTAACCGAACCACTATAAACCCTTGTGTTCTTATTTTTACTGCTTCCGCATTTATTTTCTTTCGCACTTAATGTTGTGGTGACTTGGTTTGTGATAATCGTTCTTTTTACTTAAATAAATTTTTAAATACCAATTCCCCCCCCCCCCCCCCCCCCCCCCCCCCCCGCCTCTTGGTTAGCCTCAGGCCAGTTCTATAGGACTAATCATCCCTAACGAACTTTCAAGTGGTATCACAGCAAGATTCATAAAAACTAAGTTTGAAAACTTTTTGAAATTTTGATCCATGGCTAACTTTGAGAATCGTAATACACCGGTAGGGTATTCTATTACCCGACCACCTTTGTTTGATAATATCCCATTTGATTTTTGGAAAACTCGCATGTCTATATTTTTATAATCTACTGATTATCGCATGTGGATGCTTGTTAAGGATGCTTACACACCTCCAACTGGTAAACTTAACGGCATTACTGTTCCACTTCTTTTTACTGAATTGACTTTAGAAGATAGGGATTTAGCTCAATTAAATGCAAAATATCTTAATTGCTTTTTCTATGCTTTAAAATCAGAAGACTACATGCATGTTTTCACTTTTAAAACTGGTAAGGAAATTTGGGATAAAAGTTAAACAATCTCGTTTGAATATTCTCTTGCATGACTACGAACTTTTTCGTATGAAACCTCATGAATCAATTTCTGAAATGTATACGAGATTTACTCAGATTATTACTTCTTTGCATGCCTTAGGAAGAGAACTTTCAAACTATGAAAAAGTGAACAAGATTTTGAGATGCTTGCCTTCATCTTTTGATTCTAAAATCATTGTAATCACTGAATCTAAAGATTTGAATATGTATTCAATTGACAATTTACTTGGCTCACTCATTGCTTATGAGCAAGAAGTGAATCAAAGAAATCTTGATGCAGGTGAGAAAAGAAAGGAGAAAATGGTGTCACTAAAGGCACACAAATTGGACTCTGATTCTTCCGGGTCTGAGAGCGATGACATTGCCTTTATCATAAGGCAATTCAAAAACTTTCTAAGGAAGAAGCAAAAGCATCATCAAAATTGGACAAAATGTAAGGATAATAAATATTCTAAAAGATCTTCTGATGTTGTTTGCTTTGAATGCAGGAAGCTTGGACATGTTAGAGCGGATTGTCCTACACTTCAAGATCACTCAAGCAAAGAAAAGGGTGAGGAAAAACCCAAGCTCATGAAGGACAAAAAGAGACTTCAAAAGGCATTTTGGGTGGATTCTGTAACTGATTCATCAGAGACTAAACCTGAAGTCGAAACAATAAACTCGTGCTTAATGGCAGAAGATTATATTGATCAAAGTGATGAAGAAGAGGTAGGTAAACCAGCTTATAATCAATTATTCAAAATTTGTAAGAAAATTCATGCATCATACAAAAAACTGATGAGCATGATGCATTAAAAGCATGATGTTCAAAATTTGTTTAAAGTTGGAACTTTCGAATATACATAAAGAATATGAAATTATTCTTAAAAATTATTCTACGATTGACTCAAATCATATGGCTCTACTTGATGAATTTGATGATTTAAACAAAAAGCATTCAAAATTAATTGATGAACATGATGTATTAAAAGTTTCACACACCTCACTCAAATCTGATTTCAAGAAATCTAAAGAAATAGAGCGCAACTTGAGGATGAATAATAGTTCTTTAGAAAATACTAACTTGAGGCTTAAAGATGAATTGGACTCAATTAAGATAAATTGGATGACACCTACTTTTGATCTAAATCCAAGACCTAGGAAGAGGCATTACAATCCAAACCATTTAAGAAATCCTTTTTTTGGTGTTAGATGCTTTTCATGTGGCTTGCTAGGACACATCTCACATACTTGCACTATTTACCATAGTACATATTGGGTGTGGAGACCAAAATTGCATAATTCACAGCATAGCACACATGCATTACATTCTACTTTTCATGAGAAGGGACCCAAACCTATTTGGGTTTCTAAATCTGACAGTTATTGATTCTTGTAGGATTGATCTCACCAAAGACCTTATGAGAGCATAGGATACTTGGATAAACGGAGGCTCACAGCTCATAACTGCTTAAACTTGCTGCTTAACAAATTCTTGAATTGCATTTTGATTATTGTTATGTTTTTTTTTTTGTGATAGTTTTTGTTTAGTTGTTCTAGTCATTTTTACTTTTATTTTCTTTATGATGATTTTTCCTTGTTCTTAAACTTTGGAGATTTATGGCCAATGATTTGCATTTCTAAATCGGTTAAAGGGAGAAAACACCTTTGATGGTTTCCCTCCCTCTAACCTCTTTTGGTGATGTAGTTTTCTTTCCTAAATAAAAAGTCTATCTCATTTTAACAAATGGTTTTTAAAATTAAGATCTTTTTTTCTTGCTACAATAGTCTATCTTATATATATGATCCAAAGTTCTTATATATCTTTCAAGTTAATTGAAATATTGTAGTTGAACATATCATATGAATTTGATTTTCATTTTGTGGCTTGTTCTTCCCTATGTTAGAGAGAGAGCTCCTCTTCTCTAATATCTAGAAAATATATTAACAACTAAGAACCTTTTAAGGATTTGTTAAAGAGTTTTTAGCTTGCAAAAATAAAAAAAAAATGGCCAATGACACCAAATTGAAAAGAAAAGTATATACACAAAAGTGTATCAAAAATCAAAAGATGCTCAAAGAGCCAATCAAAGTGATAAGAGGCATAAAATGAGCCCACTAAAAGCAAGCTATCCTCTCTTTTCAAAACTTTTAAAATTTAGAAGGACTCATGGGTTATTTGAAGTTTTCAAATGCTTGATTTCAAATTCCATGATAGAGACAAATTACTTTGGTATGCTATTTTATAAGATATTTTTTTTGTAACCAAGTTTTGAACGGATCTTCTTTTTATCCAATTTATTCTAAGTTAGACCTCTTGTTTTCAAAAGATAATTTTTATCCTGAAAGAAGTCCGAGCTAGGGTAAACATGATCGGATTTTCTACCATTTTCTGTTTATGACATTGTTAACTCATTAATCTTTCAAATCTTTAAAATTTAATCATTTAGAAAATTTGTCATATGCTTGGTTTGCTAAAAAAAAATAGAAAAATTAAAAACCAAAAACTTCGTCTCTTTTTTCTTTTCTTATTTTTATCTATTTTTGTTGTTTTTTGTTTGTATTTTTTGTTTTGTATTTTTTTTTTTTGAGGTTTTCCCTGATCATCTCCATCTTTCCTTGATTTTCAAATTCTTATCACATCGTCCTGGCTGATACCTCTATCGACCTGGACGATATAATAATTTCTCTTAAAAATTTCATCTGTTGAACTTTTCTGAGCTTTCTATAACTCATCGTCCCGGACGATCCTTTATCGTCCTGGCCGATATGATCGAACTCTATTACAATCATTTTTTATCGTCATGGCCGATACAATTTTTGTCCTGGCCGATGCATTTATGGTCATCGTCCTGGCCGATACATTAGATCGTCCTAGATGATCCACGTGTCAGTATGTTTAAATCCTTAAAACTGGCCCCGGATGATCTAATATTGGATAATTGTCCTGGCCGATCCACTGTTCATCCTGGATGATACACGTGGCACAGATTTAAAATATTTTAACTTCGGTCGGTACGATCAATTATTGTGCATCATCCTGGAAGATGCACCTAATCGGCCCGAATGATCTACTTTTTCAACGATCATTCGACTTGTCTCCTCAGGATGATCGCCTGTGTCTAATCGTCCTGGCCGATATCTTATCGGCCCAGATGATCGGACTGCCTTTTTAACCAATCAACCAAACCAAATCATCCTAGACGATTCTGCGATCATCCTGGACGATGTGGCAGATTCTTTAAATTCACGCCATTCCAGCCATTATTTTCACCTCAAAGCTTCTTCTTATCTCATTTTTACTTACTGATTTCTTGTTATGGCTAGTGGGAAGAGAGTCCGATAGGCTTCTGGAAGTTCCTCAAGGGCCACTTTGGACCCTCAATTCAGGGAAGTGGAGGATCAAGAACCTTACCGTCGGTACAAGGAATGTAGCATCACTCTCTCCAGGATAATTAATCCTGCCTATCTTTCATATCCGGTACAAGATCTCTTCGCTCATACTTCTCTCTGCTTCTTTCTTACTCTAGAAGTCCCTTTTGCCTCAAAACTTCTGTTTGAATTTTTTGCAAATCTCCGAATAAATGCTGCCTGCACTGTCCTAACCTCATATGTGAATCGACGCCCAGTCGAGATCACATATCATGATCATGCTGAACTGTTGCAGCTATCCACTACCGGGGATAAGCTACATTTAATTGTCTCTGATCCTGACTTCAACTGGTCCGCTACAAATCATTTTCTACGCCAAACCAACTCTCCCTTTCATGTTGGAGAGACTAACTCTTTTGTCAAAGATGCTAAGATAATTCAACTTATCCTTCGCACCTCTATTATTCCAAAATCTGGGGAACTGAGTCAACATCACTCCTCTGCTTTCTCTGACTACCTTTTTCATCATGTCCCAGAGAGAATTTAATTCTACTGATATAATCTTTCGAAATATTGATCATTTAACAACTATTCGCGATCCAGGCCATAAGAGGAAACCCAACCTTGCTTTAGGACATCTCATAGCCTATATTCTTGAAACCAAATACAATCTTAAATATCCTGCTCATCACGACCTTCAGCCTCCTTGCTACCCAAACAGCTCTTTTAATATCCTTCTCAGTACTCGTCTCCACCTAGGGGATGGGGAACCTCAAGGGCCGAGGAGGAGGAGGCTCCCGCTCCCGTTCCTAATCCTGTTCCTCTTCGCCAGCACTCACAGTTTGACCAGTTAGTGGAGTGATTTGATTGTTCGGAGACCCATTTCGATGCTTACGTTGCTGCACAGGAGCAGCAACATTCTAAGGACATTGCCCGCTATGAGCAACATCGCATAGAGGACTTAGCCTATTTTGATAGCTATATTACTCACCAGCAGTAGTAGCACGACCAGGACATAGCCTGGTTCAATGCTTAGTTTACTATGCTAGCTAGCTACTTTCAGCAGGCTCCACCACCTCCACCTCCATTTGATGATCAGGATCCCTCATTTTTTTAGTTTTAGTTTCTGTTTTCTATGGATTGCTTTCTTTTTCTGTATTGTGTTTTTAGTTTCTTTAGTTTTTATTTTTAGTTTCCTCCTCCTTTTTGAGATGTCAAAAGGGGGAGTAGTATGTTTGTACTTGCTCTTGTAGTTCTCTTGTAGTATATTTGTACTTGTTCAGTTCAAAAAATTGAAAACTTGTTTAGTTTTGCATTAATATTTTAGAATTAATTATCAATATGTTTGTCATCATCAAAAAGGGGAAGATTGTTACAAACATGTTTTTGGATTATGATTTTGATGATAGCAAACAAATATTATTTCACTACGACTACCTTTTTTCTACTGACTTTTTAGGACTCAAAGATCGGACAAAAATCAAAATCAGCTCAAGACTAGGTAGATTAGGATTTAGTCAGTCTGTAATTTTCTTCTTTTCTTTCTTAAGTCAATTGTAATTATTTAAAGTGACTGATGTTAAGTAACCCTACACACACACACTTGAGAGATCTAAAACTTGTGTTTTTACTCACATCATTCCGGACGATATTTATATCATCCTGGATGGTCGAGTTCAAAACAGAAGATCTAATCAAGATTTCTTAGTTAAGGCAGCCGTAATTAACTGATCGATATGGATGATACCTGTATCAGCCAGGACGATATACTCAATATAGAAAGAATTTGCTGCCATGATCAGTTTAGATATTCTATATTTTTGGAAATCGTCCAGGACGAACATGAGATCGGCCTGGACGATATCACATAATTATGCCTAAATTGATCCAGGAATCAAGGAAGTAATTAAGGATGAATGATACGATCACATTATCCTAGATGATCTCAGGATTGGCCAAGACGATCTATTCAAAAACCCTTAGTTCCTTCTAGACGATGAATAAAGCCATACTAAATTCAGGGCGATGCTCTGGATGATTTTCTTCTGATTTAAACTGATCGGCCAGGACGATCGTGATATCATCCCAGACGATCAAGCAAATTTTCAATCATCCAGTTTGCATTCAGGGTGATGCTCTGGCCGATCTTATGAGATTTATACTAATCGGCCAGGATGATTTCCATTTCGTCCTAGACGATAAAGTCGACAATTTACAATTAATGATCCCCTTTGAAGCTCTTCTATTTAAAAGCTCTTGTTCAATATTTTCAAAAATCTTTGGCTGCTATCTTGACCTGAGAAAATCTAAAGGAGAGAGAGAGAGAGAGAGAGAGAGAGAGAGAGAGAGAGAGAGAGAGAGAGAGAGGATCTTATGAGGGGGAGTTTGTGAGGGGATTCATAAGGGTTGCTCCAAGCATTATTCCACTTCTTATTCCCTAGAGTCTCTTGTCCTTGGAAGGGTTGGGAGAGGTAAGTTTCAGCAAGAGATCGTGGTTCTCTGCCTGCTTCAGGAGGAAGCAAAAGGAGTTGGGATCTCTGCCTTGCTGGGTGTGGAAAAAAGGAGGTGTTTTTGTGAGGGCTTCTCCACCTAGCTGTGGGGGCTAAAGGAGAGTCTCGTTGGTAGTGCAATACTCAGAGGGCGCCTTCAGGTAGTGGACGTAGGTCGAGTTGATCGAACCACTATAAACCCTTATGTTCTTGTTTTTAATGCTTCCGCGTTTATTTTCTTCTGCACTTATTTTTGTGGTGATTTGGTTTATGATAATCGTTCTTTTTGCATAAAGAAATTTTTAAATACCAATTCACTCCCCCCCCCCCCTCTCGGTTAGGCTCGGGCCAGTTCTATAGGGCTTAACATCCCTAATGAACTTTTGCAAAGGGCCTAACATCCCTAACAAACTTTCAAGTGGCATCAGAGCAGTATTCATAAAATCTAGTTTTTAAAAGCTTTTGAATTTCGAGCCATGGCTAATTTTTCAAATCATAATATTGCAAAAGATTATTCATTACCATCACGTATTGTAGATGGAATTAAAATTGACATTCCTTTTAGTCAATGGAATAGAGATGAATGAATCAATACTCAATTGAATGCAAAATCTTTAAATTGCTTTTTTTGTTTTAAATTCTGAAGATTTTATGTTAGTATTCACGTGCACTACTGGTAAGGAAATTTTGGATAAACTACACACCATATACAAAGGCCCTAGTGAAATCAAGCAATCCAAGTTGAATGTGTTAATGCATGATTATGAACTATTTTCCATGAAATCTTATGAAATGATCTTAGACATGTATACTAGGTTTATTCAAATTATGACATCATTTCATACTTTAGGTAAAGAATTTTCAAATTTTGAAAAAGTTAATTAAATTATTCATTATCTATTAGATAAATTTGATGCTACAGTTGTTGCTATTTGTGAATTAAAAAATTTGAATGAATATTCTATTGATATTTTGATTGACTCACTCATTGCCTACGAGCAAAGTTTGGGTCAAAGACTTTTGGATACAGGTAAAATGATAGTGCTAAAAGCTGAAGATACGAAAAGAGGTAGCTTAGTTGGTGACAAATGCAATAACTGGTCAGGAAAATTAAAAAGCTCACCAAAGCATAAGCATCAATAAAAGTGGAATAAAGGTAAAAATGGTAAGAATGCCAAGATTTCTTCTGACGTTGTTTTCCTTGGATGTAGGAAGCCTGGACATATGAAAGATCAGTGCCCTAATTTGAGAACTCTTCTTACAAAAGAAAAAGCTAAAGCAAAACAAATTATAATCTGGTCAAATAATGAAAAGCAAAAAATTTCTTGGATAGACTTGGTCTTTGAGACCTTTGTTTGTATTTTTTTGTTTGCATGTTTTGTTTGATCTTTTATTTTTGTGATTTTCTTTTTTTCATCTTTTTCTTTCTTTTATTTTTTTGTTAATTTTTTTTTGGTTTTCTCTCTGATCAACACACACGATCACTTTTCTAAAAAATGAAAAATCTACCTCCTGTGTTTTTTCTTGAAAGTTGTAGTTGATTTCTTTAAAAATAGTTAGAGGAATGGAAATTATGATTTTGTTCCTCTTTCTCTCTTCTTAAAGAGGTTATTTTACTTTTGATTCCAAATCTTCATCATATTTTAAATTAGATTTTGAAACTGATTTTTTTTATCTCCCTACATTTTTCCTATTGCATGGGAATCTTTTGCAAGATTGTTGAATCCACCCTAAAATTTTCTTAATTAAGTTTTCGTGTTGTCAATAATTTGGGTTTACTTTAATTTTGAAAATATAAGAAAAAATGCATATTTTTTGAAAATAATTAAAAAAAAGTGGCCAATGATGTCAAACCAAAAGATGCGCATTGACGCCAAATTGAAAATAAAATACAGAAAGTGTATTAAAAATCAAAAGTTGCTCAAAGAGTCATTCATGTGATAAAGGGCATAAAATGAGCCCATAAAAAATATGCTAATGTTTTCTTATACTACTAAAAGCCTAAGAAAATCCTTGATATGTTCGAAACTTATGCTTGAAAATCTTGGTTCCTGATTCAGCAATTCGTGTATTGATCTTCTATTAGATATGTTTTATGAAAGGAGTTTTGAAAAATTAATTTTTCTTTTTCCCGTTTATTCCTTGATTTGGATATTGGATTAAAAGTTTTTTGAGCCTTTAAAAGAACTTAAGCTTGAATTAATAAATTATGAATTTCTTACTTTTTCTTGATTATGTATTGTCAATCCATTCCTCACTAAGTTTTTGAATAAAATCAAGAAGTAACTTTCTCATTTTAATAATATTTGTTCTGTTCACTTGATCAGGGATTGTTTTTATCTTTTAATCATTTTGTTCTTATTATTTGTGTCTATTCCCTTTTTGATAATGTTAAAGGGGGAGAATATATTGTTGTTGTTGTATTTGTATTTTTTTCTCTTTCAAAAAAAATTTAAAACAAAAATTTATATCTAACCTATTTTTTAAAAGTTTTATTCTAGTGAGGGGGAGATTAGGAGAAAATGTTTCCTGTTTTCAAATTCAAATTATAATGTTTTCCATCATCAAAAAGGAGGAGATTATTACGGATCTATTTTTATGGATGATGATTTTGATGATATCAAACACTTTTATTTCTCTACGACTGCCTTATCTTCTGACATTGCACGTCCACACTATCAGACTATAATTTGGAACAGCTCAAGATTGGGTAGACTATGTCTGAGTCAGTTTGTATATTTTTTCTTTTCTTGAGTCTATTGTATTTGGTGTGGCTCATAATGCTTTGTAACTTGGAAGATTTCTAACTGTTCCCTAGAGTTTATTGTTTTTAGTAACATCGTCCAGGATGATTTTATATCGTCCTGGACGATCGATTTAAAAGCAGAAACCCTAATTAGAGCATCGTCATTAAAACAGCCGTCATTATGCAGAAAATATCATCCTGGATGATTTTGTATCGGCCAGGATGATAGGCTCAAAATAGAAAGAATCTACCCCCATATCTTTTTAGGAATTACTTATTTTTGGACATCGTCTAGGGGATCGTCCAGGATATAAAATATCGTCTAGAACAATCCAGGACATTTTTTTTCCAAAATTAATCTGGCATTTAAGGAAAGTAATTATGACTTGATTGGACGATCAAATTGTCCTGGACGATCACAGGATCGTCCAGGATGATACGCTAGATGATTGGACATCGGACAACTCTTTTTTAGAGCAATGTTTAGGATGATATTCCATGATTTGTACTAATCATCCTGGATGATATATTATTGTCCTGGACGATATAACAAATTTCTTCTAATCATCTCAAATCGGCCCGGCTGATTGGGCTTATTTTGAACTGATCGTACAGGATGATATTAGTATCATCCTGGATGATGAAGTCGGCAACTTGCATTAATGAGATTATTTTAAGATTTTCTATTTAAGCTATGACGTGGCACTTTTGTAAGTATCTTTGGCAGCCATTGTAGCTTCATTCTTTTGGGGGAAACTTGAAGAGAGAGCTTGAAAGGGAGTGAGGAATGAGTGAAGTCTGAGAGAGGGAGAATATCCTGTAAGGGGGGACTCAAGGGAGTGTGGAGGGGGATTCCATACGGTTGCTCCAGCAAGCTTGCACCTTAATACCATTGGATTCATGGCTTGTCTTGAGAGAAGTTCACCAAAGAAGAAGATCTCTTTGGTGTCAAAGGACCCGGTGACTGCCAAATCGAGTAAGGTGGAAGTGATTTTGTAAGGGCTTCTCTGCCTAGCTGTGGGGGCTAAAGGAGAGACACTTAGTTTAGTGCAATACTTGGAGGGTGCCTCCAAGGAGTGGACATAGGTCAAGGTTTGACCTAACCACAATAAATCTGGTGTGTTCTTTTCTTTATTACTTTCACATTTAATTTCCGCATTTGGTTTTCTTTATGGTGATATTGGTTTTGACTTTTGTTTTGATTGAAAGATATTTTTTTACCAATTCACCTCTCTCTCTTAATTAACTTTGGGCCAGTTCATAGGGCCTAACATCTCTAACGAACTTTCAACAAGAATATATTCTAGAGTGTTTGAAAGAACATGGTAGGTTATTGAGGGAGTTAGAAGTAAACCAACCATTGGAAAAAGGTTTTTTTAAAGACTCTTACCACTTCAGCTGCCTAGGGGGTAAGGGCTTATATGCATTGCTATAGGAAGATTCTAGAGTCTTTTCAAGACAATGGTTGAATCCAATTTTGCCTGGATTATAAATAGGCCTAAGAAAATTAGTTTTTAGTGGCTTGGTTCAGCCTAACTTATTAACTCATGTTAAAGCATGGGTTGGGCCTCATATGTAATGTGCATTGGGTCAGTACACACCTATTATAGAAATTTAGAAAAATTAACTATACAAGGGCTGAGTTTTGGCTCATAAATAACCCTTTTGGTCCACTTGGTTTAACCCAAATTGTCAAACTAGGTGGGTCTATGGGCCAAAAATTTCTTGAAGGACTCATGGGGGTCCAAGGAGCCTCCCCCAAAGTTTGGTTCCATAATATTGTCAAAATCATGAGTTTTAATTTTTTAAGTGTATAGACCATGTCTTTGTCAACCTTGGTTAACCAAATTTGACCAAGGGTCAAGCATGGGTCCAAATCATTCCAAATAAAATTTTATTGATTAGTGGGGTCATTTAGTAGAAAGTACATATTTAAGGGCATGAGAGGTCCTTTGGTTAATCATGGTTGACTTTTCCCATGAGGTTTAATGAATGGGTTGAAAGGTGGTTCAATGCATTTAAAATTTCATTTAGAGTTAGTTAGAGATATTCCAAAGATTTGGTGGGTCTCCATGCATGCCATGTAGTTTGAATGGGTAAAAGGGCAATTAGGACATTCTAGGCTTACTTAGTCAACCAGGGTTGACTCAGGCTTATGATTTAAATACACTCCAAATCATATTTTTGATATGTTGGAGAAGGATTCATGGCTTTGTTTAACTTGGTCATATTGAGGTTTAAGAAAAACTCAATTTTTAAGGTATATGGTTTTGAGATTTTGGTGTGATCATCAAAGATTTAATGGTTGTTTAATGCATCTTACTGGTGATGATGATTATGATTAATGAGTTTGGAGAGGCTTCCCAGGTCAAAAATCATAATATATAATATTCAGTGGCATAGGTTATAAATATTTGAAGGTTTTGTAGTATATGAAAATTCTTTTAATTTTAGGGGTTAGGGGTCCTGAAATGAATTCAAACTAATGTGGTTGACCTTAGGTGCATGTCTAATCAATATGCAAGTGTTTGATCAAGAATCAAAAGTCATTTGGTGAAGTTTCGTAGCAAGAAAATTTTCTTCAAAAAAAGGTTATGGACCAAGGGGTTTTGGGTTTAGTTCTAACACAGGATTATATGGAATTTTAAATTTTCAATGAGTTTAATCAATAGATTAGATATAGGTTTGATTTAGATAATAACTTTAGAAGATTTAGGGTTTGAAATGCTCAGATCCTTAATGATCATTAGTGATTAAACAAGTTATCAGCTAATTATCACTAAGGATAATCAAATGATTAATTTAGGATTTAATTTTTAATTAGATTTTGAATTGATTAATGGAGATCAATGAATGAAGAAATTTTAGTTTTATAATGATCATGCCACTAACAATCATTTGGTGATTATCAGGTGATAGATTAGATGATTAAATGATAATCAAGGGTGATTATCAATTGATGATTTTAAATGTCAATTATCAAGGAAATAAGCCAATGCACAATTTGAAATTTGAATTAGGGTTTGAAGTATGGTTCAATTATAAAGGTATGGAAATTGGTTTTTGATATAAAGAAATATACCTAATTTAAAAATAAGTTAAGCATGCTCACGTGATTAATAACATGTATTAAACTTCTATGAGCCTGTAAAAGCTTAAATAAGCCTCTACTCAGTCATGAATTGGCTGAAAAGTTATGCATCCTAAGCCTATATGAATTTAAATTGCTAATTTTACCTAGCTGATACACCCAAGAACTCAAACTACCTCCAAACACTTGCTAACATTACATTAGGGGCCTCTCTTAACCAATATAATGACCTGGTATGACTAGCCATGGCAAAAACTTCATCCACATTCATTCCCAAGTGGTTATAAATTCTATCTTTTTTTAGAAGATTTTGGTCACCAAATTCAAATTTCTGAGCTTCATGAGAGTATGAACATATAATCTCCAACTATCCCTAGCCATTTAATAACTGGCATAAAAATGAGTTTGAGCATTCTCTGGCTAGATCTTTTCAGCTAGAAATCATTTTCCAATTTAGTTTTCCTTACTGGCTACTACTAGGTGAGGAAACACTACTATTTGATTGAAAGTTGGTTGTCGAGTTTTGAAAACTTAATTTTCTTTGGAAATAGTTAATTTTCTAAAATTTCAATTTTAAAATTAAACATGTTATTATGAAAAGTATATCACCTTGGGAGGTGAATATATCATTCACTAATTAGTTCATATTACAAAATGTTGAGCTTACCCTAATTATCATAGTTAGATTCAAGAAAGAAACATGTATGCCCCTAAATAATAAAAAGGATGTTCGTTTTAGTATTTGACTATGATGATCTGGGTAAATGATCATTGATTTCATAATCAAAATCATCATAATAGAATGACATATCTTTCAAGTGAAAGAGAATATCCCTATTATCAATCATTTGAATATGACGACAATGATCATCAAATTTGATTTTCCCAAGTATAAATAATTGAATTTTAAAAGCATACAACAACAACATCAAGTCTTTATCCCACTACGTGGGGTCGGCCACATGAATCCTTATTCTCTATTATGTCCTATTAAAAGTTAAATTCTTATTTAAATATAAGAAAGAAAGGTCATTCCTAATATTTTCTAACCAAGTTTTTTTAGTCTGCCTCTGCCTTTCTTAACATAAGTCAAATCTAACACATCTACTCTCCTAACTGGGTCATCGGAAGGATGCCATTTTCTGTGACCAAACCATCTAAGGCGACTCTCTCTAATCTTATCTTTTACTGGAGCTACTCCAACCTTTTTACGTATATGCTTATTTTGTATCCTATCTCTAAGGGTAAAGCCACTCATCCACTTGAGCATCCTAATCTCTGTGACACTTAACTTAGTATTATTCTTCTCTTTTAATGGCCAACATTTGGTACCATAAAGCATTGCAGGCCACACCACCATCTTATAGAATTTTCCCTTAAGTTTGAGGGGTAATTTTCTATCACACAACAAGCCCGATGCATTCCTCTACTTCAACCATCCAACTTCAATTTTGCTGATAATATCCCCATCTATTTCAATATCACTCTAAATATGTACTCTTATTAATGACTTGATCACCCAAAGTCACAATCCTCTCACAAGGTCTATTACTACTAAAATTACATTCAATATATTCTATTTAGATCTACTCAAGCAAATACCTTTAGACTGTAAGGTTGACCTCCATAATTCAAGTTTACCTTCAACTCCCTCTCTAGTGTTATCAACAAGAAGAATATCATCAATAAAAAGAATACACCAAGGTACATCCTCTTGCAAATATGTAGTGAAAACATCCATGACCAAAGCAAAAATATATGGGCTTAAGGCTGGTCCTTAATATAACCCAACCAAAATTGGGAAATACTTGGTCAAACCACCATGTGTTTGAACACAAGTACTAGCTTCTGCATACATATCTTTAATGACTTGAATATAAGCATTATTAACTCCTTTCTTTTCAAGAACTCTCCATAACACTTCTCTTTGAACTTTATCATATGCTTTTTCTAAATCAATAAATATAATATATAGATCCTCATTATTTTCTCTATATTTCTCCATCAAACCTCTTAATGAATGTATGGCTTCCATAGTCAACCTACCCACCATGAATTCAAATGGATTTTGAGAAACATTAGTATCACGCTGCAACCTATGCTCCATAACTTGCTCCCATAGTTTTATAGTATGACACATTAACTTTACTCCCCTATAATTCACACAATCTTTTGCATAACCTTCATTCTTAAAAATAGGAATTAACACACTCATTCTCCACTCATCTGACATCTTTTTAGTGTTTAAAATAGTATTGAAAAGTTTAGTAAGCCAAGAAATTCCTTCATCTTCTAAGCATTTCCACACCTCTATTGGAATATCATGAGGTCCAACAGCTTTTCCACCCTTTAATTTCTTTAAATCCTCTCAAACTTCGATTTTATTAATACACCGATAAAAATAGAAATCTCTAAGGTCACTACAGTTAATCTTATATTCATTATCTTTTTTTAAAAGTTTAGCAAAATATCTTATCCACCTTTGTTTAATATCGTCATCTAAGAAAAGTAATTTTATCTTCATCCTTAATACACTTCATTTGAACTAAATCCTTGCTACTCCTACCTCTTTGTTTGGATAACTTATACATATATTTTTTCTCCATCCTTAGTATCTAATCTATTATATAAATCACTAAAAGCTAAGGTTTTTGCATCACATATTATTTTCATTTCTTACGAGCCTCTTTACATATTTCCCAATTATCAGAATTTTTAAAATTTAACTAATTTTTATAACAAATCTTCTTATTTTTAACATTTTTTAACATTTGGATTCCACCACTAACTATTTTTACTATCATAAGCTTTTCCCTTTAACACTCCAAGCATATCTTTTATAATATTCTTAATATCACTAGCCACTTTTCCCACATAACATTAGCATCCTCATGCACAGACAAAATCTTAAGATCTAAAATCTTACTCTCAAAAATATTTATTTTAATATTTTTTAAATGACCCCATCTAATCCTAAAATATCATTTTAATTTATTTTTTATTTTTTGATCTTAAAGTCTAATACTAATAATCGATGATGGGTACATAAAATTTCACTCATAATAACTTTATAATCTTTGCAATCTAAATGATCTAATTTTCTTATAAGATAATAGTCAATCTAAGTTATACTATATCTATTTTAATAAGTGATGAGATGCTCATTCCTTTTCTTAAATAAGGTATTAGAAATTAAAAAATCTTTAGCTAAACAAAAACTTAATATGGTCTTGCCACCTTCATTTGTCATTCCAAACCAATGGCCATCATGAATGCTTTTAAAATTATCTACCTCTCTACCAACATATCCATTTAAATCTCCTCCAATAAAAACTCTTTCTCCAAGAGGTATCTTTTGTATTAATTCTTTTAAGTCATTCAAAATATTTAATTTAGAACTCATATACAAACCTACTTGAGGAGTATAAGCACTTATAATCTTAACAATCTTAGCATCAACAACAATCTTTAAATATACAATTCTATCTTCAATCCTATTAATTTTTATAACATTATCATTCAACCTCTTATCTATAATAACACCTACACCATTTTTAGTACGATTCCTACCTGAATACCAAAGTTTAAATTATAAACTATCAATTTCCTTAGCCTTCTTTCCAACCCATTAAGTTTCCTAAATGCATAAAATATTTAACTTCCTATGAATCATAATATCTATTAATTCATTTAATTTTCTTATAAGAGAACCTATATTCTATGTTCCTATCCTAATTTTAGTTTCATGTTTTTTTAGTCTCATGGAGTAGCATATTTTCCCACATCTATCTTTGATGTGGGAACACTTGCCTATTTAACACTGCACCCAAGCACTGGTGCAGTGTCCCATGCACATATGTCATTTTATTTAGGCCGTACAACACGTTTCTTTCAGGGGACTCCTAAGCATTAGCAGAATTTCTTAAAGGACTAATGTCATTATTATTTGACAAGTTTTACACTGGCTGTCGACTACCTAAAGCAACCCTCCACTTTTCTCATCCAGGACTTAGGACCTGGCAACAGTAGTGTTGAATTTTAAAAGCATAAATTTGAAATTTTTATCTTATATGGGTTACTGAATATCCTATATGTGGAAGCCCTCATAGTTAATTACATTATATGAAATTAGAGTTACCTACGAGTACTCTTGATTAAAATAAGGGTAGAAATTTAATTTAGGATCTTAAAGATTAATATTAATGGAGGTGAGGATTGGAATTTCAAAAAAGGATTAGAATAAAATGGTACTCTTATTCCTAGAGGTTAAAGGAGAAAAGATAGGTAGTGCTTTCAGATTTTAAAACATTTCATAAGTGCCCCAACTTATCCTAAGTGTTGGGCTTAAATTTGGATTGAAAGAAATTTAATTTGAATTTTTAATTTTATTAGAAGGTTGGGAATAGATTCTCAAAGGTTGTTGTCTTTTAATCTAAATATATCTCAAAACCTAAGTCTAAATTGGTTACCAAAATTTTATTTCTCAAACCTAATCAATGTAGTGTAATTTTAGACTTACCCCGGCCTGGATTGGGGAGCTAGCTAACCACCTAAGAGATTAAAATCCATGAGTATGGTCACATATAAAAGAGTGGTAGGCATTTTTTTTAATTAAGTTTTAGGAAATGGGGCCGACATCTAGAGTATATACTAATTATCCCCATTGACTTATATTTGGTAATCTAAAGCTTAAAGTAGATTCCTAGCACAAAGATTATACCTATGTGTGCGTGTAAAGCTAATTAAATATTAAACTCATTTATATTAAATTTTAATGTAATGCGTGCTTATTGATTTGATAAATATTTAAATTTGAATGAAGCAGTTTTAGAATCAAACTTAGAAAATTGATTTTATCCTAAGGAATGCATAACTTCCCCTTGATAAGATTGCACCCTAATAGGTCAGGTGGCTAGCCATAATTAGCTCGTAGGAAGGTGCCTAACAAGGAAGAGAAGGAATCAAAATGTATGTATGAAAAACTCTCAACAACCCTGAGCTTAATTGTTAAATCGTTAGAGTTACTATGTGATCTTAAAGATTTTAATTTAATTAGAGTTAAAAAATTTATTCGTACACTCACGAGCATTCAATCATACTAGGCTAAATCAAAACTTGCTTGCAATTAATCAAACAAGAAAATAGATATAATTTCTATTGCACAATCATATTAAATAAATCAATCATTTAAATTAAATACTCAAATTGAATATCCATGTGGCTAGTGACACTTAATATTATAACTAAAAAATTTGCATAATGTAAAATGGTAGGGTACCACTTTCAACAAGCCTAGATTTTTAGTCTTCAGACATAAATGACTTTGAGAATGTAATTCTTCTCATTATTCATGTCTTCATCATTTTGCGGTCTCCTTGGATCTGTTGGATTCGAATGTCCAAAAGAAAAGAAACTCCCCCTAAAAAGGGGTGTTACTTTTCTCTTTAGATATTTGAAAGTCATCCTAATTTGGATCTCTAAATAGAGAGGCACTCTCCCCTAAGACATATCCCTTCCTCTTTGGATTGCATATTAGATGCTTAACATCCCATCTCAAAAGTACTTTTATAACACTTATATAACTTAAATACAATTAAATTATAATTAATTGAAAATTAAAATCTAGACTCAAATAACAAGTAGGGTTATTTAAATAGTTATAATTAAATCATCTCAAGTATTTAATATTAATAAAAAATAAAAATATTTAAATCACAGCTACACTTGGTTATGCTCTTTTAATTTTTAAAGGGGCACATAGCATGCGTAGTACCTGCTAAAAATATTATTAATTTTTAAAAGCTAAATTTATTTATTTATTTAATTTAATTTAAATGCCCTGTATGAGTATGGCCACCTGCATAAGATTATATTAGTATTTAAATCACTCTTCATGTAAGGGTAAATCTAACGCCCATCTTTTCAATGCATATATTATTGAAATTAAATAAACAACCATATTAATCTATACTAGCAATTAGTATGCAATGAAAACCATAAAAAACCCAGCATACATCAGAAAGGTAAACGTCGGCCTAGCCTAAGACTAGAGTTAGTTGTCCTAGCAAACTATCTAAAGTGTGTGAGGTAGGCTGTGTGTATTAGATATATATTTTGTAGGGCAATTGGTTAGATTTGATTGATGTTCTGGTTAGTTGAAAGGATTAAGGGAAATTTTAATTAATATTTAAATATTAATGATTTAGAATTAAATTTAAGATGTATTTTTAAGTTATATTACTACATCATTTCATGCTCACGAGGGTTGTGAAGTTTATTTCATCTTCCATGGGGCTAAGTTATTAGTCTAATAATCTTGTGTTACCTAGTGGTAACTGGTATAATTAAGTGAATTGAATTTATTAAGATTTGAAGGTCGGTGAATCTAATAATAATTGATTGGTTGCAATTTTTAAAGTTAGATTAAGGGTTTATATATTTTTAAATCAATTATTGAATTTTTTGGAATTATTTGTATTATTTAAATGCATTAATTAAATGGGTCAAAATTTGACTTTTGGGATAATGTTGATTTCTAAAAAGTTAATATTTTTCTTATATAATATACATTAAGATTAGTAATTAGATAGTAAGTTTGCAGGATTTTAATTTTTCTATATTTAGTTATGAATTTTTGAAGTGTTGACTATATTATGACTTAAGGTTGACAAAAGTTTGACTTTTTGTATTTGATTTATTCCTCGGGGTTTGATATTTTTAATAACTATTAGAACCAAAATAAACTCCAATGCCTTTGAATTAGCTCAATTTGGAATTTTTTGGAATTAGTTATGAATTTTAGAAGTTAGGATATTTAATTGAATTATTATAGTTATTTTAATTAAGGGCCTTTAATAATTTGAATCCAAATGAACTCTAAACTTATTAAAATTACCCCCAAATATTGGAAATGATCTAAGGTGGTGTTTTTAAATTTTTGAAATTTTTTTAAATCTTTTAATTATTTTTAACTAATTAAATTAATTAAATATTAATTTTTAATTAAAATTAAATTATTGTTAAAATTAAAGTCTATTCAATGGACTTTTATTTTTTTCTTTCATTAAGGATTGAATTTTAGTCATTTAGACGTATTATTTTTATTTTTTGGATTTAAATTTATTTATTGTAATTTTTAGAAGTTTTAAGGCCAAATTAATGCATTTAATTAAGTTAGTTAATTACTGAGCTTATTGATTTTTAAATCAATGTAAAATTTTATATGGGTTGCAGGTGTCACTTAGTTTAAATGTACAAAGTTTTATCCCTAATGGACATTTATTTTAAATTCTAAAATTTTTCTAATTTTTTTAAAATACATCCTTAATTCTTATTTTTGAGGTGTCACTAGGTTGGAAGGGCTTTAATCAAAGTTTAAAGAACCCTTAGACATTCATATATAAATGCTCAAAAAACATAATCAATTCCTAAATCTAAAAGAGCCTAAGCTATGTGCATGTGTGTGCATCATAAATATGAAAGTATTTAAAGTAATTGACACATATAATACAAGAATTAGTGAATAATTGAACACAATTATTCCCTCATCCTTCCCTAACAATTATTTTCACATAAGTTCAAGCTATGTTTAAAATTCTATGATTCACTCAACGCTTTAAAATTTTAACATATAAAATTTTGAAATTAATTTTATAAATGTAAATAGCTTAATTTGAATTTAAAATTAGCAAAATTAAGATAATTTCAAAATAATTTTTAAAAATTTCAAAATAATAAGAAAATCTATTTTAAAATAAAATTTTTAGATTTTAAAAAATTAATTACGTCAAAAAAAATTTAATATTGATAAAATATTAAAATATTTAAATAATAGATTTATCTAAAATATTTCAATTAACTTAAAAGAATTTTAATTTTAAATTAAAATATCTTAACATAATTCTTTAGTAAGTTAAAATAATTTAAAATGAAATTTTTAATCTTAAAAATATCAAATTTAAAATTTAACTAAATATTAATCAAATATTTAACTTAATATTAAATTTATTATTATTTAAATAATTAAATAATTTAATAATAAGAAAAATTTAAAATATATTAATTTTTAATTGTAAAATTAATTTTAAATTAAACTATTTAAAATTCTAAAATTTTTAGGTTTTATAGATATTTTTTAATTAATTTCAATTTCTTTTAAGTTTTTTAAATTTATGTTAATTAAACGAATTTAAAATTAATATATATTCAAATAATATTTAAAATCATAAATGTTTTTTGAAAAATTAAATAATTTAATTTAAATCTTAAAAAATTTTTAGCTTAATTTAATTAAATATTAATTAAATTTTTAATTGATCAAAAATTAGTTAAAATTATTTTCAAATTAATATATTTTCAAATAATATTTAAATTTTTTAAAATATTTAAAAATAACTTATGGATTTTTTAAAGTATAAAATATTTAATTAATTAAATAATAATTAAATATTTAAATAATATAATTTCTTAAAATATATTAAATATTATGAATTAAACTTTAATTCTTAAATATTTAAAATATGTTTTATAATTTCATTAAAATGTTTAAAAATTTTTAAAATTTTAAAACAATAAACTTAATATTAATTTAATATTAAAATATTGAACACTATTTAAAATTTTAAGAAAATACCATAAATTAATATTTAGTTTTCAATCAAATTGTTTAAAATATTCTATCATAAAATTTAAAATATTTTAAATAAAAGATAAATTTTAGAAAAAATTTTAATTATTTTTTTTATTAAAAAATTATTTCAAATTATTTAATATTTGATAATAAAAAAACTTTATATATATATATATATATATATATATATATATATATATATATATATATATATATATATATATATATATATATATTATAAAATATATGATTTAATTTTTAGAGAATTTTGATATATTTCATTTATTTTTTGGGTTAATATTTAATTTTTAGAATTTATTTGAAGTTTTCTTATTTTAAAATTAATTAAAAACTAATTCAAAAGAATTTAATTTCGAACCAATGGCATATGGGTGGCAGACTAAACACATATTGACAGCTGATTGGCCTGTTCAAACTATGCAATGATGATTGGCAATGCTGCATTAATTACCAATGATTGCACCATGGGTAATCATTAACAAATATTGATGCCAAAAAGAAAACTACATACACAATTTACTTAACCACATTAGCCAGCTGTCAGAGCCATTCGATCAGTGAAATTTTAATTAAATGATCAGAATTTTTATAGACGAGCAGGTCTTCGATCATCCGTTAATGCACATTGAACCAAGATGTAGAATGATGCGATGTGAGCTGTTGAACACAAGATCAACGGTCCAGAAAATATACACCTAATAGAAGCTATGGATAAACCCTAGATTACATTTTTGGCATGTTCTCTTACTCAAGATTATCAATTTTCATAAAATTTTAAACATAAATCATATAAATAAATATAAAATAATGGGGATTTAAAATCAAGTTTTGAAATGCACTTAATCAAAAGTTATTTTAATCTAAACTCTATGACATAGGTTTAAGAATTTTAATGAATTTTACCATTGGATTTTTGGGATTTTTATTTGGTTAAGCATATAGATTGTCCTCGTATAAGTTCCTAATTGAAGTTGTAGCTTGAAATGCTTCAGATCTTGAGATCTTGGCTCAAGATGGATTGGAAGCTAGGGTAGCCTAAGGATCATTATCGGTGAGCTTCTAATGGCACAGTCTTGGTCAGGAAGGCTTGAAGGGTTCTTAGAGAGCTCAAACGAAATGAACTCTTTCTTGGAGGACTTGAGAGAAGGGAGAGAGTGTAGGGATTACAATGAGTTCATTTTAGGTGTTTTAGCCCTATTCAAATGACCCTGACGTGTTTTGATAACTGGGGTAAAATGGGGGCATTCCAAGATTTTTTACATCTATATCTGAAGTGGTTGGAAAGCTGGGAATCAAGGATACTAAAGACATCCTAGGTATAAAGCCATCTTGGTTTCCACTTGCACATGTGGGATGATAGAAACCATTTGACCCAAATCCAAGGGCTAGAAAGTAATTCAGGAATACTCTAGAATATCTCCAAATAGGTGTAGTGAGTTGGATTGAAAGGGATTCCATGTCATCAAAGGTTTTGATCATTAAATGTTCTTTTGAACCTTTATTAATTAGTTTGTTCATTCAACAGTGTTGCAACTTGAGCTCACAAGTTTATGTTTTTGATGATAACAAATAATGTGGCTCAAATCCATATATCAACTTGTATTTGTAATGTATTTTTATTTGTGTGTGTGCTAAAATTGCAGGGACATCATGCACCATCCAATGAAGATTCAAGACTCAAGATTAGGTTGAATAGTTTATGCTGTAAAGATTTTTGAAATATTTATTGATTATTTTTTTTTCTTGAGTTAAGTCATGAAAGAGTGCATGCTAGCTTGGAGACCATGCACATACACACTCAAGGGGAGTGAGATTGAGTCAAAATCATAAGTTCAAAATTTGAATGAATCATACTGTATAATTTATATCATATTATATAATCAGCTCATATAACTAATCATATTAGATGATTATATCATCTAGGATGATCAGTTATAATCATGAAAAATAACTACCAATTAAAATTTAGGCAAGATATTAAGATTCAAATATTATTCTAATCATCCAAGATGATATACATTATATTAGACTATCTATGATAATTATGCCTAAATTAATTATGTGATTAGAGGACTAATTATGGTAAATTTATTTAATATGATCATCTAGGAGGATTAGTGAAGATTATACTGGATGACTCGAGAGATACATGGGATGAAACTTGATCATCCCAGAAGAAATACCATAATTTTTCTTCTAATCGCCTAGGATAATCCCCAATATTGTACTAGACGATCAGTATAAATTTCAACTTATCATACAAGACTATCGAGAAATCATATAATATTATCAGGTTAAATTTTACACATTGTGTTAAAGATCCTATGGTTGTACAGGATGATATCTGGTGCTAAAATTAAGTTTTTATGTTTTTTTTTTTAATTCTGCACATCGTACTGGATAATCCTACGATCGTATTATACTACCTTTCCACTAGGATTGAGTTTCTAGGGTTTTTCAAATCCATCTATTTAAGGTTTCTCCATATATATTATTAATGAATTTGACATGCATTGAGCCTCCATTCTTCTAGAGAAAATTTAAAGAGAGAGCCTTGAATGGGAGAGAGGAAACATTGGTGTTTGAGAGGGAGTAGATCCTTATGGGTTTCAAGGAGGTGTGGAGGTGGTTCCACATGGTTTCTTTGGTAAGCTTACATCTTAGCACCATCAAATTTAATGTTTTTCTTGAGAGAAGTTTTGGAAAGAAGAAGATCTCTTTGGTGTCAAAGGACCCAGCTACTTTGTCGCACTAGAGAAGGTGAAATTGATTAAAGGTTCTCTATCATTGAATGGAGTACGATCCTCTATTTCACCGAGTTGGTGAAAAAATTTTGTAAGGGCTTCTCCACCTAGCTATAGGTGCTAAAGAATATTCACTAAAGAATTTACTGTAATAATTGGAGAGGAAGTCTCCAAGGAGTGGGCATAGGTCAAGTTTGTTGATTCTTATTGAATCTTGATTAAGTTGTTAAGCCTAAACTAATGTACCAAGGCTAACCAAGAGGGAGGTCAATTGGTAATTTTAAAAATTACTCTTAGATTTAAAAGTTTGAAACTAGTTAACGATTAGTAGCAATTTAATTAAGGTTTTAAAAACATTTTCAACCATCAAAAAATAAAACTTACAGTAAGTAATTAAGCAACAAAAAAATAAAATAACATAAAGATTTATAGTGGTTCGGTCAAATACAACCTACATCCACTCACTGCAGCCTCCCACTTTAGGTATTGTACTATTACCAAAGTGACTCTTCTTTAGCCCCCACAGCAAGGCGGAGAAGCCTTTACAAAACTCTCTTCCACCAATCCCCAGTGTAGCAAAGAACCGTCATTATTTCACACCCTCTAAGTGTAGGCAGAGATCCTTCATCCTTTCACACTCTCCTATTATAGGCAAAGAACCTTCATCCCTTCACACTTTCCAAGTGTCGGTAGAGAACTAGATCTTATCCAAAGATCTTCTCAAGAGAAATCTAGAAAGACAAGAGGAAGAGTGATAACCATAATTACAAGGAAATCCTAATCTTTGAGTAACCTTGTGAACCCTTCACACCCCACTTGCAAGAAATCTCTCTCAAACACACTCTCACACTCTCTCCTTTAATTTCCCTTGAAAATTCACGTAGACATGATTTTCAGAAGTTAGTTTTAGTGGACCTTTTATACAAAAGACACAAAAAACCATCCAGAAAACTGAAGTTTTAATTTTGAACGTACACGGTCATATAGTATAATTGTATATTTGTACGTATGAATAATTCAAATATTGTTGCGTACAAACCCATTGTGAATCGATATGAAATTATTTCATACCCGATCATCATCTAGTACGAACTAAGTTCGTCTGGGACAAATAGTTAAAAAATTAAATTTCTTCTGTACGAAACATCAAGAAAAAATGAGAGAGGATAGAACGGAGACTTTCGTTCTGGGACGATCATAAATATCATCCGTACGATCTTCGTTCGAGGATAGAATAGTGACATTCATCCTGGGACAGTCATAAAATATCATCTGTACGATCTTCATCCGATAATTGAACAGAGACGTTCATCCTAGGACGATCATAAAATATCATCCGTATGATCTTCATCTGAGGATAGAATAAAGTCATTCATCCTTGGATGATCATAAAATATCATATGTATGATCATCATCCGATGACAGAATAGAGACTTTTGTCCTGGGTTGATCAAAAAATATCCTCCGTATGATCTTTGTTCAAGGAAAGAATAAAGAAGTTCATCCAGGGACAAAATTAAATATCGTCAGTACAATCCATACTTAGAAAAAAAATTTCTCTAGTCTATTCGTTCAACTGCTTGTTGGGAAAAATAACTGACCAGATCGTCCTGTATGAAGTGATATCATATAGTATGATAAGTTTAAAAATATGAATATTAAAACTCTCCCCCGATGTGTGTGTGCTCAATTACTCAATTACAATCACACACTCTTAGAATCAATAAAATGAAGAATATAGACTTCGATCACAATAAACTCTAAACTATTCTTGATTTGAAGTCCTCAACAATCCAAAGTATAATTTACTTGAAATGTTTGTACACACAAGAGCAAAAATAATTCTTCCAAAATATGTTAGGAGAAATAATAATCAAATCAATAATATTTTAAATCATCAAAAATATACAAGTTACAAGAATATCAAACATGCAAAACTAAGTAGCAACTATCTCAATAATCTCCCCTTTTTTTATGATGGCAAAATAATTATTATTTAAATAAAATTGACAATCCTAAATTTCTTCTTAACTCCCCCTAAATGAATAAATATATGAATATAAGGGAATTTCTATTAAGAATAAATAATTTTTTTAATTTTTTTAAGTTTTAAAAACATATAAAGTGCACACAAAGAGAGAAATAAAAACAAAAAACAAAACACTACGAACAAAGCAAACAATAAGACAAGAAACAATCAAAAATATAAGAAACAATTAGATGCAAATACAAAATTAATCAAATGCAAATAATATCTCTCCCCCTTTTTGACAACAGTAAAAAGAGAAAAAGAAAAACAAAAGAAATGTAAGAAGTCATATGAGAAATCTTTGATAATTGATCTAGAAAGAGATTGATTTATCATTGCAATAATAAGATTATTGTTCATTAGAGAAAAATAAATATTCATAATTTTTAAAATAAGATATAACATAGACAAGATAAATATATCAAGGTCATGAAGCATTCTAGATAATTGGATAAGGAAAATTATTGCAAAAGTGACAAAATGAAGATTAATTTTAGTCACTTTCCAATTCAAAATATAATTGAACATTAGATTTATTTAAAATTCAAGAATAAAAGATAGAGGAAAGAATATTATCAATATACTTGTTTGGCAACATTGTGCATCTTTTCAATATTTGTGACACACTTTGTACATCTTCTTGTATTTGGGCTAATTTTATGCCTCTTTTCAATTTTTGAACCATTGCACATTCTTTCGAATTTTATACATTTGTCCATTTATCTAATTTTTTTTTATTGATCTTTCCAAAATTAATAATCTAAAAGTTCAAACTTCTCTAAGTACAAAAATAATTATATTAAAAAGAGAAATAAATAATAATAAGCTATCAAAATTGCAATAAAAATATTAAAATTATATATGCCTAAAAAAGAACATGAGATTGATAGCCTTAACTTTCTCGAGTTATAGATTAACTTATATTTTTAAACAAATAGATTTCCTAATGAAATTAATTTTTGTATTGCTATTCATATTATAATACTTTTTGGATCAATTAAGTCAGGATTATCATATAAGCAACAAATATTTCTAATATAGAACAAAATTAACTTAAACAAAGCAAGATAATTTTTATTGATATCAAGTTATCGAAGAGATACAATGAACACTCAGATGATATCAATAAAATTAAAATATAATATCAAAATACTAATATAAAATAAGTACATAAAAAATATTAAACAAACATAAGTAAGAAATCATCAATCACATCACTATGCACTGGCAAAGTCAATCACATAAGAAGTACTTCTATAACTCTGAGGGGCCCTAGTCTGGAGGAGGTAGCTGGTTGAATAAGGAAAAATAACTACTAATCATAGCCATATTTGTGTTCACCGATTCGAACTGACTTCGAATCCAACTCATATCCTATTGATATTGAGCATCCTGGTGGTGTAGGTGAGTCTAAATTTGATCAAAGCACTGATCAAAATGACTCTCAAGTTTGTCAAAGCATTTGACAATCTCCTTAAGGGCTAGTCCATGAGTAGGCACAGGTGCAAGTGTAGGTGCAGGTGTAGGTGCTCCCCCTTCTCCCTCAGAATCCTCACTTCCATCATCTCTCCCAAAAAGTGCTCGAAATGAAGCATTAGTGAAGTAGATGGGCAATTTTAGATGAGGATCAGGATGAACTAGATTGTACTTCTTTTTAAGAATATATGTCACTAGGCGTCTTAAAGTAATGTTCTTCTTTTTCTTATGAGAGATGACCAATTTTCAAAATGCCCATGAATGTAGTCAATAATGAATTAGGCTTCATCTATAGGTTAAGCACTCATGATAAGGTATGTCATAGTCGAAAGAAGAGGAGTAATATTAATACGGTCACCAGCTTTAAGAATTTTAGAGGTTCTAAGAATATGCTGGATGATCCTTGCATTTTATTTCAAAGTGGACACCCTAGGAAAATGACACACTTGTTCAATCCCTCTAAGAACTTTATTTATTTTAGTCCAGTCAAAATCATAAGTAGAGGTCAAAGTGTGGGCTCTAACTCTTTGAGTCCTTAATTACAAAATTGTTCCCAAATCTTCTTTACTTATTTCAACTTTCTTTTTCAGAGTAAGAGATCTAATGCTACTAATGGCAGAAATGAACCTAAAAAATGAATCCTTGTTAGTCTTGGATAGAAAGTTATTGTCTTCACTCTTGGAAGACGAAGCCTTGATGAGTCTACCCTTTTTGCTAGAACTTGCCATTGAAGGATTAGAAGATGAGAAAGATTTGAAAGGCTATTGAAGTGAATGAGATTTGAGTTCTAAATCCCTTCTATTTAAAAGAAATATGATCTTTCATACGTACAAAAATAGATTCATACAGTACGATGATGGTTCGTAAGTACAAAGAAAATTTTCATATGTATGAACTAATGCGTTCAAAATGAAATGACTTTTTGTAAACACATATTTTATGTGGCGTCCTTTCATACAGAATTTTTTACCATGGGATGATCAGTTATTGAAGATCATTTTAATGACGGTTTGATTTGTCCCACACATTGAATGACATGCGGTTCATATGCATGAACTCCAAGTTCATACGTATGCTCAATTATAATAACTGATTCTGGCCGTATAACCATCTACATGCATACATAAAAATAAATACACATTGTCCGGGATGATCTAGAGATCATACAGTATGATTTGTATTGAAAAATCAAAACTATACGCAATCAGTCCAACCCAACGAACGACATACTATAGAATTCATACAGTACGAAAATAATTTTGTATAGTATGAATACAACACTTAGAAAAATTTGTACGATTAATCAAATATAGAAAATTTGATGTGGAAACATTTCAAAATCACACAAAATACAAAAACAGAAAAAAAAAATCACAAAAAAAATATGCACATAAAATTACAAAAATAGAAAACACATAAATACACATATCAAGTTTTTATAAAATTTTAAATAATCATTTAGATCAATCACACCAATATTTTTTCTTAATGTACTGAAAGTATCAAAGCCTAATGATTTTGTAAAAATGTCTATAAGTTGATTTTCAGTTGAAATATGATTCTGTTTAATTTCTCCTTTGGATACATGATCCCTTATGAAATGATGTATTATGTCTATATGTTTGGTTCTAGAATGTTGAATAGGATTTTTTAAAATACAAATGGCACTAGTGTTATCACAATAAATTGGAATTATACCTATTATAAATCCTAAATCAATCAACTATTATTTCAACCAAAGAACTTATGCTACATAACTTCCTAAGGTAATGTATTCAGCTTCAGCAGTAGATAGGGCTATAGAATTCTATTTTCTACTAGACCAAGAAACTAAAGAATTTTCTATAAATTGATATATTCTAGATGTATTCTTTCTATCAACCCTATAACCTGCAAAGTTTAAATCTGAATATCCAATTATTTCAAATAAAGAGCTAAACTTAAGATACCAAATTCCTAAGTTATGAGTTCTCAAGAGATATCTCAAAATCCTTTTCACTACTATCAAATATAATTCTTATGGATCTGATTAAAATCTAGCACACAAATAAGTATTAAACATAATATCAAGTTTACTAGTAATCATGTAAAGTAAAGATCCAATAATTCCTCTAAATTTCTTTTAATCAACAGAATTTCCCTTTGGGTCCTTATCTAGCTGAATTGAGGAACTCATAGGTGTACTAATAGGTTTAGTATTATCCATTTCATACTTTTTAAGGATGTCCTTAACAAACTTCGACTGACTAAGAAACATTCCTTCCTTAATTTGCTTAATGCTAAAACCTTGAAAGTAACTTAAATCTCTCATTAGACTCATCTCAAATTCACTACTTATTATTCTAGAAAAATCATCAAAAAGATTTTTATTTGTAGATCCAAACATGATATTATCAACATAAATTAATACAATGAGTATATCGTCTCCTAATTTCTTCAAAAGGAGAGTGGTGTCCATACTTCCTTTTTCAAAGGACCTATCAAGTAAGAAAGTGCTCAACATTTCATAATAAGCCCTAGGTGTATATTTCAATCCATACAATGACTTTTTTAATTTAAAAGCATGATTTGGGTATTTTGAATTTTCAAAACCTAGAGGTTATTCAACATAAACATCCTCTTAAATTATCTCATTCAAAAAGGCGCTTTTAACATCCATTTAAAATAATTTGAATCCTTTAAAATAGGCAAAGGCTAACAAAACTCTAATTACTTCAAGTCTTGCTTCAAGGGCAAAAGTCTCCTCAAAATCAATTCCTTCAATCTAATTATACCCCTTAGCCACCAATCTAACCTTATTTATAATGACTACTCCTGAGTCATTCATTTTATTTTTGAACACCCACTTAGTTCCAAGCACACTTTGATCCTTTGGCCTTGCAATTAATTCCCAAATATCATTTCTTACAAATTGATTTAATTCTTCTTGCATTACCAAGATCCAAAATTCATTTGAAAGTGCTTGATTTATATTTATGTGTTTAATCATTAAAATAAAGGCATAATGTTTGACTTCTTTGCTTAGTCCATGCCTAGTCCTAATACCCTCACTAAGTTCATCTATAATCAATTTCTTTGGATGATTTTTAAAAAATCTCAAATCTATAGGCATCGTCGGGTTTTCTATCTCCTGCTTTTCATCCAAAATAATTTTTATAATCTTTTGGAAGTTATTTTCTATCTTATCCTCTTCTAAATTTGGCTCTTCCAAAATTCTAGATTTATTAAACACAACATGTGTGGTCTCCTCAATTATTAAAGTTCTTTTATTAAATACTCTATATGATTTTCCAATACTAGAGTATCCAAAAAAAAATCCTTCATCTGATTTTGGATCAAATTTTCTTATGGCAGATTTTCCAATATTATGAATGAACACCTTACATCCAAAAATATACAAATGTGACAAATTAGTTATTCTCCCTTTAAGAAGCTCAAAGGGTGTTTTATTCAATTTTAACCTAATGTTTACCCTATTCAGAACATAACATGCAGTGCTAACCACTTCAGCTCAAAAATATTTAGGAATTGAATATTCTGCCAACATGGCTTGATCGGCTTTTATTAATATTCTATTCTTTCTTTCGACTACCCCATTATGCTGATGAGTTCTAGGTGCAGAAAAATTGTGATCATTTCCTTTCTTTTTATAAAAATCCTCAAATTTTTTATTTTCAAATTCATCACTATGATCACTTTGAATAGTTAAAATCTCACATCCTAGTTTCCTTTAATTCTAAGTCAAAAAAATCTCTAAACTCCATAAATGATTCACTCTTAAGAGATAAGAATTTAACCCAAGTGAATCTAGAAAAGTCGTCTACAATCATAAATCCGTATACCTTCCCTCCTAGACTTATAGTTCTAACTGGTCCAAAAAGATCCATATGTAAAATCTTCAAAGGTTTACTAGTTCTAAGATCCTTATTAGACTAAAAAGAGGACTTCACCTATTTCCTAATTGACATGTATCACAAAGGTGATCTTTAGTAAAGTCTACTTTTGGTATACCTCTAACCAAATCCTTTTGGGTAATTTTTCTAAAGTTTTTCATGCTAGAGTGACAAAGTCTCCTATGTCATAGCCATGACTAATCAAAAATAGTTTTAAAACAGAAAGCATTAGGAGTTTTTATACAATTTAAATCTAATATATAAACATTACTTATCCTTAATCCATGCAAAACATCATTACCATTTAGGCTTAATATACAACTAGTAGGAAAAATTTAACACTGTATCCTTTATCACATAGCTTGCTAATATTCAAAAGATTATGCTTTAAGCCTTCTACAAGTAGTACATTTTCTATAAAAAAAGTTTTTCAAGTTTCCAATCATACCTGATCCAACCACCTTCTTAGTGGTGTTATCTCCAAGTGTAACCCTGCCTCCACTTTTGGCTTCTAGTGATATAAATTGCTTTGTATCTCCAGTCATATGCTTTAAGCAACTGTTGTCTAGGTACCAAATACTCTCACGAGGCCTTGTATGAGAGCGTGCCTATAAAATTATCAAATGTTAGACCTGGGAACCCAAACTAGTTTGGCTTCACCTTTTGGCAAATTAAAAATAGATGCATGTATGATATGTCTCGGTTTATGCATCTTTGGTCTCCACACTAAAAGAGTTTTTCTATCTAAAGTAGAAGTGTGTGATATATGTCTAATTATGCCACAAGTATAACATTTAACTCTAGAAAATGGGTTTCTTAATTTTCTATAATTTTTTTGTCCCTTCTTGAGTTTTCAAAATTTTGGATACAAAATAGGATTTGCAAAATCTCCAAGTGTTGAGGGTTTCCTATTTTCTTTGAGAGCTTGCACTCTAAATTTCAAAAATATATTTAAATATTTCAATATCTTCTTATCAAAATTTAAATAGTGCTCTCTACTTTCATATTCATCCTTACAATTTTTAAATTCATTTTCCAATGTCGCATCGGATGATTTTAAAATCTCATTATCCTTATTCAAGTTATCAAATTCATTAAGTAAGCTCATGTGGCTGTTATCAATCAATGCATGATCTTTCTTAAGAATTTTATATTCTTTTTATAATTCTTGTTTTTCAAGATTAATACTAGCATGCATTTTCTTTAGCTTCCTATATGCATCATGTATTCGTTCAGAAACTTCTAATAATTTAGCATAGGTTATGTCACATACCTCTTCTTGATCTAACTGATCAAAATTATAGTCCATTAAGCACAAGTTGATGACTTCCTCCTTTTCAGTTTTTGATGAATCAGAAGCTAAGTCTACCCAAAAAGCTCTTTGAAATCTCTTCTTTCCCTTTTTCACATTTGGTTTCTCTTCTGCCTTCTCCTTACTAGGAGTGGCTTTTAGGTTTGGGCAGTCTGACTTTATAGGTCCAAGTTTCTTGCACTCGTAGTAAATCACATCATTAGAAACCTTAAAATTTTTATTTAACTTACTTATGTTCCAATGTTGGCGTCTCTTCTGCTTCCTTTTAAGAAAGCTCCTGAATTGTCTAGTCATTAAAGCTATATAGTCCTCATCCTCAGGTTATGATAGATCACTCTCTGACTCCTCCACTTTCTGTGCAATATTCTTCTCCTTTCGTTGTTCTCCTACATCAATCTTTCTTTGACTCACTCCTTGCTCGTAAGCAATTAGTAATCCAAAAAGATTGTCAATAAAGTATACATTTAAATCTTAAGACTCCTTAATTACAGTTATTTTAGCATCATATACAAAATTTAAATAAGGAAGAATCTTATTAATCATTTCAGCATTCGTTAGTTCCCAACCTAAAGCATGCAAAGAAGTGACTATCTGTGTGAATCTTATGTACATGTTATATATAGATTCATTAGGTTTAATGCGAAATAATTCATAGTCATATAACAAGATCTTAAGTCTAGATTGCTTTACTATGTTAGTTCCTTCATAAGTGATACAAAGTCAATCACATATGTCATTTCCACTTTTGCAAGTGGAAACCCACATGTGGTCTTCTGACTTAAGTGCATAAAAAATTGTTTAAACATTTTGCATTAAGTTGTGCTAAGTCACATTCTTTTACAATCCAATCTGTAAAGCATGTTTCAACTCTAATTCCATCAGCTAATCAAGTTGGTTTTATATACCCTTCCTGTACTAAGATCCATATATTATAAACTAAAGACTATAAAAATATAGACATGCATTTTTTCTGAGAATTAAAAGGGATGTTATCAAATAAAGGAGGTCTAGTGATCGAATACCCTTCAGGTGTGTTCCGATTTCCAAAAGTAGACATGCTCGTTTATCAAAAAGTAGTCTAAACTTATGATTTTGAAACAAAGCTTTGATACCACTTATATATTCTTATTCAATCTTGATTAGATTGTTAAACTTAAACTAATATCCCAAGGCTAACCAAGAGGGGGGTGAATTGATAATTTTAAAAATTACTCTTTGATTTAAAAGTTTGAAACCAATTAATGAGTAGTAACAAGTTAATTAAGGTTTTAAAAACTTTTTCAACCATAAAAAAATAAAACTTGCAATAAGTAAATAAGCTATAGAAAAATAAAATGACATAAAGATTTATAGAGTTTTGGTCAAACACGACCTATACCCACTCCTTGAAGCCTCCCACTTTAGGTATTACACTATTACTAAAGTGACGCTCCTTTAGTCCCACAGTAAGGCGGAGAAGCCTTTACAAAACTCTATTCCACCAATCCTCGGTATGGCAAAGAACCATCATCCTTTCACACCCTCTAAGTGTAGGCAGAGAACCTTCATCCTTTCATAACCTCCAGGTGTAGGTAGAGTACCTTTGGCTGTTCACACTCTCCAAGTTTCAACAGAGAACTATCATCCTTTCACACCCTCTAAGTGTGGGTAGAGAACCATCATCTATTCACACTCTCTAAGTATAGGTAGAGAACCTTCATCCTTTCACACTCTGATCTTTTTGGAGGCAGCAAGCCAAAGTTAAATGGCTGATAGAGGAAGATACTAACTCAAGATTATTTCAAGCTTATACTAGTGCAAGGAGAAACTCAAACCTCATCCACATGATTGAAGATGAGAATGGGTTGATGATTGAACATCAACATCAAGTTGAAGAGGTATTATTCCATTACTTCAAGGAAAAATGGAAAGATAGGAGCTGCACTATGGAGGGTTGGCCTAAACTGTCGAAGACTTTAAATGAGGAGGATATGAATATGCTGAGCAGAGAATTTTCCTTTGAAGAATTAGAGAAGGTTATCAAGGAGGTTGGAGGGAATATTGCTCTGGGACACAATGTATGTCTTATTCTTTCTTTAAACCATATTGGCATATTGTCAAGAGTGATTTATGGAATGTTATGGATCACTTTTTCAAATATTGTAAGATGGATGAAAAGGGGAAGGATACCATTATTGTTTTGATTCCTAAGGCTAAAAATCCTTCGTCGCCTTCTAATTTTAAACTTATTATTCTTTGCAATTTAGTTTATAAAATTATTGCAAATATGCTTTTAAATAGGTTGTTGTGTATTATTCCTAAACTGATTTCGGAAGAGCAAGTGGCTTTTTTGAAAGGGAGGTTGCTCTCATATCATGTTTTGCTGACTCATGAAATCTTCCACAAGTTTAGGCTTTCTAAATCTTCTAAAGGTTTAGTTTCATTCAAGATTGATATGGAGCAAGCTTATGACTCAATGGGGTGGCCTACATTAGTCAAAGTAATAGATGATTTTGGAATCCCTTTAAAGTTTGCTAATCTTATTCTAGAGTGTATTTATGGTCCTAAATTTTCCTTGTTTATCAATGGGAACTTCACAAATTGGATTGAAGCTAAGAGCGGGTTCTGGCAAGGTTGCCCTTTATCTCCTTTCTTATTTATCATGTGTACAAAACTTCTTTCAAATGCTTTTCTCCAAAAGGGGAGTTTGGTTGGAATAGGCATTGCAACAAAAGGGCCTAAAGTTTTCCATTTACTCTACGCCGACAACATAATCATTTTCTTTGAAGCAAACATTAGAATGGTCAAAGAAATCAAATGCATTTTGATGGACTTTTATGGATGGTTGGGTCAAATGGTGGATATCCAAAAATCTAAAATTATGTTTGGAAAAATGGTGAGGAGAAAGAAAAGAAAAACTATATGTAGAATCATGGATTTCAAAGAAGTCAAGGAATTTTCTTATTTGGGTATCAAGATGGCACAAAGGAAAACGGTTAATGCTAATTACCAATTCATTTTAGACAAAGCTTTGAGTTTGTTGAGTGTTTGGGGTAGCAAGTTCATTTACTTGGCCGGTAGAATTACATTGGTGAAATCTATTTTTCTCTCATATCCAACCTTTCATTCAACTCTCTCTTTGGTTCCTATGCATGTTTTGATTGAAGTTGATAAGTTATGTAGAAGATTCATATGAAATAAAAATGATGGAGGAATGGGACTACATTATGTGAGCTGGGATTTCATGTGCAGGTAGAAGAATTTTGGTGGAAAAGGTATCAACTTTGCTTTAAAAATGTTGGTCCATTAAGGGCCAAATTGGCTTGGAAATATAGCCAAGAAAAAGATTCATTTATGCATAAGGTTTTGTTTCCAAAATATGGACCAATCCTTAGTGGAGACTTTAATCAAAGAAGAGGCTCTGTGGCTTGGAAGTTAATCAGCAATGGTGGAGAAATTTCTTAAGCCAATAGTCAGATGGAGGATTGTAGATGGCAAATCAGCTCATATCTTCCAAGATATTTGGTTATTAGATAAATACATTGACAAATGGCCCACATTTGTTAATCCATTGGGAGGTAGTATTCAAACAGTGGATAAACTCATATGTAATGGATGCTGTAATGTCAAAGAGCTTTAAAATCTATTCGGCAAGGAATTGGCGAACCAGATTATCTCAACTCAAATGTTGGGTGATTACTTAGAAGATTATCTAGAATTCATTCACAAAAACTCTGGAAAAACTATTTCTTCTCTGGCAACTGAGGCTTTGGGAGATGATTGTACATTTTTTTTATTTGGGATTGGCTGGGAAAAGCAAAACTAAATCCTAGAGTGGAAACTTTTTGGTGGAGGATATTTCATAAGGCTATTCCTACTAATCAGTTTTTGAGTTATAGAAGACAACAAGGAAATGATAAATGTCCAAGAGGATGTTAGGCGATGGAAGACATTGAGCACATTATTTTCAGTTGCATCAAAATAAAGGAAGTTGTGCAATACTTAAACAGTTGGGGTTTTGGCATACCTGTTTTTAACTCTCTTGACTCTTGTAGTAGATGGATGAAAAATCAAAATCAATTGATGGCCAATCTCTTCTGCAATATGGTTTACTTATCATGGAAAGCTAGAAATCTCTATGTTCATGTGGGGAAAGTTACAAGCCCTATGATGATTGCTATGAATTCTATAAGTTTTTTGCGGTTTATAAGCCTTTCCTATGTTTGAACTCAGGTATCGGGGATGTTAATCAAACGATGAGGTTGTTTAATAGTTGGCATCCTCCTCCACCTGATTGGATAAAGGTTAACATAGACGCCTCCTTATTCAACTCCTACAAGGCAGAGATTGGTGGAATTTTTTGTGACCATAAGGGTAGGTTCTTATTGGCATTTGGCAATCCTCATGTTCATTAGTATATTGCCTCATTGGAACTTCAAACTATTCATTCAGTCAAAGATGTGGTGAGAAATTGGATGTATTACTGCAAAGGCTTGATCATTGAAGGGGACAAAAAAAATGTTATTAGCTTCATTCAGAAATTCGGTGGCCAATAGAGGAAATGAAATGGGAGATCTCTCTTTTATTAAAGATTTTAACTTTTTATCTTTAAAAGTGTTAATAGGAAATGCAATAAGTTAGCTAATATTTGTAGTAACCATGCTTATTTTAGCCCTTTCATTTGGGATGATGTAAGTATGAATAAGATTCCTCCTTTTATCAATTTGTTAAAGGAGGAATTGATTTCTTTTAGGTTGTAATTTCCTTATTAGTTTTTAATAAAGCTTTATGGCTTTCTTTCAAAAAAAAAAAGTGTTGGCAGAGAACTGGATCTTATTCGAAGATCTTCTTATGAGCAATCTAGAAAGACAAGAGGAAGAGTGATAACCACAATTACAAGGAGATCCTTACCTTTGAGTAACCTTGTGAACCCTTAACGCTCCACTTACAAGAAATCTCTCTTAAACACTCTCTCACACCCTCTCCTTCAATTGCCCTTGAAAATCCACGTAGACAAGCTTTTTAGAAGTCAATTTTAGTGGACCTTTTATACAAAACACACGAAAAACTATCCAGAAAACTGAAGTTTTTCAATTTTGAACATACACAATCATACAATACAATCATATATTCATATGTATGCATAGTTCAATTTCTATTGCGTACGAACCCATTGTGAATCGGTACAAAATCATTTCATACATGATCATCATCTGGTACGAACTAAGTTCGTCTGGGACGAACAGTTAAAAAAAAAATTTGTTTTTATGAAACTTCAAGATGAAATGAGCGAGGACAAAATAGAGACGTTCGACCTGGAACGATCATCAATATCATCTATATGATATTCATCCGAGGATAGAATAGAGACATTCATCCTGAGATGATCATAAAATATCTTCTGTATGATCTTCATCCGAGGACGGATTAGAGACGTTCATCCTAGGATGATCATAAAATATTGTCCGTACGATCTTCGTCCGAGGACATAATAGAGACGTTCATCCTGGGATGATCATAAAATATCATTTGTACAATCTTCGTCCGAGGAATGAATAGAGATGTTTGCCCTAAGATGATCATAAAATATCATTTGTAAGATCTTCATTCGAGGAAAAAATAGAGAAGTTTTTCATGGGATGAAATTAAATATCGTTCGTATGATCCATATTTAGAAAAAAAAAATTTCTCTAGTCTGTTCGTTCAACTGCTGGTTGGGGAAAATAACTAATCAGATCATCTCGTACGAAGTGATATCATACAATATGATAAGTTTAAAAATATGAATTTTAAAACTCTCCCCTGGTGTGTGTGTGTGTGCTCAATTACTCAATTACAATCATACACTCTCAGACTCAATAAAATGAAAAATACAGACTTCGATTACAATAAACTCTAAACTGTTCTTGATTTGAAGTCCTCAACAATTCGGAGTATGATTTTTATAAAATGTTAGTACACACAAGAGTAAAAACAATTCTTCCAAAATATGTTAGAAAAAATAATAATCAAATCAATAATATTTTGAATCATCAAAAATATACAAGTTGCAAGAATATCAAACATGCAAAACTAAGTAGCAACTATCTCAAAAAAGTTGTCCAAACCATTATAAATCTCTAGTGTGTTTGTTTCTTTATTTTAATTTTCCACACATTATTTTTCGTATTTATTTTTATGTTAATTGTGTGGTTGAAAATCTCTGTTATTTTGTTGTTGTGAAATTTACTTTGCTTCTGTATGAAGGGATAAAACTATTAGTTTTCATATGTTAAAAAAGCTTTAAAAAGGATATTTTTCTTTGTATTTAAAGAAGTTTAAAAATTACCAATTCAACCCCCCACCCCCCACTCCTGGTTAGCTTCGAGGCTATTTTTTTAGGGTTTTACAACCCTTATGAACATTCAAGTGGTAATCAAAGCAGGATTCATAAATTAAGTTTTAGAAAACTTTTGAAAAAAGATAAATGGATAACTTAGGAAATTATAACATTGCGAAAGTATATTTAATCACACAACCACCTTATTTGAAAATATTTTTTTTAATTTTAGAAATTTTGCATTCCTAATTTCATGCAATCAAATGATTCAATTTGATTATTCCATTCCATCACATATTATAGATGGAGTCAATACTTATATTCATTTTGCAAAATGGAGTAGAATATAACAAATCAATGCTCAATTGAATGCTAAATACTTGGATAGCTTTTTATGTGCCTTGAATTTTGAAGATTGCATGAGAATCTCTGCTTCTACTATTAATAAAGAAATTTGGAATGGATTATCTACTACATATAAAGGTACTAATGAAGTCAAGCAATCTAAATTAAATATTTTAATACATGATTATGAGTTATTTTGTAGGAAACCTCATGAGACTATCTTAGATGTATACTATGTTTACTCAAATTATGACATCATTACATGCTTTAGATAAAAAACATTCAAACTTTTAAAAAATCAATAAAATTCTACATTTTCTATATGATAAATTTCTTGTAAATTCACTACTGTATGTGAATCTAAAGACTTGAATGATTAATCTATTAATAATCTAATTGACTCAATCATTTCCCACGAGCAAAGTGTGAGTCAAAAGCTTTTGGATGCATGTGAAATTATAGTGATAAAAGCTGAATATATGGATGGAAGTGGCTTAGTAGATGATAAGAGTGAGGAGTTAGCATCAATAACAAGTAAATTGGAGAGTCTACTAAAGCAAAAGCATAAACATCAGCAAAAGTGGAATAAAGGTAAAAATGATAAGAATGATAAGATTTCCTCTAATGTTATTTATTTTAGGTGCAAGAAGCCTGGACCTATGAAAAATTAGTGCCCAAAGAGATAAACTCTTCATGCAAAGGAAAAGGGTAAAAATAAGCAAATTGTAATAAGGGCAAATGATAAAAAGAAAAAGATCTCCTAGGAAGACCTAGCTTCTGAATCCTTAGAGCAAGAGTAAGATAATGAGGTATAAAGTTTGATTTTTGTGTTTATCTATGTTAAACATTATAGGTAATGCATGTGTGTATATTCTTTGTTTTATTTTTATTTGCTATGAATGTTTTTATGTTTTATGTTTTTTAATTATTTTTGTTTTATAATAAGTTATTTATAATTGTAATCTTTTATTTTATTTTTCATATATGTTTTTTAGAACACTCTTTGATCATCACACACAAATCACATCTCACATCGTATCTGCATAAGAGAATTAATCACATCTATCTAATCACATGTTTTTAAAATGAAAATTTTACTTCTTTTTACTTAAAATTTTTTGTAAGTAATTTTTGACTTTTCTAAATAGTTAAAGAAAGAAAAATTGATGATTATTTCTATTCCTCTAACTCCTTTAGTGGAGTAATTTATTTTTTAATAAAAAATTAGTACTTCAAATTAAAAACTGGACCAAGTAAAAGAGATCTATGTAAACTTCCTATAGTTCTCTATCTCATTTGAATATTTTTGCAAATCAATGAATATATTTCAAATTTTCTTATCCAAGCTATTTATCTATATCAGATGGATCATGTTTTGGTTTGTGGCTTACTCTTCCCTATAAAAGAGAGTGCTCTCTTATATTTGGAAGATAATCTCATAATTGAGAATCTTTAAAGACTTAAGAAGGAACCAAGTTTGCAAAAGTAAAAAAGAGGCACAAATTGAGATCATACTAAAAAATATGCAATATTTTCCAAATGAATTACAAGATGCACAAAGTGTACCAAAAGTCAAAAGATACACAAGGTACTCCAGAAATTGATAAAGAGACATAAAATAAGCCTACAATTAGTTAGTTTTCATTCCAGACAACTCTTTAAATCTTAGACAAATTTATATGCCAATTGATATTATCCACACTTGAATTTGAGAATCATGATTTCTGGTTTATCACTTTACAATGCTATTCTCTTAAGATCTAATTTTTAAAAGAAGCTTGAAAATATCACAAATTTTTTTAGATTTGTTTTCTAAATTAGATTTTTGTTTAAAAAGGACTTTAATCAATATTGAGACTGCTTGGACTGATAAAATTCAAATTTATAATCTTTCTAGATCTTAATGTGGTCAATTCACTTCTTACTAAGCTTTGAATAAATACAAGAGGTAACCTTCTCATTTCAAGAAAATTTGTTGAAATTAATTGATTCTTCTTAAACATCACCTTCGCCTGATCAGGGTCCTTATGATCTTTAGTTTGTTATGTGTTCTATTTTGTTTTTGTGTTTCTCTTCTTTTTGATAATGTTAAAAGGGAGAATGTATTTATCTAGTTGTATTTCTATTTAAGTTGCATATGTTCATCTTCTATTTGTATTAGTTTATATATTATTTAGGTTCTAAAAGTTTTTTTTTTCTTTTGGTTTGTTTTTATGTTAAAAAAAGGAAAAAGAAAAAAATAATTTAATTTCACTTATTTTTAATATAATTATTTTAGTGTAGGGGAGATTAGGAAAAAAAATTTAAATTTATAAATTCAATCAGTAGTTATTGCCATCATCAAAAAAGGGGGAGATTATATCAACTCGAGCTCAACAGTTTATAATTTTTATGATAACAAACATTGTGCTCATATTCATATGTCAACTTGTATTTGCAATTAATTTTTGTTTGTGTGTGTACTAAGATTGTAGGAACATCATGCACCATCCAACAAATATTCAACGCTCAAGATTGGGTAGAATAAGTTATGCTGTAAAGATTTTTGTAATATTCATTAATGCATTTTTTATTTCTTTCGTAAAGTCCTGAAAGGGTATATGCTAGCTTGGTGACCATGCACACACACACTCAAGGGAAGTGAGATTGAGTTAAAACCAAAAGTTTAAATTTTGAACAAATTATACTATATGATTTATTTTGTATGGTATAATAAGCTAAACTAACTAATAGTACTGGATGATTTAGATTATCCAGGATGATCAGTTATAATCATGAAAAATAACTACCAATAATAAATTAGGAAAGATTTTAAGATTCAAATTTTGTTCTAATCATCCAAAATGATATACATTGAATTGGACGGTCAATGACAGTCATACCTAAATTGATCTTGTTATCAGGGGACTAATTATGGTTATTTTATTCAAATTGATTGTCTAGAACGATCAGTGAAGATCGTATTGTATGACCCGAGAGATACATGGGAGGAAACTTGATCGTTTTATATGAAATATCCTAATTTTTTTTTTGATTTTCTAGGATGTTCCCAATATCATACTAGACAATCAATATAAATTTGAACTGATCGTATTGGACTATTTAGATATCATACAACACTATCAAGTTAAATTTTGCACATCATATTAGACGATCCTATTGCAATCCGTGACCTCTGTCCTGAGATTTTGAAGATGATAAATAATGTCGATTGAATTATCTCATTATTCATTGAATATTTTGAATGTTTCTCTTATCTATGAGTACTAACATTTCAGGAAGATCACATATTCCTCAAGACAACAAGGTATAACAGGATGTGAAGTCTGTAACTTTATTTTTTTTTCTTTTTCTTTTATTGAGTCTCGCTACAAAATATGCAAAAAAACTGAGTAACCATGCACACACATAGGAGGAGAGTTTTTTTAAAAAGGCAAAAATTATTTTCTTTGCATATTATATTGTATGACTTTAAATCATACTATATGATATGATGTGGCACAAATAGATATATTTTGTGAACTGATTGTATTATAAGATCTCTATCATACTGTATGATTCATTTTCAATCAGAAACCCTAGCTGCCAGATTAATTTAAGCAAGTTTTTAAATCATTAAATTTTGAACTGATTTTACTGTACGATCCTATCATACTATACAATTATTTGTATACTTGCTCAAATTAACCCCTGTGATTAGTCAATTAAAATCAAGGTTTAATTAATGATTGGTAATCCTATTATATGATTAAGTTTATACCATACGATGAACTAAGGCTATTTTTTGTCATCTTGTAGATCATACCGGATGATACATTAATTTTTGAACTAATCATACTATATGGTGTATATATCGTACCATATGATTTAAAGATTTTAACAGATTATACTGTATGATTTGAATCATACCAGTTGATAAACAAAGAAAAATTTCTCTCATCCCAGCATTCATCCTATATGAACAGAAGAAAGTTACCACATCGTACTGGATGATATTTATATCACACTATACGATGTAGTTTAGAATTATTGCCTGTTCATACTCCTTCATACCAGGATGAAAACTGTTTTAAACTAATCGTACTGTACGATCTTAGATCATACTATATGAATAAAAATAACTAAATTGAAAACTTAGTGTTTCTTAAAGCCTGATATTTAAGTATTATTTGTGTCTTTCTAAAAGAAGAGAGAGGAACATGGAAAGGAAGGGGAAACTCTAGAGAGGGAGCCACTTGAAGGGATTGAGGGCTTGTGAGATGAAGGAGAAGGTGAGTTTGTGAAGGAGGAGTGTGAGGGGATCACATGGTTTCTCCTAGCCTGCTACATGCTTGCTCCTCCTGTGGACCGGGTAAATCTTGTTGGAGCTTTCTAGGGAGAGAGCCTTCAAGGTCAACATCCTCAAAGGTCCTCTACCTTCTCCAAAAGGGAAAAAAATGAGAAGGTTTATTGCCATCATCAGGAGGGTGACATAGCATTTAGCACTCTGCCACACTGGGGAAGGTAAAAGTGAGCATGTGTAAGGGCTTCTCCACCTAGCTATATGGATAAAAGGAGAATTACTTTTGAGTAGTGAAATTCCCAGAGTGGAGGACTCCAGTGAGTGGACATAGGTCAAGTGACAAAACCACTATAAATCTTCTGGTGTGCTTTTTACATTTACCACTTTTTATTTTCTTTTTATATCCTATAATTACTATAGCTTCTTGGTGAGAATATTATAGTAAAACTTTATTATGTGATTTAGAATTTCATCAACACTATTATAATATTGTTTAATCACTAGCTTTTGCTTTGAATTAGTAAAATTATTTTTTTTGAAAACTATAAAAAAATTAGAACTTCTGTTTATGCTTTGTTCTTTATTTCAAAAAATACCAATTCACCCCCCCCCCCTCCTCTTAGCGCATCTTGTACTTTCAGATCTTATGATTATACAGGATAATATTTAGCACCAAAATTGAGTTTATAGGGTTTTTTATGTTCTACATACGGTACTGGATGATCCTGCGATTATACTATATGATCCTACGATCATATTGTATGATGTTTGCTGCCATAATTGAGTTTTTAGGGTTTTTTAAATCCCTCTTGGTCAACTCTACTTGGGCTTGATTAAATAATGGCTAAGACATAACTAAGAAATGATATGGAATTAGTTTAAATTGATTGAGGTTTGGCCACGGTTAAAGTTTTATTCAAATGGGATAGGTTTGACCAAGTCAAACCAAGTATGATTTGACTTAGGGGAAATATAATTTATTTCAAACATAAAATGAATTAGATTTGAGGATTTAAAAGGGTTTAATTTGGTTAATTAGGTTGTATTGACCTATTTAACCTTTAAGAGGTTATTGAATCAACCATAGTTAGAGGCTTTAGAGAAGGATCCAAGGTCAAATTCCTTTAAGGGATAGGTCTAGTAGCATAGGCCGTAAATATTTAAAGGTTGTATGATCTTTAGATTTCAATCTAGTTTCTAGGGTTGTAGACCTTAGATTGAGCTTAAATTTGTAATGTAAACCCTAGGTTCAAGCCTAATCAATATATCATTAATAGATCATGAATCGGATGTCATTTTTCTAGGGTTTAAGGTGTTTAAAAAATCACTAAAAAGGATTTCTAAACAAGGCCTTTGAACCTTAGATTTTAGTCAAAATTGTAATATTTGATCAAGATTTTGGATTTAAATGCTTGAATTTAAATTATAAAATTTATTGATAATCATTTGAATGATCATAAATGATTGGATTGGATTGAAGCTAGATCAGAGGCAGGGTCAAGGTTTAAACTAGAATTGAGATTTGGATTGGTTTCAAACATGGATATGTTTGAAGTTTGAATTGATTTAAGGTTTAGATTAGCTTGAATCTTGATTGATCTAAGATCTAGATTGATGCTAAGGTTTGATTTGATTTAGGGTTTAGATAGATTTTAGGGTCTAGATAGATCATAGAGTCTAGATTGATCTAGGGACTGGATTGTTTCTATTGATGTCATATAAAAATGATGTCAATAACTCCTTAGAATCATTGGATGATTGTGGCACCCTAAGGTGGGGGTGAATTTGGTTTTAAATTTTTTATTAAAAAGGGTAATTAAAATAATTTTAATGATATTTTGCAAAGAATAAATAAATATTCATACAATATTTTATGAAAATGAATAAGAAAAATATATCCAAGAAAAGAAAATAGCATGCATAATATTTTTATGTGATTCGGCTCAGATTCCAATCAAACCTACATACACACTAGCCAACCTTAGGCTAGAATCCACTAATCTTATGTTTTCCTTGCAAACCTCACTTCTTTAAACTAGAAGTTGTTTATAACCTAAGTACTCTCCTACATAGATGAGTACAACCCAATCTAATTATAATTTAAGCTTCACTAATCCAAATGGAGCTAAATGGCTCAGATCAAGAAAAAGAAAATTATAATATTATGTAAATAATATAAGCTTAAATTATCTTATATTAAAATGAACAAAATATTTAAGGTGATTTTAAAATTTAATTTTAATTTTAATCATCTCATTACTTGAAAATAAAATATAAAACTTGCTCACTTTAAGAAACATTTATATTTTGATAAAAAAATGAATAATATTTTAAATTAAAATATTTTTCTACTGAATTAAACTATAACTTTTTAAATCATATAATACTTTAAAAATGAATTATATTTGAAATATAAATCTATATCACATAAAAGAAAATAAAAATACATGTTTGCTATCTTTTTGGATTTAAAAGATTTAACATATAAGCACTTAATATAACATTCTCAACTAGTATTTCATCAAATAATAAAATTTTTCAAGAAAATAAGATATTGAAAACTAAAAGAACAGTAAGTAAATATTTAGAAAAGAAAGAAAACTAAAGAACTCCAAGAGATTTTACATGATTTAGCATGTTGAAGCATTCCATCAAAGGATTTGATCATACAAATGAAAAAAGCTCTTGGAATGAAGATCAAAATTTCTCCTCTTAAGATTTAGCATGTAAAGAAAGAAAGAGGAATGAAAATATTGATGGAGTTTTCTCTTTTTAATCGTCCTCAGAAGAAGAGAAAGATGGGTGTTTAAAGGGAAAGGGTAAGAAAAGCTAAATTTGAATAAAATTAATAATCTAATATAATTTATAAACTAATAATATAATATTTAATAAATAATTTAATTATATTAAATAAATATATGATTCAAATGGCTATAAAATGACTAGTCACATAAAAAATTCTAAACGTCTTCATATACATCAAGAATAAGGCAAAAACGGCTATCTAACATATAATATTAAAATAAGATAATATTTCAAAATTGATTATAAATTCAATTTGTCTTTAAATTAAGTCATGTAACCTATCTATTTTTATCTACAAAATCAAGGAATCTGAAGAAGCTACAATTAAGTCATGGTTCCATCAAAATAAAATCATATATAGCAAAATAAAAATGAATGCCTATTTTAATGTAATTAAAGATATAATAAAAAATCATATAATTATATGATATAATTTAGATAAAATTAATTATATGTTAGTAAATTTTTATGAAACAAGTTTAACTAAAAACATATACATAATATCTTTTTTACTAAATAAGCTTATTACATTTAATTTTCCTGATTAAATATATTTTTCATATTTGATGGGATTTATATTATCTATGAAGCATATAAAATTTATTTAATAAGGAAATCTTATAAATTTCTAAATCAAGCTTATTATCTTTAATTAATAAAATATAATTCATTTTAATAGATAGTTAGATTTTGAGCAAATCAGACCATGCAAGCAAATATCTATGGACCTCTAACATACTCCTATGTAATTATAATAACCATCAAGCTATCCATCTTAAGTTTAAGTTAAATTTTGATTGAACATGAGTTGTGCAGTGGATATCCCATATAAGTAATTATTATGCACATCCATCTAATCATTACACCAAAAATACTTAGCACACAAATTAAAACTTCAAAGAATATATTTGTTATCATCAAAATCTCCAGAATAGTTTATGAGCTAGATAATATCAACATGAAACAAACTCAATACATATTAAATCCTAGTTAATTGACCACTGCATTAAGAAATTTTCTAATTTTGAGCTTTATAGTGTAACAGTTCAAAACATTGTGAAGGGAATTATCAATTTATGACCATCCAATAATTGGATTGATTATTCTACTTACGTAGATTATATAAGACAAATTTGATAGAGTTATATGAAGTAGATTTTTTGGATAAGGGTAAAATGAGTGAACAACTATTAAGAGTTACAAAAGGCTAAAGACATAATTAGGATTATTCTTCTTATTTCATTTTAAGGGATAGTCTTGATTAAGTCATTCCATATAACCATATAACCCTCTCATGATTTGGAATTTGACATCCCATCGAATGATCTTGAATCAGATGGCTAATAATTGATCCTAAATGTTATAGAGCCCGATAAAGTTTAAGCTACTAATCCATAAGGGTGTCAATATATGACACGATAAAAAAATATGACTCAAACTTGACCCAAAAAATTCATGTTTTGGTTGACCCAATAAATAAATATATCAGGTTTAGGTTTTATTTCAATTCCTGATTGAAATATCAAGTCAGGTTTCTGCTAACTTAAAAATCCAAACACACCCCATTTGACACATTTATCACTCGCTTGCTATATCAAATTTTACCGATCATACCCATTGCACTCGTGCTCATTTCTCACACTCACCCTCACCATTGTAGGCTCACCCTCCATCTTGCTCTTTCCCTCACCCTCACCCTCACTTTCACCTTCTCACCAACCTGCATGTACCCGTTAAAATTAATTAGGTTTGTGGGTCAAGTCATATTAGGTTGAGTTGGTGTTGGGTCAGGTTCATGTTAAGTTTTTTAACCCCTTTGTACAAACATGCCAAGTTTGAGTTAGATGTGCTAAGAGAGATAATTCTGGGTTTAACTCAAACCTGGCCTGACAACTTCTTCTAATACCCTAACCAATCCCTGACTATCATGTGGAAAAGCACAATTAAATCAACTTCTTAGCATGTAAATACTTATAACCATGGAATTTAATTCTTAAGAAAAAATAACTTTTAAAATTCAATTACTATTGATCCATTAAAGTATTTTGGCTATTTAAACCATCTTTGGTTTCAATATGATGAGCCATATACATTAAACCTAAAGTTAATGCTAGATGAACAGTATAAAACTTTGAATATTAAAAAAATTAAAATTATTATTTTATTTAGTTAAACTAATTATACATCATGGATTGGATTCAAATTTTGCTTGATTCAATGTCAGGGTATGCTTAGCATCCCAAATTTATTCAAGTCAATTTAAACCACCTTTTGGCCTTAATAGAATTTTGAAGTAAAACGAGTCATATTAAGACCCATGAGTTAAAAATTCCATAAATATGAATATATATGTAGCTAGGGAATGGAATTTTTGTGAATTATTTATATATGCATGAGGATTAGACAGCTTGTGATTTTACCATAATCTTGCCCTTAGAATGCCATTCCTGCAGTCTAAGGCCAATCTCCTTAGAAAATTCATAGAACATTATAGAAGTATCCAAATAACCTAAACTTTTAATGAAAACTTTCTAAGATTCTAAGGGGTCTATGGATTGAATTTCATTTAATTTTGAGCTCATTTTGATATCCAATTTAACATAAAAGAACTTATAAAATGTCTATATATATATATATATATATATATATATAAATTTAAAAACTTTAGAAAAATAAGATTTAAATTGCATTATGCTCAGAGGTGAATGGTTAATGAAATAAAAATAGAAGACCTCTTAAATTTTGTCTTGAATTCATGTTTATGTCACTAGAATATTAATTAAAAATTAAACTAAACAAATCATTAAAAATTAACCATTAATTTAAATGTCTTCAAAATTTTGGAGATTTAATCTTAAGTCATCATTATCCTACATTTAAATTTTCATAAAACATTTAGACTATTTGGTATCTTAAATAATAAACCCTAATTACCCTTATACATAATGCCTTTACAATAACCCAATTTAAAAAAAATTACAATAACCCCATGTTTACCTTATTTTTGTATGAGTTCACTGGGACCTACTTATGTTTTCCTATGGTTACCACATGATTGAGGGGTGTCCACCACCCAATCATATAGGTCCCATTTAGGATCCAACCCAATCCTATTCAAATCCAAACTCCACCCTCCAAGTCCAAGTTTCACACCAATCTCAGTCAACCCCTTAGATCAACCTTCAACAAACTTCTAATCAATTTTAATCATTCATTTGATTGTCATTGATGTTGATAGATTAAGCTCAACTAGTCAATTCCAAAATTCTTCCCAATGGATCCTAAATTACTATAGGAACACATTAGACCCAAACTTACCTTTTTTTATTTGACCTGGTTGGCCAACCAAATAATGGTTGACCAAAATGCCCCCATAAGGGTTCAAATGGCTATATTAAGCCAAATGAATTTCTTTTGGCATGAGACCATATCCATTGAGTTTAAATGGTCAATTTGAACTTAATGAACCCAAACTTTGACCTTAGATCAACTTGGTTGACCAAGTCAACTAGGTTTTACCTAATCTCCCGAACACTACCAACTTCCCCAAACTTCTTGACCAAGATCATTCCAAGTCCATCTAAACCTGTGGGGATGATCCATTGGGTCCCCAAGAGAACCCTCTTGAGGACCCAAGCTTTGTGCCCACTTGGGTTAGCCACTTGGTTTGACCTAAGTGCCTAAAGAGAGGTTTCGTTTAAGCCATTTTCTAATCCAATCCAAACTGAACCCAAGCAATGGTATCATTAGGCTCCCCATGACCCGATGCATCTACCCTAGTTGACCCAATCCTTGGGTCAACTTGGGCTAAGAGTTAGGCTAACCCAAAGTGTTCAAAACAACATGGGATTGAGCTAACTCCCATCGTAAGCCAACTTAAATCTAGCCAATACCTCCACTAGGTGGCCCTAGGTCCAACACACCAATGCTAGTTAGCCCAACCCTTGGGTTAAATTGGTTCAACCATTAAACTAACCAAAAGGGGGGTAAAATCCTTTGACTCGAGCCTTTTCACACTATAGACTCAATTGGATCCAATTGACACTTGTATTTGGTTCAATTGACCCTTGCATTGGGTTCACCAACACCTAACCTACCCCCTATCAAACCCAGACCTTGATTGACCCTGGCTGAGCCCAAACCAACCCAAATCGAGCATGTTTGGGTCAACTCGAGCTCTCCAACAAAGCCAACCCCTTCCAAGCCCATTTGTGCTCATATTGGACCTTGCCATATCCCCAGTAACCTTCCCAGATCAGTCTAACCCAAGTCTTTGCAGCGGTGGTTAAAATTAATAGAGACTGAGTTCCAGTAGTCCCCCTATCTCAGGCCTCATCCAAAGGCTTCCAAATCCTAGGCTATCTGACTTTGAGCTCACAAACCTCTGAGAAGATGTCCCCTTCCACCTAGAGGCCATCCAATGGCTTGCCCAATCAATCCTAACCATCTATGGCCACTGGAATTCATTAAATAGGGAAGCTAAATCAAAATGCATTAATTATTTATCAGGCTTTTTAAATCCTCCTTAGATCTCCTAGAGCATTCCTCGATTATTTCCAAGACTCACAGCCTCTTCCATTGACCCATTAAGTGAGCTTTGATAAATTTTGTACATTATCTGCTCAAATTCATATCTCCATCCATCCTCCAGTCTTGGCATCTAAAGGAGAACCGTTTACCTTCACCATGAAGCCTCTCAAGAGAAAAACCCATCTGTTGGGGCTTTTCTATGATGAGAACTCTATCCCGAGCTCCCTAAAAAGGTAGTCATATTAAGTGTGAAGGAAACCTTCACCCTAACAGATTCTTATTGTTGGATTGAAGGTTTTTACTTCCCTGATTCTCCTTGAGAAATTTGTAGAGATTTTACATTGAGGATCTCTTGGTTCATGCTGGAGAAGCCCTATGGCTATGGGATCACGCTGGAGGTGGAAGACATAATTAGAGCTGTTGATTTTGATCAACAGCTTTGTTTATATCCCATATTCTTGGAGAGGGTTTAATCATAGACTTTTGATCTGAGATTGGATGGTCATGGTTAAACCTATGATATCCAATCAGCCACCAATGATTGGTTTCTCAATCAGATGCCACCCGCATAGAAAGCTGTAGCTGCCTGGGTAATTGGCTATTTATTAAACCCAAAAATTCAAGGGAAACTTCAAAAAACCATATCTCTCAATATTTCTTATTCAATCAAAGTACATTATAAATAACTTGAAGAAATATGAAATTGGTAAAGCCAAGCTAATAAACACTCCTATGAGCTCCAATGTTCAATTAGATAAACACTCAAATGGAAAATTAGTTGATCAAAAGAAATATAGAGGAATAATTATATTACTCTTTTACTTGACAGCTAACATACCTTATATAATGTTTAGTGTTTATTTTTGTGCTAGATTTCAAGCTTATCCAAAGGAGTCCCACCTAACTATAGTTAAGATAATCCTTAGATACATCTTAAGAGCCCAAAACTTAGGAATATGGTATCCAAGGCATAGCATTTCTTTTGAAATTATAGTATATTCTGATTCAAATTTTATAGGGTATAGGGTGAATAAAAAGAGTACCTCTGGAACATGTCAATTCATAGGATAGTCCTTAGTCTTGTGATTTAGCATAAAATAATGCTTAGCTGCACTTTCCACTACTGAAGTTGAATATATTGCCTTAGGAAGTTGTGTGGCCCATATCCTTTGATTAAAGCAAATTATTCTTGATTTAGGATTACATGTAGGCTTAATGTCAATTCTATGTAATAACACTAACGACCTCTGCATTTTTAAAAATCTATCCAACATTCTAAAATCAAACACATTGACATAAGGCATCACTTGTTACTAAATGAGACATTGAGCTATACCATGTAGCAATAGAAAAATAACTGGCTGACATTTTTACTAAACCACTAACCTTTTAAACCTTAAACATCTTAAGGACCAGATTAGGTGTTATAGACATAAATATATGAACTTGTTGATTACTGAACTCTGAATTTTTTTATTTTTTAATCTTACTTTTGCTTTTGTTTGCATGATTGTTTTTGTCTTTGTGTTCCTATTTTCCATTTTTCAATATTATGTTATTTTTCACTGATGTTTTATTTTATTGATCATTGTTGAAATGACATTTTTGCCTTACTTTAAAAAAAATTGTAATCAATGATTGACATCTCTAACAGTTAAAAGAAGAAACATAATGGATTGTCTCCCTTCCTCTAACTACTTTAGCGGTGTAATTTTATTTTCTAAGCAAAAATCTATTTTAAATTGAGATCATTTATATCTTCTTATAGTAATCTATCTCATATAAATAATGTTCAAAGTCATTAAATCACTTTCAAGCTTTCTTGATCATGTTATTATATGTATCCTATGAATATAATTATGCTTTGTGGTTTATTTCTCCTTATAATAGAGAGTGAGCTTTTGTTCTCTATTATCCAGAAGATATTCTCACAACTAAACTTTAAAGGTTTTGAAAGGGAGCTAGCTCAAAAATATAACAAGAGGAATAAAATGACCCCAAAAAGAAAACCTGAAAACATGCATAATGATCGCCAAAAAAAATTGAAAGATACACAAAGTGTATCAAAAAATCAAAAGATGCACAAAGTGCATCAATCAATTGACAAGAGGCATAAAATGTGCCCATAAAAAATCAAGCTTTCTTCTCTTTCAAACCTTTAAATTTTAGAACAACTCATGTGTCACTTGATATTTTTAAAAACTTGATTTTAGAAACTCTTAATTTTGACTAATTATCTTGCTATATTATTATATCAGATATGTTTTCTAGAACATCATTTTGAATGGATCACTTTTCTTAACCAATTTTTTTTTCTATGTTAGATCAAAAGATGGTTGCCTAATAAGAAGTCTGAGATGGGGTTGATAGGATCAGGTGTTCTATCATTTTTCAAATTTTGAGATATTAATTTATTTTTTACTAATTTTTAATCCAATCATAAGGAAAATTTATCACTGTTTAGTATCGATTAAAAAAACTTGATTTTTTGCTTTTTATTATTTTTATCATCTTTTCATTATATTTTGTACTTTATTTTGTTTAGTGGTAATTTTTATGTTTTCTCCTTTTTGTGATGTCAAAAGTGAGAGTAGTGTTAGTGTTAGATCATTTGTATCATTTGCTTACTTTAGTAAAACTTGCTTTTCTTTACTTATATTATCCTCCTTTATTTTATGTTTCAATTTTTTAAATAAATTCAAATGAGAAAAAATATGTGATTTGAATTATTCCAACAATAATATTTGTCATCATCAAAAAGGGAGAGATTGTTGAAGATCTGGATTGAAGTATTATGATTTTGATAATTACAAACATTAATGTTCCATGACTACAACTATCCATGTATATCTATTTTATGTGACCAGCTCACTATGAAAGTGCTCTGATGGCACTAGTAAGTACCTTAGGGATGTTAAGCCCTTATGAACTAGTATTAAGGCTTACTAAGAGTGGGAGGTGAATTGGATATTACAACTTTTTTAACTAAAAATACAATCGCATACAAAACCAAGATTCACCATAGAAATCAAAGTGCAAAAATTAAATGTGAAAGCAATAAAAAGAAATAACACACTAGATTTATAGTGGTTCGGTCAAATCTTGACCTACATCTACTCCTCGGAGGCACCCTCCGAATACTGCACTAACCACAGTATCTCTCCTTTATTCCCCACATCAAGGCAAAGAAGCCCTTACAAAATCACTTCCACCATCCCCGGTGTGGCTGAGTAGCTGGGCCCTTTGATACCAAAGAGATCTTCTTCTTCCCAAAACTTCCCTCAAGATGAGCCTTGAATCCGATGGTACTAAGGTGCAAGCTCGTCGGAGAAACCATGTGGAACCCCCTCCACACTCCCATGAAACCCCCTCCAAGGATCTTCTCCCTCTCTAAAACTCCACCCTTTCCTCTCTCCCTTTCAAGCTCTTTCTTTAAGTTTTCTCCAAAAGAAATGAAGCATCAATGGCTACCAAAGACACTTACAAATTCCCTTGTAAAAGCTTAAATAGAAGAGCTCCCAATGAGCTCTTAAATGCAACAAATTGATATTATTATCTAGGATGATATAAATATCATCCTGTACGATCAGTATAAAATAAGCTCAATCAGTCAGAACAATTTAGGACAATCAGAAGGTTTTGTTCATATCATCCAGGCTGATATTATATCATCTTGTACAATTAGTTCAAATTAGTACATATCATCCAGAGCATCGCCCTGAATAGAAGTTGTCCGATATGTGATCATCTAGGAATAACTAAGGTTTTTGAACTGATTGTCCTGGTCGATCCTACAATCATCCAGGATGATGTGATCGTATCAATCAAGCCTTAATTGCTTTCCTTAATTATCAGATTAATTTAGGCATAATTATATTGCATTGTCCAGGACAATATCATGGATGATATCCAAAAATAAATAATACCTAAATAGATCTGGTGGCTGATTCTTTCTGAATTAAGCATATCATCCTAGCCGATACAAAGATCGTTCAGGACTGTGTGTTTAAAAATGGCTGCCTTAATCAGGATGTCCTAATTAGGGTTTCTATTTTTAACTAATCATCCAGGACAATCAATGGATTATCCCGGATGATGTGATCAAAAATATAGAACTCTAAAACATAAATAAGTGAGCAAAACTACAAGAAAGCATACACCCTTACAGAACAAAAAATACAATAATGAAAATTACAAATAGAATATGTTCTACCAAAACTTAAGCCTTGTAAGGTGCACTATAATCCTTAAATATTAGTATACACACAAACAAATATATATTGCAAATATAAGTAGATAATAAAAAGTGAGACAAAATATTTGTTATCATCAAAAACATAAACTCATAAGCCCAAGTTGCAACAATCTCCCCTTTTTTTGATGATGGCACATATTATTGGTTGAATTTGCAAAATTGAAAACATTTTCTCCTAATCTCCCCCTCACTAGAATAAAAATTTAAAAGTAGGGGAAGACAAAATTTTTGTAGTTTTTATTTTTTTTTAAATAGAAAATAGATACATATACAACAGTACATTCTCCCCCTTTGACATTATCAAAAAGAGGAGGGGCACAAACAATCAGAATAATAAAAATGATAAAAAACAAAATGATCCCTGATCTAGTGAAAAAAAATCAAATATTCTTAAAAAGAGAAAGTTACCTCTTGATTTTATTTAAAAACTTAGTAATGAATGTATTGATAATGCATAACCCAGAAAAATTTGAAAATCAGAAATCGTTAATCTAAGCTCAAGTTCTTTTAAAGGCTCAAAAACGTTTTAATTCAATATCTAAATTAAAGAATAATTTAGAAAAAGAATTTTTTTTTTCAAAACTCCTTTCATAAAACATACTGAATAGAAGATTAATATAAAAATTTGTGAATCAGGAGTCATGATTTTTAAGCTTAAGTATTAAAAATATCAAGGGTTTGCTTAAGCTTTAAGGAGCATATGAAAGATAAGTATTACTTTTTGTGAGCTCATTTTATGCCTCTTGTCCACTGTTTGCCACGCTTTGCGCATCTTTTATTTTTTGATACACTTTGTGTATCTTTCTCAATTTGGGGTTATTACACATCTTTTGATTTGGTGTTATTGGCAAATTTTTTTGTATTTGATATCATTGGCCATTTTTTCTCAATCAAATATGCTACCTTTTTGAATTTTTTTTGAAAAACTAATGTAAACTCATTCTACCAATAAAAACAAACTACTTGTTTAAGAAAATTATGAAGTAGATTCAACAACTTGCAAAAGATCCATATGCGATAGACAAAATAAAGAGAGATAAAAAATATCAGTTTTAAAATCCAATTTATAATATGATGAAGATTTTGAATCAAAAGTAAAATAACATCTTTAAGAAAAGAGATAGAGAGACAAAATCATGAGTTTCTTTCTTTTATCTATTTTTAGAGAAGTCAATCACAACTTACATAAAATTCAAGAAAAATAGGAGGTAAGTTTTTTTTTTTAGAAAAGTGAATGTGTGTGTTAATCAGAGAGAACCTCAAAAAAAGAAAAGTAAAGACAAATTTAAAATTTTAAAGTAAAGATAGAATAAAAAAGATAAACCTAAAGAAAACACATTAAATAAAAAAAGCATATACAAATAAATAAACACATAAAAAGGTTTTAAATATCATCTTGCTCCTGATCTGATGATTCAGAAGCTAGTCTGCCTAGGAGATTTTTTGCTTTTCATTATTTTTCTTTTTTACAATTTGTTCAGCTTTATCCTTTTCTTTTATAGGAAGAGTTCTCAAATTAGGGCAATGATTTTTCATAAGTCTAGGTTTCCTACATCCAAAGTAAATAACATTACAATAAATCTTAACATTCTTATCATTTTTACCTTTGTTCCACTTTTGTTGATGCTTATGCTTGTGCTTTAGTAAGCTTTTCAATTTTCTTATTAACTCTTCACTTTCGACATCTACGAAGCTATATTTCTTCGTATCTTCAGCTTTTAGCACTATCGTTTCACCTGCAACCAAAAGTCTTTGACCCAAACTTTGCTTGTAGGCAATGAGTGAGCCAATCAAATTATCAATAGAATATTTATTCAAATTTTTTTATTCATAAATAATAACAATTTTGGCATCAAACTTATCAAGTAGATAATGTAGAATTTTATTAACTTTTTTAAAGTTTGAAAATTATTTAACTAAAGCATGTAATGATGTCATAATTTACATAAACCTGATATAAATGTCTAAGATCGTCTCATAAGATTTCATGCAAAATAGTTCATAATCATGCATTAAAGTATTCAACATGGATTGATTGATTTCACTAGTGCCTTCACATATAGTCTGTAATTTATCCTAAATTTCCTAGCCAGTAGTGCACGTGGAAACAAACATATAATCTTCAGAATTTAAAGCATAGAAAAAATAGTTTAATGATTTAGCATTTAATTGAGCATTGATTTATTCTTCCTACTCCATTGATTAAAAGGAATATCAGTTTTAATTCCATCAAGTTCACGAGAAAGTAGTGTATAACCTTCTTTAACAACCATCCACATACAATAATCAAGCAATTGTAAAAACGTAGAAATGTGAGTTTTCTAAAAATAAAAAATAATATTATCAAGTAAAGGTGGACGTGTAATAGAATATCCTTCCATTATATTACGATTGCCAAAGTTAGCCATGAATCAAAATTCAAAAAGTTTTCAAACTTAATTTTATGAATCCGACTCTAATACCACTTTAAAGTGCTCTAATGGCACTAAAAAGTATGTTAGGGAAGTTAAGCCCTTATGAACTAGTCCTAAGGCTAACCAAGAGGGGGTGAATTGTATATTAAAACATCTTTGACTAAAATCACATTCACATCCAAAACTAAGATTCACCATAGAAATCAAAGTTCAAAAATTAAATGTGGAAGTAATAAAAAGAAAGAACACACCAGATTTATAGTGATTCGGTCAAACCTTGACCTACGTCCACTCCTCGGAGGCACCCTCTTAGTATTGCACTAACCATAATATATCTCCTTTATCCCCCACAGCAAGGCAGAGAAGCGCTTACAAAATCACTTCCACCTTCCCTGGTGCAGCGGAGTAGCCGGGCCCTTTGACACCAAAGAGATCTTTTTCTTCCCAAAACTTCCCTCAAGATGAGCCTTAAATCTAATGATACTAAGGTGCAAGCTCGCCAGAGCAACCATGTGGAACCCCCTTCACACTCCCTTGAAACCCCCTCCAAGGATCTTCTCCCTCTCTCAAACTAGGGCTGTCAATATATGACACGACCCGAAAACCCGACTCGAACACAACCCGATTTTTTTGGGTTCGGGTCAACCCGAACCCGAAACGGGTCGGGTTCGGGTTACATTTTTCGACCCGTTTTAAATATCGGGTCAGGTCCGGGTTGACACGGAAACCCGATATTGACCCAGAAATGACCCGCTTCAACCCGCGCTGTCCAGCGATTCGTGCGACTGGGTGCGAGCATGCGAGTAATGCGACGGTGCGATTTAATTTAGGCTTTTAGATTTTAGGGCACATTTCAACTCAACGAAAGTTCCATCTTCGACTCTTCGTCAGTTCGTCTCCTTCCTGGCTTCCTAGTTCCTGCGTCTGCCGGCTGCCTCCTTCACGGAGCTTCTCTCCTCATCGCCTCGTCGGTGTCGTCGACGCGTCATCTATTCCTCATTTCCTCTATTAGTATATTTTTAATCTCCTATTCTCCTTCTTGCTCGAACCCTGAAGGCTAGTAGCTTTTCAGTTTTTTCTTTCTTGCTAATTAGTTGCTATCATTTTGGAATTATCTTGGTTGAAGACTTCAAGTATCATCCTTGTTCGGTTATTTCTTCTGATTTAAGCTATTATGCAAATTTCCTTTTTATTTACCGATTAGGGCTTAGGGTTTATTGTATCTATGGTTGAAGACTTCAAGTATCATCCTTGTTAGGGTAGGATTTAAGCTATTTCTGGCTTAGGGTTTATACTTTATTGTTGATACTGCCTTTTGTAATTTTTTTTCTCAGGATGCCGATTCAGTTCCTCTCTTCCTGCATGATCGTGAATGAAATTTTTTTTGGGTTGTTGGTGCTGCCTTTTGTAAATCCTTGTGAATAGAACTTGAATGATTCATGACTGTTTGAGTTCCTCTAATCGACTAATCCTGCGGCTGCATGGCTGCATGATCGTTCTCTACTGAACGGCTGAACCAATATGACAATACCGCAATATCATTGTTTCATTTGTTTGAATGTTCGTGCATCAGTTTCTTTAAATATATTCGAAGAAGTCAAGTGTTTGTTTATATGCAATTAATGTCTTATTGAGTTATTGATACCAACTTAGTGTTTGGCTATTGACTTTTTGCTATGTATGATATGGACTAAATTGATAAATTCTTTAATTGGTTTATTAGATGGAGGATTCAAACACACTTCCTAAACTTTTTATTCATGAGAATGAGGAAGTTCACATTGAAGATAACGTGGTAGAGCCATCTAATGATGGTTCAGTGGTAATTAAGAAGCGTAGGAGGATGACTTCCCAGGTTTGGGGCCATTTTGAGATGCTTTCTAATCCTACAGATGGTAAGCAAAGATGTAAATGTAAAAAATGTGGTGCACAATACTTGTGTGAGAGTAAAAATGGGACTAGTAACTTAAGAAGACATTTGCAAAATTGCAAGAAAAGAAATCTACGTGACATTGGCCAGCTCATATTGCAAAGCACCTCAAATTCTTCTATTTCTATGACTGATCATAGGTTTGACTCGTCAGAATTTTGTGATTTATTTACTGCTTGCATAATTATGCATGATTTGCCCTTCCAATGTGTAGAATGGTTGGGTGTTCGAGCACTTTTGAGCTATCTTCGTAAGGATGTTCAACTATATTCTAGGAATACAGCAAGGAATGATTGCAAGAAATTATTCGTTACAGAAATTTCAAATATTCGTTCACAGTTATCTAAGTGCTCTAGCAGAGTTTGTGTTACATCTGACCTGTGGACATCTATAAACACTGATGGATTTATTTGCTTGACCGTGCATTTTATTGATAATGATTGGCATCTACATAAAAAGATCATTAGTTTTTCTTTTATGCCACCACCTCATGACGGTATTTTGCTTTATGAGAAATTGCAATGTCTTTTTATTGAGTGGAGAATAGAATCTAAGCTTTTCAGTATTACATTAGACAATGCTTCTGCAAATAATGTTTGTGTTGATTACTTGAGAAACCAAATGAATTTGAGGAGTGCCCTTCTTTGTGAAGGTGAGTTTTTTCATTTAAGATGCACCGCACATATTATTAATCTTATTGTCCAAGAGGGTATGAAGGAGATTGATGGTTCAATCTCCAAAATCAGGGAGAGCATAAAATATGTCAAAGGCTCTCAAGCAAGGAAGCAAAAATTTCTTGATTGTGTTAGGCAGAGTTGTTTGGAATCTAAAAGGGGTCTACGACAAGATGTTCCTACTAGGTGGAACTCCACTTTCATAATGCTAGACAGTGCTTTGTATTATCGAAGGGCATTTCAACACCTACAATTGGGTGACTCCAACTATAAATTTTGTCCATCTAATTCAGAATGGGAGATAGTTGACAATATTTCTAATTTTTTAAGGTCTTTCTACAATATAACTTGTGTGATATCTGGCACAAAGTACCCAACAGCAAATCTTTATTTTCCTTGCATTTCGACGGCTTATGCCGCATTGAAACATGAGTTGTTAGAGGGTCATGATTACTTAAAGGAAATGGCCTTAAGGATGATTGCAAAATTTGAGAAATATTGGTCTGAATTTAGTGTCATTCTTGCAATTGCTGTTATTCTTGATCCAAGATATAAATTCACATTTGTGGAATGGTGCTATAGGAGGTTATATGTAGGGGATTATGTACTTGAGCTTAAGAAAGTAAAGGATAAATTGTTCTCATTATTCTCCAATTACACAAACACTGGTGGGAATGTTGCATCTGCTTCAAATTCTCAAGAAAGACCACAAACTAAAAGCTCCAATTGTAGTTCTTCTACTGTTATCCAATCTCAATTCCTTCAGGTAATTAGTTAATTAATGTTCTGTTGTTATTTCATTTCATAAATTAATTGGTTTCATCTGTAATACTCCAACTTTCCCAAACAGGATTTCGATTCATTTGAAGAGGAGGTTTATTTGCCGAAAAAATCTGAATTGGCTGCATAACTGAAACATGTTGTATTTGTGAGACCTGCTATTTTCGGTTTTCTAATTGCTCTCATAAGGCCATAGGCCCATAACTACAGTCTGCATTCATATTTCCTGTTTTGATTTGCTGTTTCTGGGCCTTGCTGTTTCAAATTATTTGTTGTTCAATGCTTACTCGAGTACTCGATTTTCTGGAGGTTATTTTTTGGAGTCTCTGGACTCTATCGAGATGGTTTTTTTGTAGTTGGATATGGGGGCAATGATGTTCAATTGCATAGCCGCTCCCTGGACGGCGGTCGTCTGCAACCGAATTCTATGGATGGCACAACCTGCAACCGGGAGTTCTTTATCATTGGCTTCAGCAATTGGTTTTTGATCCTGAGCCTAACTACCACATTATCCAACTTCAAATGAGCAGATACTTACTTAGAATTTTATACTTGTTTAATTAAGTTTATTGCAGGTATATCTCTAAGTCTTGAACCATTGAAGGCTTGAAGAATGAAGAGTTGAAGTCTTGAACCTTGAAGCTTTTATATTCAGTTATTTACTTATTTACATCTGTTATGTGAGATTGTATCTTTGTAATTGAGGAATTGTAATTTGTAACATGTAAATTAATTGAAGATTTGCAATTGAAAAAAAATATCTCTTGGTTTTTACATTTCAGATTTTCAGCCATTTAAAAGTTAAAATTATTAAAATAATAAAACCTGTTTAAATTTTTTAAGGTGCAGAAACTGGTTAAACGGGTCGGGTCGGGTTGACCCGGACCCGAGGCGGGTCTGGTCCGGGTCAGCAAAAATGATCCGTTTCAAGAAACGGGTCGAGTTCGGGTTGACCCGAATTGGGTCGGGTCAATTTCGGGTTGGACCCGAACCCGACCCGAAACCCATTTTTGACAGCCCTATCTCAAACTCCACCCTTTCCTCTCTCCCTTTCAAGTTTCTCTTCAAGTTTTCTCCAAAAGAAATGAAGTCTCAATGGCTACCAAAGACACTTATAAAGTCCCTTATAAAAGCTTAAATAGAAGAGCTCTAAACGAGCTCTTAATTACAATAAACCGACATTATTATCCAGGATGATATAAATATCATCCTATACAATCAGTACAAAATAAGCTCAATCGACCAGGACAATTTGGGATGATCAGAAGGCTTTGTTCATATCGTCCAGGCCAATATTATATCATCCTATATGATTAGTTCAAATAGCATATATCATCTAGAGCATCGCTCTGAATAGAATCGATCCGATATGTGATTGTCTAAGAACAACTAAGGTTTTTGAACTGATCATCCCGACTGATCCTACGATCATCCAGGTTAATGTTATCATATCAATTAAGCCTTAATTTCTTTCCTTGATTATCAGATTAATTTAGGCATAATTGTGTTGCATCGTCCAAGATGATGTCCTAGATGATATCCAAAAATAAATAATACCTAAATAGATCTGGTAGCTGATCCTTTCTGAATTGAGCCTATCATCCCGGCTGATATAAAGATCATCCAAGATGATGTGCTTAAAGACGGCTATCTTAACCAGGATGCACTAATTAGGGTTTTTATTTTTAACTGATCTTTCAGGCCGATCAATGGATTATCCTGGACGATGTGAACAAAAATAGATAACTCTAAAATAAAAATAAATGAGCAAGGTTACAAGCAAGTATACACCCTTACATAACAAAAAATATAATAATGAAAATTACAAATATAACATGTTCTACCAAAACTTGAGCCATGTAAGGTGCACTGTAATCATAAAATGTTAGTATACACATAAATAAATTTATATTGCAAATACAAGTAGACAACATAAAGTGAGCCATATTATTTATTATCATCAACATCATAAAAATATTTTATTAACATCATAAATATAAACTCATAAGCCCGAGTTACAACACACTAACTTTTCAGGTCCACAAATTCTCTTGAACATCAATCAGCTCAAGATCAGGTAGACTAGGATTAAGTCAGTCTATAATTTATATTTCATTATATTTTTTACATTTCCTTGAGTTAAATGTATATTGGTGGATCTTGAAGCTAAGTAACCTTACACATACACACTCAAGAAGAGAAATTGAGTAAGTTAGAGTTTTTCTATTTTCTATCATATCATACATGATAATTTTATATTATACTGGATGATCAGTCAAAGATAAAAATCCTGATTATGGCATCTAGGTCATGTAAATTTTCTTAAGCAAATCATTCTAGATGATACTCCCATTATCTTAGATGATATGCTCAAATCAAAAATACTAAGCCACCAAACTCATTTAGATAATAGTTTATTTTCAGAATTTTTTTCTAATCAAACAAGACGAACCCATATTATCCTAAGTGATTAATTACAATCTTGCCTAAATTAGTCAGGTGATTAAGAAAAGTAATTAAGGTTAGTTTGATTGATCATATCATCCTGGATGAAAGCAATATTATCCTAGACGATCAGTAAGAAAAACCTTAGTCTTTTCCTGATTCACTTGGACATCCTGAACTATCTACTAAATGATGAGTTATAATTCTTAATCATCCAAATGTTTCACCTGGATGACCCGAACTTTTTTTTGGACTATAATCACAGATTTTAAAATAATTGTACAAGACGTTCCAAGTATCATCTTTGACGATCAGTTATATTTCTTCATCGTCTAATATGTATCTCCTAGATGTCACAATTTATCTATTAGATGATATATATAATTTTGAACTAATCATACAGTATAATGTTTACATTATCCTGGATGATCAGAATAAATAATGTGTTCTAATCATATAACAGTCCCAAATTGTCCTGGTTGGAAGGGATGAATTACACTAATTATATGGGATAATATATGGATCGTCCTGGATGATCTTCAATAGCAAGTTAAAAATTAGGGAAATTTTTAAGGCCTTCTTTATAAGATCTCTTATTTGTTAATGAGAGAATCTTTTTCTATTATCCTGACCTGATAGAGCTTAGAGAAGGAGAGTGAGAGCTTGGGAGAGAGAGAGGATCTTGTGAGGGGGAGTTTATGAGGTGTTCACAAATGTTGAACCAAGAAAGGATTCAAGTTGTCTTCTTGAATCATCGACCTTCATTCCTTGGTGGCTCTAGAGCTATCTTCATCAGTACTAGATTAAGATTCTCTGCCTTCTTCAAGAGGAAGCAAAAGGAGTTGGGGTTCTCTGCCTGCTCCAGGAGGAAGCAAAAAGAGTTTGGGTTCTCTACCTCACTAGGGTCAGTGAAAAGGAATTTTTAAAGGCTTCTATGCCTTGTTATCCGAGCAAAAGTAGATTCACTATGGTTTTAGTGCAATACCTAGAGGAGAGGCTTCAGGGAGTGGACATATGTCAAGTTGACCGAACCACTATAAAATCTGGTGTGTTCTTTCTGTGTTTATTCTTGCACTTTATTTTTCTCATTTTTTGTTTGGTTGATTATTTGGTTAAAATCTCTAATTTGTTTTGTTTATCATTTTTGCAGCAAGGGATGATCTTGTTTATTTTAAAATATTTAAAAAGAATTTTTTGTTTGCTTATGAATTTTAAAAACTACTAATTCACCCCTTAATCTTGGTTAGCCTCAGGCTCATTCATTAGGGTTTAAAAACCCTAACAAACTTTCAACTTGTATATCCAAACAAATCTCAAGAACGTTAAGTTCTACAATACACAAAATATCCTTCAATCTCAAAATCAAAATTCAAGTTTCCTTAGCAAAATTTAGGTTTTCACATTTAACCCCAAGTCATTTGGCGAGATAAAAGAGTTAAGCCCAATTGTCTTAATTTTCTTATCAATTTTGTAAACGTTCATGTTGAGTTAAATTCAACATACTGGGTTTCAAAACTTGATGAAAATTCATCAATTTTAAGCTCAAATCAAGATTTCCTATAAAAATGATCAATATTAATTTCAAATATCGTTACCATGTGTTACCCTGCAATATTTCCTTGTAGCTTAGTACACACAATGATGTTCTAAACTCCTCAAAATCATTTGTGATTTCTTAAATTCAATTCAAATGTCCTAATTCAACTCCTCTTATTTCATATCCTCTAACAAATCCAAGCTTTGACATTTTTCCAACAAGTCACTTTGTGAGGCAAAAGAGTTGAGCGAAATCTTTTAAAATCTCAAGGTAGGTTCTATAAACCTTCATATTTGAGTGAAGGTCAGTATGCTTAGTTTTAGAATTTACCTAATATTATTGCATTTGAATTCCAATATTCAAATTTCTCCAACCAAATCCAGGCTTTGACATTTCTCCCCCAAATCAATTGGTGGAGCAAAATGGTCAAGCCATCATTTGGATCTTTATATCAATTTCGTAGACCTGCATGTTTAAGAAAAATCTAACATGTTGAGTTTCAAAATTTGAAGAGGATCCGTTTAATTTCAACATCAAATTCACTCTCAATTTTAACTCCAAATCTAAGGTTTGACATTTCACCCCATTTTAGTTGGTGGAATGAGAGAGTCAAGCCCAACTCTTAAGATTTTCTTGTCAATTTTATGAACCTTCATGTTGGGTGAAAACTCCATATTTTGAGTTTCAAAATTTAAGGAAAATAAGTCGATTTCAAGATTCAAATTCTATTTTAAAATCAACTGATTTAAAACACTATTCCTTAATTCCAAGAAATCAAACATACTCAAAAGGCTAAAAAACTTACCTTCTCATTACACAGCAGTGTGACTCTAGAAGAACCACCTACATAGAGTCAAAAGAAAATCATTAAGGCTAGAAAGAATGTTGGATAAAAAGCCTTAAAGCAAGTCAAATTTGAGGCCAATTAAGAGTTGTTTCTCCTTACACATACCCCCTCTTTGGTGGAAGACACTTCCAGCCTCTTCCCATTACCTAAGGGAGGGAGGTTGTGAGAAGAATAGGGTGATCTCCACCATGCCCTTTTGACTATTGCACAAAAAAGATCTACCAAATCAGAAATAAGAAATCACCGGTAGTAGATCATAGGCCCCCAATTTACAGTTATGACCCATCCATTCTATTCGATGAAGTTAGGTCACATTACTACACATTCCCCACTACATCATCTATAGAGGAGGTGTAAAAACTGCTTGGGGTGCCATTATCATAATTATTAGGTCTCTAGTAATTAGGGAGGGGAATAATTATTGATCTGATATCTTATTAGATAGTGACACCATTTAAATTTAACTTCTAAAGGGGGTCATATCAAGATGGATCTTTAGATTGAAATGATGATGCACTAGTTAGGGATAGTGTAGGCCCCACAATGATCTCTTCCTCCTAAGAGATTATGGAAATATAATTCTACATTGATAGAGACTTACCACGTAGACTTACAACTTTTAAGGAAAATACATCATTTCTCAAATGTATTGGGTCCAAATTTTTAAGATAGTTAATCCATCATTTTACTAAAAATTGACCTCTACCTTACACCAAAAATAGGAGAAAGTTGTGGTTAAATCCACTGAATATTTAAAGGCCCCTCCCTCCCACCGCTTATGTGGATTGATTTGATTTTGAAATAAAAATTTGTGCCAAACTTGAGTTAACTTTAGAAATGAAAATCTTCTCAATCTTCTCACAATTTTTTATCTTAATGAGCATCTCTTGCATGTTCTAAATCTATTCAATGATTTTCTTAGTCAAGTTCATTTTTTTAATCAAAAGTTTGGGTCTAATTTGGGGATTATATTCCTTGCATGAGATAGCAAACTTTCTTCTCTTGTACTTGTAATATAATCCCAATTTAAAAAAAAAACAAAATAAAAAATAAAAAATAATCATTTTAAGGCTTTTTAAAGGAGATGAAGCCTGTTGTCATAAAAATTTTAAAAGATGCGCAAAGTGCACCAAAATTAAAAAATAAAGAAATCAAAAGATGCACAAAATGCACTAAAAATCAAAAGATGTGCAAAGCACGTCACAAAAAAAGGGCTTTTTTCTTTTAATCGTTAAATCTCTTACATCTTGATCACCTTTAATAGCTCGTCTTTGAAAAATCTTGAATTTAGATTTATCATCGTGAGTGGTCAATTTATTAAATACAAAAAGAGTCTTGCAAGAGAATTAAAAAGATTAAATTTCTCTCTCCAACTTAAATCTTTTGAAATTGATTTTAATTTAAAAAATTTTTATAATGGAGAAACCTAGTTCAGTTTCTATGAAACTTAATTTGGGTCAGTAGAATCCAAACCCTTAGCCCTTTTTGGGTTAATTTTTTCCAACTTGTTTTTCTGATAGGGTCCAAATGGTTGAGAAGAAATTTTTTAATAAAAAAGAATGAATCTTCTACTCTCGATAAGAATCCAAATCTCATTCTTGAGGAAAATAGTTGAGTCCTTAATATAGGCATCATTTCCTTTAAGATCCTCTCCATAAAATAACACTCTATGTTGGGTCCAAGATTATTCTCATCTAGAAGTGTGTTTTACATTGCTGGAAATTGCTTTTCAAAATTGAGTCACAATTGAGTAGAGTGTCAACCTCCCATTCGAGTAGCTCAAAGACCTTGAAGAAATTTTCGTTAAACTCAAGAAAATTTGAAAACAAATAAGTCACGAGTGATTCAAGTTTATGATAAATTGTGTCACCTAAGGACTTTCCAAGTATGAGGCTTAGTAGTGGTCCTTTGGAGACCTGTTTTATTCAATAATAATATCAATGGAAACTTTGAATCAACATTGACTAGATCGTTCACCTTAAAGATGATCTATGAGTTAGGTTTATGTCAATTGAACAATTCTAAAGATACAACCATATGCTTCCTAACATTTGGGTAGTTATTTAGGAAATATTATGCCCAATGAGTATCAAATTTAACATCAAAGTTGCCTGTCAAAATTTAAAGAAATCAAATCAAACCAAATTCAAAAATCATCAATCAATCATTTTCATCTTTCTTTTCCTTAAGGTTAGGTCCTTCCTTCGCTTAGGATTAGACCCACTAGTGATGGAGTACACCCTCTGTGGCACCATCCTAAATTAAATCCAGCTTCGCTCATTGTGGCGGCATATATTTTCCCAATCACATGATCTTTGACCCTCTATAATGGCCTTATTATTTGCCCCATCATATGGTCATCCAGTGGATCCTCTGTGATGGGCATATCTTTTCACCATCATATGACCATCCATTTTTTATCATTATGGTGGGTGTATATTTTCCCCATCACATGATCTTCGACCCTCTATGATGGGCATATTTTTCTCCCAATCATATGGTCATCTAATTGGTCATGTATTATCGGTATATATTTTCCACATCATATGACAAATCCAGCTTCAATCATTATGGTGGGTGTATCATTTCCCCATCACATGATTTTTGGCCCTCTACGATGGGTGTATTATTTTCCCCATCATATAATCATAATGGGATCGTTACGATAGGCATATATTTTTCCCATTATAAGACCATCTAGCTTCAATCATTATGGTTGGCATAACTTTTCCCCATCACATGATCTTTGACCATCTATAATGGGCATATTATTTTCCTCATCATATGATTATCCAGTGGGTTCTCTATGATGGGTGTATCTTTTCCCCATCTTATGACCATCTAGCTTAGATTATATTGGTGGGCATATATTTTCTCCATCGCATGATCTTCAATCCTCTATGATGGGTGTATTATTTTACCCGTCATATGGTCATCCAGTGGGTCTTCTATGATGGGTGTATATTTTCCCCATCTTATGATCATCTAGCTTCGATCAATATAGAGGGCATATCTTTTCACCATAGCATAATCTTTGACCCTTTATGATGGGCATGTTATTTTCACCATCAAATGGTCATCCACTAGATACTCTATAATGGTCGTATATTTTTCCCATCATATGACCATCCAGCTTCAATCATTATGGTGGGCGTATATTTTCCCCATCATACAATATTCAATCCTATATAATGGGCGTATTATTTTCCCCATCATTCGGTCATCTAATGGGTCATCTATAATGGGTGTTTATTTTCCCCATCATATGATCATCTAGCTTTGAACATTATGGTGGGCATATCTTTCCCCATTGCATGATCTTCAACCCTCTATGATGGGCTTATTATTTTCCCAATCATATGTTCATCAAGTGGGTCAACTATAATGTGAATATATTTTCCCCATCATATGACCATTCAACCTCGTTCATTATGGTGGGCATATCTTTTCCCTATCTCATGATCTTTGATCCTTTTATTATGGGCATATTATTTTCCCCATTATATCAAAATCCAGTGGGTCCTTTATGATGGGCGTATATTTTTCTCATCATATGACCTTCCAGCTTTGATCATTATGGTGGTCATATCTTCTCCCCATCATATGATCTTCAACCCTCTATGATGGGTGTATTATTTCTTTATGATATGGTCATCCAGTTGGTCCTTTATGAGGGGCATATCTTTTCCCCATCATATGACCATGCAGCTTTGATCATTATGATGGGCATAGCTTTTCCCCATCATATGATCTTCAACCCTCTATGATGGGCTTATTATTTTCTCTATCTTAAGGTCATCAAGTCGGTCCTCTATGATGGGTATATCTTTTCCCCATTATATGACCATCCAACTTCAATCATTGTGGTGGGTGTATCTTTTCCCCGTCACATGTTATTTGACTCTATATGAATAGTGTATTATTTTCCCCATCATATGTTCATCCAATGGGTCATCTATAATCGGCGTATATTTTCCCCATCATATGACCATCCAACTTCGATCATTATGGTGGGCATATCTTTTCCCCATTGTATGATCTTGGACCCTCTATGATGGGCTTATTATTTTTCCCAGCATATAGTTATCAAGTGGGTCCTCTGTCATGGGCATATATTTTCCCCATCATATGAACATCCAACCTTGATTATTATGGTTGGCATATCTTTTCCCCATCTCATGATCTTTGACCCTTTATGATGGGCGTATTATTTTCCCCATCATATGGTCATCTAGTGGGTTTTTATGATGGGTGTATAATTTCCCCATTATATGACCTTCCAGTTTTGATCATTATGGTGGGCATATCTTTTCCCCATCTCATGATCTTTGACCCTTTATGATGGGCGTATTATTTTCCCCATCATATGGTCATCTAGTGGGTTTCTATGATGGGTGTATAATTTCCCCATTATATGACCTTCCAGTTTTGATCATTATGGTGGGCATATCTTTTCCCCATCACATGATCTTTGATCCTCTATGATGGGTGTATTATTCTACCCATCATATGGCCATCCAGTCGATCATCTGTGATGGGCGTGTCTTTTCCCCATCATATGACCATCCAGCTTTGATTATTATGATGGGCATATCTTTTCCCTATCATATGATCTTCAACACTCTATGATGGGCATGTTATTTACTCTATCTTATGGTCATCCATTCAGTCCTCTATGATGGGTATGTAGTTTTTCCCATTAAATGGCCATCCAGCTTTGATCATTATAGTGGGCGTATATTTACCCCATCACATGATCTTTACCCTCTATGATTGGCATATTATTTTCCCTATCTTATGGTCATCCAGCCTATTCTCTATGATGGGTATATATTTTCCCCATCATATGACCATCCAACTTCAATCATTATTATGGACGTATATTTTCCCCATCACATTATCTTTGACCATCTTTAATGGGCATATTATTTTCTCCATCATATGGTCATGCAGTGGGTCCTTTGTATATTTTTCCCCATCATATGACCATCCAGCTTCAATTATTATGGTGGGCGTATCTTTTCCCCATCCCATGATCTTCGACACTCTATGATGGACATATTATTTTCCCCATCATATGGTCATCCAGTGGGTCCTCTATGATGGCGTAAATTTTCCCTATCATATGACCATCTAGATTAAATCATTGTGGTGGCCTACCTTAACCCCACCACACGATCATCAAGTCTATCCTCTATGATGGACCTACCTTAACCCCCATCATATGATTATCCAGCTTCGATCCTCTGTGGTGGTTTACTTAACCCCACCACATAATCATCTAGTCGATTCTTAATGATGGGTCTACCTTGACCCCAATCATATGATCATCCAGCTTTGATCCCCTATGGTGGCCTACCTTTACCCCACAATACGATCATCCTATCGATCCTCTATGATGGGCCTACCTTGACCCCCATTATATGATCATCCATCTTAGATCCTCTGTGGTAACCTACCTTGACCCCACCATATGATCGTTCACTCGATCCTCTATGATGGACCTACCTTAACCCTCATTATATGATAATCGTGCTTTGATCCTTTATGGTGGACTACCTTGACCCCACCAAATGATCATCTAGTCGATCCTTTATGATGGGCCTACCTTTACCCCCATCATATGATCATCCAACTTTGAACCTCTATGGTAGACTACCTTGACCCCACCACACAATCATCCAGCCAGTCCTCTATGATAGGCCTACCTTGACCCCCATCATATGATCATCCAGCTTTGATCCTCTATAGTGGCTAAACTTGACTCAACCATATGATCATCCAATCGATCCTTAATGATGGGCCTACCTTGACCACCATCATATAATCATCCAACTTTGATCCTCTTTGGTGGCCTACCTTGACCTGACTAAATGATCATCCAGTTGACCCTCTATGATGGACCAACCTTGACCCCCATCATATAATTATCCAATTTTGATCCTCTCTGGTGGCCTACCTTGACCCCACTACACTATCATCCAGTCAATCCTCTATGATGGGCCTATCTTGACCCCCATTATATGATCATCCAGCTTCAATCCTCTATGATGGGCTACCTTGACCCCACTACATGATCATCCAGTCAATCTTCTATCCTACAGTCAATCCTTAATACATTTTCTAGCAAATTTGGAATTTTTCCGGCAGTTTTAAGTCGCAATTCTTTTCGACAGTAAAACGAGCATCAAAAACATGTTCCGTAAAAAAAATTGTTGGAAATTTTTTTCAGAGGAATATTTCAGCCAATGTGATTTTCATTGGAAAAAGAACTGCTGTAATAAAGAAAATTTATAAAAAAATGGAAGCCCACTACAAAATTTATGCTGGCCTACCTAAACTGCCCCCAACAGCTCCCTATCGGCCCAACAAAGCCATGGCAGCAAGTCCGCCCCTAGCCTTCCTAGCCCAATCTGCCTTGCTCTTCCACCCCACTTGCGCTGCCTGCAGGCGTAGCCCAGCCAGCATCGACCAGTGCCTAGGCCTGCTCCGCCTGTGCACAAGCCAGGGTTCGAACCCCTCCCCCCTACACCCGCAAGTCTTATGCATGCTCGCCAACCATCACACCATTTATGTTTATATTATATTTGATATAGTACTAATTTATCTTACAATTTAAATGATTGAACTTTTTATTATTTTAGTTTAATAATATTTAATTTAATTAATTTAATTTAACAAAATGAATAATTTTAAATATTTTTAATAATTAATTTCAATAAATAAGTTTTTAAATTAATAATTAATTGATAAATTAATAATTAATTAATTTTTTTATTTTAATTAATAAATAAAATAAGTTATTAAATTAAAAATTAATTAAATATTTTGTTAAATTAATAATTAATTAAAATAAACTAGAAAATTATTAATTAATTAAATTATGAATATTTATTTTAGAAATTATTAAAATTTGTCGAAAAATTCATTGGAAAATCTACCAGAAATAAATCAGCCGGAAAGGCTGCTGGAAAATCTGTCTGAAAATTATTCAAAAATATTTTAGTATAATCCACCATAAATCCATTGGAAAATTCATCAAAAAAATAGTACGCCAAAAATCTGCCAGAAATTCTGTCTGTAATAAATAATTTTCCTGTAGTGCGCCCTCCAAGTATCGGCAGAGTACCATCATCCTTTCACACCCTCTAAGTGTTGGTAGAGTATCGTCATCCTTTCACACCCTCCACGTATTAGCAAAGTACCGGATCTTCTCCAAAGTTCTTCTCTCGAGCAACTTGAAAGAAAAAAGAAGAGAATTGATACAAAAATAAAAGAGATTCTCACCTTTGAGTAACCTAGTGAATCATTCACACTCCACATACAAGAACTCTCTATTAAACACTCTCCTAAATCACTCTTTCACTTGCTCTCTAAGAAATCATGATGAATAGATTCATCCAAGTCAATTTCTAAGAACGTTTTATATGAAAGACATGAAAAACCATCCATAAGACTAAAAATTGCAATTTTGAGTGTATATGATCGTATAGTACAATCGATATTCGTATATACGAACAGTTCAAAAATTTCTTTGTATGAACCTGTACAAACCATTTTCATACATAATAATTGTCAAGTACGAACCATATTTATATTGTACGAATAGTTAAGAAAATTTTATGATTCATCGGGATGAAAAGATACCCCACATTTTTGTACTCTGGACTTGTCTATATGAATAAGGATCGTACAGTACAAATTGTTCAGGAAAAATTTTTGGTTCATCAGGATGAAAAGGGACCCATTCTTTTCATACTCTGGACGTCATCTGTATGAAGTTCACTTCCTATAGTACGATTAGTTCATAAAAATTTGGAGATCACCGGGACAAAAAAGGACCCGTTCTTTTTGCACTATGGATGTCGTCTGTATGAAGGTCACTTCGTACAGTGCGATTAGTTTAGAAAGAATTTGATGATTGTCAGGATAAACTTATGTGTATATATTTCATACTGTGGATGTCATCTATACGAAGGACTCTTCATGTAGTACAAACAGTACTTAAAAAATTATCTTCCCCATGATTAGTTCATCTGCTCATTAGAGGAAATAACTAAACAGATCATCCCGTATGAATTGAAATCACGTAGTATGATTATTTTAAAAAAATTTACAAATTTTTAACACTCCCCTAGTATGTGTGTATGGTTATCCAATTACAATCACACTCTCTCAGACTCAATAAAAATAAAAAATACAGACTCTATTTACAATGAATCCTTTTCTAATCTAATTTGAAGTTTTCAAAAATCTGGAATATAATTTTCCTAAAATTTTAGTATGCACAAATAATAAAAGCAATATATTTAATATATATTAGGAAAAATAGTAATCAAAATAATAATATTTAAAATCATCAAAAACACACATGATATGAAAAATATAGTTATAAAAACTAAGTTGCAACAAGAAGTAAGCTTGGCATTGCTGAGAGTTTGCATAACATATTTTTGCACTCTTCTCTCCCTTTTGTTAGGTGCCTAACCGCCTGCGAGTTTTGGTAGACCACCTGGCCTAAGAGAGTGCAAATCTGTCGAGAGGAATCTATTTAATCTCTATGATAAAAACTATTTTTAAGCCTTTTTAAAATTGCTTAATTCTAATTTTATGCATTTAATCGAGTTAATTGGTATACATTACATATGTAATAAATTAAAGAAGGGTTTAAATTTTAATTGCATTTCTCTCTAGCATTTTCACCCAACATAAGTCAAAGGATCAATTAGGTCATATTTTAAATGTCGGTCCCAATTTTCCAAAATCTTTATAAAAAATGTCACTACCACTCTTTCATAAAAATGACCAGACTCATAGATTTAAAATCGACTAGGTGATTAGTTGGCTCCCCAATCTAGACCAAGGTAAGTCTAAGCTTTTGCATTGCATTAATTAGATTCGGGTCACCATTATTTGATGCCCAATTTAGATTTAGGATCGTGGATAGATTTTAAATCATAAGACTCCAACCTCTGGGAATATAATCCCAAATGTCTAATAAAATACTCAACTCAAATTAAATTTTCTCTCAATCTAAAACTTAAATCCTAGCATTTAGCTTAGGTTGAGACACTTCTGAATTATTTCAAATCTTAAAGTTCTTCCTACCCTTCTTCCTTTAAATAAAAAATAAGTGTTTAAACTTGCTGAAATCTTATTCAAAATCTCATTTCATCTACATTCACTACAGGAAAATCACTAATTTCCGGCGGAATTTTCCGGCGGCTCTCCGGCGGCCATTTTTCCGGCGGCTTTTCGGCACTTTTCCAGCGATTTTTCCAATTTTCCGGCGGCTTTTAAAAATTAAAAAAAATGAATAAATATTAAACTATTTAAATGATTTAACAAATAATTATTAAAAGTTATATTAACAATTTAATTAATATTCATTTTAAAATTAATTAGTTAGTTATTTTTTATTTTATATTAAATATAATTTTTATTTTAAATTAATTAGTTCTATTTTTTATAATTAAAAATTAATTAGTATTTTAATAAATTTTGAAGTTATTAATTTATTTTAATGATAATACTTTATTTTAATTAATTTCTATTTATTATTAATTTTAATTATAATACTTTAGTTGAAGTAATTACTAATTTTAATTTTTTCATTTATTATTAATTTTAATTTAATATAATTTCAATTTTTAAAATGAGTATTAATTTTTTGAGAGAATATAATTTAAATATATAACATTAAGCATTTAAACATATTTTGTATTGCAGTAAAATGGTTAAGACTTTCATATGAAACTAAATTGGACAGAGTTCAAATCCCATCGTACGCATGGGCAGGCGGGCAGGCAGGGCAAGCCGTCCAGGCAGTCGTCGGTCAGTCTGGCAAGCTGGGCTGTCAGCGCGGGATTGAGTCGGGCAATCGGGCAGCGAGCAGGCTGGGCGGTCGTCCGGGCAGTCGGGCAGGGCGGGAATGCCACCGGGCAACGCGGAATTAAGGGCGGGCAGAGCTGCTGGGCTGGCGGGCAAGGAATTTTTTTATTTTTTTTTAATTTGACCGACAGTTTAAGACCGCGGGCAAGCCGCCTGAATAATTGGCCACCGAAAAAAATCACCGGAATTCATTTTCCTACGCCGTTTTTACCGATGGAATTTGAACCACCGGGAAATTACAAAACCGCCGGAAAATGCTCAATTTCTGTCGGAAAAGGCTGCCAGAAATAGGTGATTTTCCTGTAGTGATTGACATCACTCCTAGAAAATCTTTAAACAGAATTTCTGTCATTATTTTAATCATGAGTATTCATGGGAAACTCCAATTTCCTACGACGTTATTAATTATGAGGGCTTGCACTCATAGGAGTTTTAAAACCCACATTAATTTTTTAAATTTTAATTAATATTTATTTTGGGAATTCAAATTTATAATGATCATCATTGTCATAATCGAATGATTGCTAATGGATAATATATTCTTTCTTCATGGCGATATATCATGTGTTAACATAAATTTGAATATAAAATTAATGATCACATCTCTTTATTATCATAGTTGAATATTTGACAGAACTTTATTTTGATCCTCAAGGATCATAAGTGGTTCTACCTTAAATCATGTTATGACATTCAAGAGAAAATCCACAATTTCGGGTTTGAATCAGTTAGAAGATTTTATCTCCGCCTTTCGAGTCGGTATATTGTCCTTAATATTTTGTTCAACTTTAGAATTGAAATTTAAATTTAATTCCCAATTTCCACAAAAAAAATTAATTAAGATTTGTTTTGCATCTTGTAAGGTAAATCATCTTTTCAAACTTCTAGCGACACCCCAATTTCTAAAATTCATAAATAAATTTAGAAAAATCTAAATAAGCAAAAATGAATCGTAAGAGTAAAGTCAAACATAGGTCAAACATAAGTTAAACTAAAATTAAATTTTAATTAACTAAATTATTAAAGTTGAATTTCATTTTTAAATAATAATCAAACTTTTATAAATTAGTTCTTGGGTCAATGATAACTCATAGTCTAAGTTTTATAAATCTTGAACTTCATTTGGTATATGAAATATTAATCCTTAATTCATAGGGACCATCTAAATATATATAGAAGTTCATTAAACTCGTAATGTAAAGTATAGTTGAATAATAATAAAATCAATAAAGGATGAGAAATAAATAAGAAGAAATCTAAAACTAAGCCAAAAATAAATCTCTTCAAAAAATAATAATCAATACACTTCAAGTAATAAAAGTTTTAAAAAATTAAAAATACCTTAAAATAAACTCATGCATTTGCCTTATTCTACAAGATGAGGATATTGCATTCTTGATTTCTTAGGACTTATTGATTGTTGAGTTTCATTACACTTTAAAACCCTTTTAATTGATTTGTTCATTATAACATAAACATGAAACTCAAACAGTAGATTTTAAAGTAACAATAAAATTTGTGAATGACTAAGATTTAAATTTAAACTAAACTCCCTTTTTGTTATTAAATAAACAAAGCATAAAAAAAGTAACACTAAAGATTAATTAAACGGACCAAGTCACACAACCTTAACATACTTATTAGGACTACCAACTCTAGCCTTAGGCTAGAAGCGTTGTTTTATTTTAGTTGATTTACCTTTTGCACCAGTCGTTATTGCATATAATTGATTGATGTTGATGAATGTGTGTGAATTGGTTTGAAGTATAATTATGTCTGTAATGATGATTGATGATTCTTTAATGAACGATTATATGCTATTACTTAGTTGCGTTCTATTTATTTATTGTTAATCCATTTTTTTAGAAGTGCCCTTGTCTACAGGGCAATTAAAAATTGGGCTAATAATAAAATTTAAATAAATATATTTTAATAGGTGCTTCTTCTGCATAAACAACTATATATTATACAAAATCATATAAATAAGGAATGATGAGCAACAGTTTGTGGATTTATAACCTCATGACTTAAGCATCCATGGCCTTGGAGTTCTACCTCTTGTATTTTCAGGATGAGATAGTGGAGATTCTGCATCTCCTGTTCCATTCTTTTTTTCTCCTTACCCTCACTCTCCATTATCCCCTATAGGTTTTCTTAGCTTAACAGGCTAACCTGCTAGTAAAGTCCGGCATCATCCATCGAACAAATTTAGTTCTAAAACTTCTACTTTTCAAATGATAGGAAGTGGCATTTTTTGGGTATCAACTCAATTTGATCTAGTCCAATTTAACCTCATTCAAATAATTCTACCCCCAAATATACTACAAAATTGAGTGTTTTGATTGCTTTGATTTCGTTAAAATTAATTTCTTTAAACCCAAAATTTATAGTTGGTTCAGTCCTCTGAGTTATTTAACATCCAAAAAATTTATCCTGGACTCAAATGAGCTGAGATAATTAGTGCACATAGGTATAGACATTCTATGAAATAGTAGCTTTCAGCTTGCGAAATAGGTCTCTTCAACTCTCAAACGTGGATGAGGCTTTTAAGTGGGTGCCTGCGCGGCAGAATTTTGTCTGCCGTTCTTTTCCTGTTAAATATAGTAATTTAGGCTTCGTTTGGGACGGCTTTTTTATTGCTTTCTAAAAAGGAGTTTTAGTACAAAAATAAAAAAAATTTGTACTAAAACTCCGTTTTAGAAAGCAGTAAAAAAGCCGTCCCAAACGAAGCCTTAATTTGAAACATTTCTCACTTCATCCATTACCAGCGGAAATGATTTTTATATCAGATAGCTGATGATCGAATCCAAAGGGCTATCGCATTTAATAAGTTCCTTGAAATGATTTGCCATTGTGTACTTCACATAGAACAAGTCCTAATTAAATAAAACCAAAAGGATGGATTAGGAAAGCAGAAAAAATTGTGGGGTTAGTGGAGAAAGGAAACTGAAAGCGCTATTAGACTTGTGATTCTTCACACCTCCTTTTGGTGATGTAGTTTTAATGGTAGAAGAAAGAAATAGTAGAGAGAGACAGATAGAGAAAAAAGGAAGCTGATTGAACTAGTGGCCAAAGGCTTTGGCTTGTAAGCCTCTATGATAGCGAAGGCAATGGCTTTAGCGTGTTTATCAAGTTACAATCTCTATTTGATGCTGATGTGATGCATCGACTGGAATCGAATGGTCCTTATTCCTCCTCATACTCATTATTATTCGCTCTCTTATCCATTCATTCCACTCAGTAGTCTATGCTTCGTGAGGCTCCAACTGACTAATTGTCCAGCCGGTAACTCAACTTACTAACGGCCACTTCTTGTATGATAATTGATAAATTTGTATTATTTCTTGATACGCAATATATTCATTTTTTGTTCTTTTCAGTGCGCATCAGTGCTATGGGAAAAAAAATTATAAATATAATTTTCTTCAATTAAAAATCTTATAACCACGACATACTCCCTCTAATTATTAATATTTTAATTTATATTTTAAATTAAACACCGACCAAAAAAATCTTTATTATGCTCATAAACATTATTAAGACTAAAAAACTTATGCAAATTACAAAAATAGTCGAATCAAACAAAACCTGGATTAGAATGTCAAACCTAGAGAGGAAATATAATGCCCTTTGTGGCTACACTCAATAATTGAATTTCAAATAGATGTGCTAGCTATTTATTAACTTTTCTTTGGTTATGATTAAAAATTGAAGCATTATGCCCAAATTTAAATGGTACATCCACATGAAGATGACTGGTCGACATACTATAATATAGTTTGATTTTTTTTTAACTTTTTTTTAGCTTCATTTAGTAGGAATTAAAATTCTAAGGTTACTCTTCAAGTTTGCTAGTGATTGATTCCTTTTTACATAAAATGAATACATGATAAACTCTTGTTCATATATCATACATTTAAAGACAACAGGAAATTTAATAATGTAGTAAAGGTATGTAATATATGAATAATCTAGGAAATATTTTGAAAATTTTTTATATGGATTCAAAAAATTCATCAGCCCATTCATACAAGACTAGTTTTGTCCTATAGTATAATGCTGTTCAGATTTAATCATTAACCTATGAAAAATTAATCTGAAATTGTCCCATTCGAGATTAAAGTAATGGACTAAATTGAAATTAATTTTACATTAGAATTGTTCATATAAGGACATTTTTGTGGAATATTCGTCATTCAAATATCTATGATATATCAAATTTCTCATGAAGAAATAACTAAAAATTAATGCCAAAAAATTAAATCCTAAATTTAGTCAAATGCCCCGTCAGCTTCTAGGGGGTGGAACCCCTAATTGGACAGGGTTATTAAGTAATAAGCCCCCTGTCAATCCTATATTTTTCCCTAGCCAAGTTCTTTCATGTGCTTCGTTCGTTGAGTACACGTGCAATTATATCCAATATTTTTTCATCTACTCTCTCTCCCTCCCTCTCTCTCCCTCTCTCTCTCTCTCATCTTCCTTGTTGGTTTCATCTATTCCAGAAGAATGAGGCTCTGCACTTGTCTGAAGGATGAAAAGCAAATGCAGAAAATCTGCACCCTTATGCCAGCTATTTAAACAAATGCACGTGGATCGTCATTAATGGCTTCAAATCAACATTATTTTCAGAAGCTTCAAGGAGCTTCTTCTGAAGCTATGTTTCAGAGAAAGCATAAGAAAAATATTAATATAAATGGATGATGATCTCCAGTTGCATGTTGAATGAAAAACTACATTATGTTCACGTACATTTCAAACATTAGCAACCAGTTGGATGTACGCATCCAACCTATTTCCTACGGATTTACCGCTTTACAATACAAAGCTTCTATTTTTCTCATTTATTCCCAACTAAACTTCTTTTTCCCTTTTTATTACATACATTGGAAGTTTCACCATCAATCTTCGCTACTACTTTATACATTACAACCTCTGGTCCTTTATTTATTTTTTCGAAGAAAAATACTATCTACACGCACTAATGTAAATTTCAATGATGATCCATCTGGACCATCTCCTTATTTTTAGTCAATGTTTCTATAACCATATATTATGCTATAATATAAATTGCGAATATGTTTTCGTACGCATGAGAAGGATTTCATTTTCTAAAATGGAGCTCGATGAGGAACGCCCTTTCTCCGGGAAGTCCGGTAGTTGACGATAGGTAGCGTGGTTGGCGAAGTGGAGCAGCTTCGGAGGCTAGCACAATCATCATCCCACAACCTCCAGTCTTCCACCGCCACCGCCGGTGGCGAAAATAAGTTGATGCGACAGCTGAAAGCCGCCGTCTTACGCAACTTCTTCGGCGTGGACGACTCGTCGGACTCCGAGCCATGGCTGAACTGCTCGCCGGCTTTTGGGTGATGTGAGAAGGTAAGCTCCGGGTCTCGCTTCATTCCGCTGAGCTGCCGTAAAAAGAAAAGTTAAAATTATTAGGCGACCACACCTAACAGCAAAGATTGTATCTTTATAGTGCAATAGCTTCAATAGATGAGGAAAAGATTGATAGGTAATTGGGAAATATAGTTGAGCAAATAGAAAAAAAAATGTTGAGCAAATAGAAAGTATTGGAGAAGGGGAAACCTTGCATCCGAGGGAACAGAACCGGAAGGCATCGAGGAGGCTCCGGCAACAAATCTCGCAAGTGTTGGTGACGCCCTTTCCCGGCCTCGGCTGCGGCCTCTCATTCAAAAATACGATCTTCGCACTGTTGATAATGTAGGATTGTACGCAGGAAATGTCAATAAATTTTGACACTTCCGCTACCCGGATCACGTTGTGGTATGAGGATCGCCGAATCTGAACCCAATATTGGATATTGCATAAAAAAATTTCATCAATAAGAATAGATGAAACAAACAAGGAAGATGAGAGAGAGAGAGAGAGAGAGAGAGAGAGAGAGAGAGAGAGAGAGAGAGAGAGAGATAAACCTGGACGACATGGTGGTCTTTGTGATGAGCGAGACAATAAGAACAGAGCGCGCTACCCGTGCAATCCAAGCAGTACATGTTGCATTCTCTTTTGCTGGAGTCGCTGTGAACTTTGCAGGGGGCAAAGAAACTCGCTCTTAAAAGAGGACACAGCCATGGCGGTCGTCTGTCTTTCTCTCCCAGTTCCATCAATGGACCACCCTATAAAAATCTTGAAAATCAGCTAACATCTTACCAGCTTAATCAATCTGAACCTAAATTCTAGGTAGCTGAATTACCATTACTTTCTAATGATTCGTCCTCAAAAAATATCTGTTTTAGCAATTTTTAAAGCAAGGGCTCTCTATACAAGATGGAAGAAGGGAGCCAAGGGGCATATAACAGAGGAGAATCAAAAAATCATTTTCTCACGAATCAAGAAAAACATGGATCGATGGAAAAAAAATTATTCGGAGGATCAAATGCTACCTTTATGATAGAATCCAGAGTCGAAGAGAGGATAATTCCTTCCTAAAATCGATGTTGCCGTCGCCAAGCTGGAGAGAGAAAGCGACGCCGAGCAGCCTTAAACGTAGCTGAGGAGGGAGAGAAATGACTGCGGGGAAAGTTTTCAGGAAATTTATAAAGCGCGAAGCGAGAATTTTCCTAAGCGGTTTTTTCAGAATGAATATACCGTTGGATTTCTTATCCGCAATAAATGGACGGTGGGATGGTCTTAACTAACTGGTAATAATAACTTTTATTATTTGAAACGCGGAATATTAAAAAAAAAATTTAACGAACGCCTGACAATTGCATTACGGTCATGCTTTCCTTATTTTCTTGCAAACGACGAATTTTTTTTTGCAAAACTACCAATGGCATATCAATGGACGAGATTTCTTTGTTTTCGCCGTGATATCTCATAATAAAGTCTAATAAAAATCAAATGTCATTATTCTGCATTAGTTATGGCAGAATCTCGCCATCTTCCGGTAGATTTTTACTAAATCATATTTCAATAAATAAATAAAACTCTAGAGACTAATGAGTATTTTAATTCGGATCTATGTTGCACCAATACGGATACAGCGATACGGATACGGGACAGGCCAATACTTAAAAATATATGATACGGATACGGCGTGGATACGGCATTATAATATATAAATAATATATAAAAATTAAGAAAGTAATCAAAGTGTAATATTTGAAATGACAAAAAAATTGAATTAAAAGTAAGCATTAAATATTTAAATGTGTAGTACAACAACAAAAACAAGAAGATAAATTGTCCAGCACATAAAATTTCAACTATTTAATAGAAGGAATAATAGGATTAGCTTCTTCAGCGGTTTGTCTTTGAGTTTCTATATCATCTTCAATAAATATCATAGCTTCTAATTCAGGCTCATCAAGTGAAAGATTAGCAATTTTTAATATTCCCATATCCTCAAGAGATTCAAATCCATCTCCAGCAACATCCCACATCCTGTTGTCTCCTTCCATATAAGTTGGAGTTTTCCTTGAGAGAAGCCGAATTGAAGGTTTGTATGCATATAAATTAAATCTTCAGCCCGTTGTGGAGTAATTTATTTCTTTTCATTAGTTGAATGAACGAGTATGTGCTCCAATTTCTTTCACAACAAGATGAGGATGAAACTTGACCAAACAATTTTATGGCGATTGTTTGAAGTAGAGGTGTTGAAGCTCCATGTATAATCCATCATATTTTCGGATCAATTCTCCACCGATCACGCAATGACTCTTAGTCACCAAAGTCCTCTAAATAACAAAAATAATATAGCAAGCTTAATATTGATACTTCTTCTCTCCTCCTCATTTGAAAAGTAATGCTTCAAACATGTCTTTCTCATATTTGAAATTTTTAAATCTTTTGGTGGAGAAACCTCTTGAAGTCATTCTTTAGTTGAATATCTTCAAAAAATATTAAAATGAAATAATGAAAAAGTGTTGAAATTACTAAACAATAAATTATGAATTAATAATGAAAAAAGTTGAAATTTACCTGGAATTTAATGAGTGAGCCAAACAATGTAAATGTGTATTACTTTTGCTCCACCTATCTTCAAGAATAGCATAAATAACATCTCAGAAGCTTGAGTCTTCATGAAGTGTCTTCCTCTCATATCACTATAATCGAGGAAAATTGAGTTTTAGCAACTGCAAACATCTTCAAATTAGAGAAATCATTGAATATAGAGATTCTCGTGGAGTGATTTATAATAAATTCCTAATTACAACTATTTATCCAACAATCACTATTATCCAATGACATTCATTATAGGTGATTTCATTTGCCTCGGTATTCTTAGCTGCATAAATATTCTTCAAGACAAGATTAAGTGTATGTATAACACATGGTATCCAAAAAAATATGAGGATATTCTTGCTCTACAAGTAGACCTGCAACTCTATAAATAGGTGCATTATCTGTAATGACCTGGATGATGTTTGAAGGCCTCACCATCATGATAACTTCTTTGATTAAATTAGAAATGAAGAACTTATCCTTGTATTGTCCTTCACAGTTTACAGCTTTGATAAATATAAGATAGCTCTCTGTTACAGCCATGAAGTTGATAAGTGATCTTCTTTGAGGATCTATCCCTCTATCACAAACCAAAGAAACTTCTTTTTTCTTTCAAACTCCTCTAGTAAGCTCAAACAACTTCTCAATATTATCCCTCTCTCTTTACAACAACTTCATTCTTATGACATTATATCTAGGTGGCACATATCCTGCAAGATTATTATTGCATGTATAGGTAAAGACATTCTTGTAATATGAATTTCTTGCTAGGTTAAAAGGAAGTCCAGCTGAGTAAAATATTCTAGCTATTTTTTAATCTAATTATTCTCTCATTTGTAAATTAAATGCTTTATCCAAAGCACTATCTATAACATGTTTTCTTCTTTTTAGTTCAAATCCCTCCATTCAAAAATGCCCCTTATTAATAATACTATTATCACTTCTAATTGAAGAAGATGATGAAGGATATGAAGCATGAGTGCTTAGAAGTGAAATGTGTTTTGAAAGGTCTTTTTACTCCTTTGCTCAGCTTCACAGATTTTTCTTTGTAATTCAGTCATTTGTGATGAGCTTATATTCGGGCATACTTTAATTCCATGACCACAAATCTTCAACAAATGAACTTTCACTCTATAATATGATCCTTTGTATGTGGCATTACAAAAAATTACATTTGAATACAATATTACCACCCCCTTTTTGATGTTTTACCTATTTTTGTCAATGAACCCCACAGAGGTTTGTTATCTTCAATAATTATCTCTGATGGACCATCAGTAGACCTAATTCCCACACCACTAAAGCTTGTTATCCTACGAAGGATTGACACAAATTAATCCACATGAATTTGAAACATGAAAATTTTTAATTAAATGTGTAGATATGTTGAGCCTCTACTAGGGGTTCAAGGGGGTGCTACCCCCTAGCAGGGTTCGACCTGCCCGGTCAGGTCGATAGGTCAAGGGGAAGCGCCCCTACGGGGGTTTCGGGGGGCAGCATCCCGGAAATAAAATTTTATTATAAGAGTTATTTTAAAGTTTTTTCTACCTTCTTAGTATTGCTTTGTACCATTCGGTACCCCTCTATACAGAGTAGTACCGAGCGATACTGAGTTTCAATACTGAGCGATGCCGAGTTCCTGTACCGAGCAGTACTGAGCAGTACCGAGTGGTACTGAGTACTGAGTACTGAGCAGTATCGAGCAGTACTTAGCAGTACCAAGTACCTAGTAGTATCGAGCAGTACTGAGAAGTACCTAACGGTATTGATATTGAGTGGCACTGAGTTTCGATACTGATCCTACGATTAAGAAAACGAAGAATGAAGAAAATGAACCTTCAATGCTCACGTCGCCTTCACTGTTCGTATTGTCGAGTCGCTCCATCGACGAAGGATTCTATCAGCTTTAATGCTCGCATCGTCAAGCCTCTATATCGACGAAGGAAGATCTTGTCCACTTCTATGCTCGATTCGTCGAGCTGCTCCTTCAACTATAACGAAGAAGATGAACACCTGTGCGGAAACAAAAAACCTAGCTTGCCAAAATGTTTAAGCCGTATAAATGAATAAGGATATCGTGCGGATAGTCAAAATGAATAGGGAAAATTGTGACTCTATTTTTTTTAATAGGACACGCGTATCCGATATACATGTCCGATCAAATTTAAATAATATTTTAATTATACATGGTATAGCCGTATCTTACACGTATCCGTGTCGTATCGGAGGCGTATCCATATCCAACACGTATCTGATACAGCATGCCACATAAATAGGCATATCCGTACAACATAAATTTGGATATATATGTGAAGGCAGCATCAGCATATGTCTTTCAGAAAAATATTTGATGTGTTCCCCTTCTCTCTAGGAGGAAATTAGGGTTTCTCCTGTGCCGCCTTCTTTGCCACTAGGGAACGTTCACCTCTCCTCCACTCTTTCCCTCCATGTTTATGAATCTAAATGACTTTCCTACATTAATCACCTCATCTCTTATGGGTCCTCCAATTTCTTATACTATAATCTGGGCTAATAACCGACACGAAACCTGAGGGGCTTGATGAATCCACATTGATGATTCAGTGACGGTCGTCGGTTACCACTCCAAGAACTCCTTAGATAAAGAATCCACCACCTAAGATCACTCTTAGGATACATGAATCCAAAACAACAAGGTAAAAGCCTTCATTTTCTTTATTCTCTAAAAATCTGTCTCATTATAATTAATGACTATGTATTTATAGACAAAACATAACAACCTAGTAGGCTACACATAACAAAATAAAGCACTAAATCTATGTAGCCATATAAGCTACCAAATGGAAAGAAACTATCCTGAAGTTAATACAATTAACGGCTCAGCTCCGGCGTTATTCTACTAGGGTAGGAGGAACTTCATGCTCGTGGAAAGATGTCCAGTTGGCCATAGGAAGGAGTCAGGTTTGGTTGGCTAAACCGGTCTGGATATGTCATCCGGTATCGACTTACCTAACAATCTTCAATCTCTCAAGAGTAGCATAAGCAGATGTAATACTTGTGATTGAGAAAGCATCTTCATCTATTAGATCGTCACAAATATAAACAGGCAACACGTCCTTGCTATCTGCGAATCCAAGAGACTTTAACAAGAACTCCATGGCATTAACATTTCCCGTAAATTCATCTACACCATTATTCTTTTTTGTAATGACCTCTTGAATTGGCTTGCTCTTATAATCATTATTCATAGGCATATAAACATTAAGAAATTCAAAGAACAAGTCGTCTTCATACATGTCATACACGGGTTCATCAAAGATAGGAAAAGATGACGAGTTTGGCAATGGATCTTCAAATTCTTCGAAGTTGAACTTGATCGAGGGTGGGGTGGAAGAGATATGATCATCTATAATGCCCTCATCGTCGTCGGCTCATAAGGATTTTGTTGGAACGAAGGATTTTGAATCCGTCATGGAAGCATAATTATCCTATGATTGGAAACCATCAAAGTCTTTGTCGAGGGTGCTGCAGTCTGTCCTTCGTTCAAACCTTAATAACCATCATTTGAGTCAAATAATTTCTTGTTGAAGATCTTCAATTTTGACTTCTTGAAGTGGTTGTTGAAGATTCTGACGAGGTGACATCTTCTAGAGTGAAACTTGCTGGAGAAGAAGAGATTTGACGACAATAATAATTGATGGCTAAGATGAATTCGGGGATGAAGGACCTCAATTCCCGAGTAGTAGATCAGTCGTAGGCGACAATTCCTCAGCCAAATAGCTCTTTCTCTCCGAATAATATGACTTCTAGAAGGCTCACACTCATGAAGGAAAATACTTTGTTCTCTTATTTCAAGAACCACATCAAATTTCGACAGGGTACACTTGGGATGGTCAGCCTAGAGGCTTTCTGGAGAAGCCAAACGCTTTCTTGGCTTATCTATTTGTATTTATAAACCAAGAACAAAGCAACGTCAACCATGCCTGAAAGTCTAACTCAGCATTCTGACCTTGTCCATCTGCTCCTTATGCTTAAACCGCATGCTTACGATGATCTTCCTCCTCCGCGCCTTCACTCGAGACTTGCGACTCCACAATAGTAGTTTTTTGGATGCCAATTTTGCTATTCTTGATTGCTTATTCTTGTGACGGTCAATGATGCCAACAATGGAGGCGATACGACAAAAGACAAGAATGCCAGCTCTAACCTTTCTTCCCCTCCCCCTATTATAGACGATTTTCTCATGTCATATGTTTTGCCTGACCAAAAAGTTTCCTTCAACACTGATGATCCTACATAAGGCACTTCTCTTTAGAATTTAGTTTTAGTCGGTTAATCCATCGAGTGGTGGCCTTATTATGAATGCTTATTTGCTTCCATGAAGAAAGTTTGGCCCCTCAATGGTTCTATTTCTCTTCACTCTCTTACTGATTGATTTTTTTGCTAAAGTTCAAAAATTTGGAAGACTATGACATGATTTGTTTGGGTGGACCATGGTTTCTGCTTGGAAAACCATTCATCCACCATATGTGGTCTATAAAGTTCAAGCTGAAAAAGGGATGAGTTTGCCTCCATCCCACTCTGGGGAAAAATCCTTGATCTCCCTCTTTCCCTCTAGACTCCGTCTGGGATTTCCAAAATTAGCCAGTTATATCGATATCACATTATCGGTGCACTCCCATATGGCTAAAAGACCTCGTTTAAGTTTTGCGAGGGTGTGCATTCAAATCTCTAAAACTTCTTCGCTACTTGATGAAATTCATATTTTGATTGACGATGAAGAGATTAATCTTAAAGTTCAATATGATTGATAACCAACCTCTTGTGAAAAATTTGGATCTCTCATCCACCTCTTAAATCTCTGCCCTATCAATCCCAACCCTAAACTCATTTCCAACCTCCACCTCTTTGTAGAGGTAAGGGGAGGAGTAGAAGCCATACTCTCTGACCTCGTCCCTCCCCAATTCCACCTCATTCTCGCAATCACCCTCTTACCTCTTCAACCCCATCAGTTAACCCTCCTGCTCTTATTTCTGCTCCTTCTATAGTCGAACCTATTAGAACTCCTCAAAAATCTATATCCCTTCTTGGGTAAATGCCCTATCCTCCTAAACCTTAACTTCCATATAGAGGAAACATCCTCCTCTGATCAAGACTCTCAACATATTTCCCTCCTCCTATCTCTAATACCCCTCAATAACATGTTTTCTTCTCTCCAAATTAAATATCCTTTTCCTCAGCTCCCTAATGAACCCTCTTTGGCCTCTATTCTAGATGACGTCTCCCCATCCACTTCCATCCACATCTCTAAAAAACTTGAATCTAATCACCCTTCCCCTCCCCCAACAAAACCTACAAGGTCCAAAACTATCAATAAGGCAAAACCATCAATCGTTAAGTCTAAATGACCCTTCCCCTTCTTTCCTATTGGAATATGAGAGGGTTTAACAACCTTGATAAAGTTATAGCATGTAAAGTCTCGTTAACAGTTTTTGTCTTAAAATGGTTTGTGTTTTGGAAGCTAAAATCCATCACTCTGCACTTGACCTTTGTTCACAAAGAACCACATGCCTTTTAGAATGAGTATAGTTGCATTAGTTTCTCTTCATCTAGACATGGCAAGATTTGGCTAAAATGGGATCCCACCAGTGTCTCCTTCTTCCCCTCTCTCTCACTTATCCTTAGATCATTTATGGTTCACTTTCTTTGGTCTCTTCTAGTCCAATTATGCTCTATATTATCTATTCTACTAACTCTCCTGATGAAAGGAGAAATCTCTAGACTCAGCTCAGAGATCTTGCCCACAACATTTCTCAATCAAGGATCATTATGGGGGCTTTTAATTGTTGTAAATATGAAACTGAAGACAGGCGGTGTTCCTTTACACCCATTAAGGTTGGGAGAGCTAAATAATGTTATATATGAATTTAGCTTTCAGGATCTTTTCTCAGTTTGTTTATTTTTCACCTGGTTCATTCAAAAAGGGGATTCTCCTATCCAAATTTAATTGGATAGGGCTTTGGTTAATTCACATTTTCTTGACAGAATTCCCATAGCTTTTTATAGAGTGGCCTCACCTCTATGCTCTGATCACTCTTCTCATCATTTTTATTACTCCGCTTGTTTCTAAGCCTAGTAGGTTTCTCTTCAGAAACTATCTATTCAATATGGTTGGTTTATTGAAGCAATTTAAGATGTGTTCTCCTTGCCTGCTATGGGTAGCATGATTGCCTCATTTTATTCTAAGCTCCATAATTTGAATAGCATTATTAAGAGGAAAAATTGGGTGTCTTTCAATTTTCTCTCCTCTTCTATTATTGATCTTAAATCTTAACAGCTTGAATGACTTTCTTATCTTAAAAGGAACCTGTTGGGTATTTCCCTTAATGCAAATCTCAAATAGATCAATGACATTATTACCTCTCACTAAGCTTCTAGAATTTCTTAGGTAAATCAAAGGGCTAAATCCAAGTGGATTACTAATGGGGAAGATGACCTTGGCTTTCTCTATACTAAAATCAGATCCACGAAAATATTAACTCCTTAAAAGAAATCTCTACTTTATTGATCATTTCTCCTTTCCATAAACATTTGTTGATGCCATTATTAAACATTTCTATGAGCTCTTTAATGCCCCTAATCTAGCTAATGCTGTTAATTTCAACTTTCCCCCTGAGAATTTGGTTTCCTTAGAGTTAGCTAACTACTCGATTTCCCTTTTCTCCATTGAAGATATTAAGTCAATGGTTTTTTTCTTCCCTTTTCCTTCTTCCCCTGGTCTGGACCAGGTTGCAGCATAATTTTACAAGCAGAATTCAAACATTATTGGGCTGAATATTTGTAATGACGTGAAGAATTTTTTTCAAATTAGTAACTTTCCCCAGGGAGTTAAGGATACTATTATTTCCTTAATTCCTAAAATTCTCATGCAACTAATATTTCCGATTATAGGCATATATCTATTTGTAACATTTTTACAAAATTGTGGCCAAGCTACTTGCTAATAGGTTTAAACTGATTTTACCTTCTATCATGCATGAAATTCAGGGTGGTTTTGTTCATAAGAGGTGCTCTTCAAACAATATTATAATAGCATCTAAGGTATTAAGGGAGTTCAAAAGTTTGAAGAATTTATTTTTGTGCTAAACATAACATTCGAAAGGTGTTTGATACTATCTCATGTGATTTCTTAATTACAAGGATGAAGCAAAATGGCTTCCCTTATAAATTTTTAAAGTGGATCAAAGGTTGTATTAATGATGTTTATTTTTTCATTTGCCTCATTGGCTCTCTTGAGTGATTTTTAAATCCTCATCTGGCCTTCGCCAGGGTTGCCCTTTATCTCCATTGATTTTTGTATAGTCATGGATGCTCTATCTTACTACCCCACCTCAACACTATATCCTCAAAATTTTTATGGTATTAATTTTAATGAGGGAAACTTAAACCACCTTCTATATGTGGATGACCATTTGGTCTTTGGACTAGCTAATACCCAAAATGTGAAAGTTTGTGAAGGTTATTAAATATCAAAGAATCAGGTCGAATCTAACCAAGACGGGGGTGAATTAATAATTAAAAAAAAAACTAATAAAAATAAAATCATTTTATAACTTTTTAATATCTAAAAATATATAATTATATCACTCAATACAGAAGAAAATTAATTTCACAATATTAAAAAGATCAAAGTTTTCAACCACACAGTTAATCATAGAAAAATAAAGTGCAAAAAATAATAAGAACAAACATACCAGAATTTATAATGGTTCGGTCCAACTTGACCTACGTCCATTTCTTGGAGTCGTCCTCTGAGTAATGCATTAAATGTTTAGTGACTCTCCTTCAACCCCCATTGCTAAGCAGAGAAGCCCTTATAAAATAGTTTCCATCAACTCAATGTGGCAAAGGACCTTAATCTTTCCACCCTCCTCATGAGGTAGATAACCTGGATTCCTTCTTCACCCTCTTGGTGAAGGAAGAGAACTTGAAATCCTTTTTCTCCAACCTGGTGAAAGCAGATAACCTGAAATACTATTTTACCTTCTTGGTGAAGGTAGAGAAAATGATATCCTTTTTCACCATCCATGTGATGGCAGACAACCACAACCTAATATTATAGAATGTCTCCTTAGAGCCACTAAAAAATCAAGGCAGAGACTTAAAGAAGATAATCAATAACCTTGCTTGGAGTAATCCTGTGAATGCCTCACAACTCTCCTTTAGAAAAAGCTTTCCTCTCTTCTCTAACAAATCTCTCATAAACTCCTCTATGCTTTATGGAAAATTAACAGTAAAAGGCTTCTTGAAACAATATAATGCAAGAGTTTAATTAGAAAGTCTCTCAAGAAGCTCTAATTTTTAATTTACTGTATAAGATCGTCTTGTATGATCCTACAATCATCCTGTATGATTAGTATAAAATAGCCATTTTAGCTAATACTAACTGTATTGTCCTGTATGATCAATTCAAGAGTTTGTAGTGATCGTCCAGTATGACTGGTGATTATAAATCATCATCTCACGTAGCACTTGGTCAATACAACATAAAATTGGAGGGTCCCATGCATTATTATTTAAAAAATTATGGTATTTCAACTTGTGCAAAATGCAACGATAAATTATTGTCCCATGTATCTATCAAGTTGTACAGTATGATCGTCGACAATCATTATATACGATTTGATCAAATAAATTAACCATAATTATTTCTCTAATCACAGGATTAATTTATACATGATTATTATAGATTATATAGTGCAATGCATATCATATGGTTCGATTAAAATTTAAATTTAAAAATATTTCCTAAATTATGATTGGCAGTTACTTTTATGATTATAATTGATCATCATGTACAATCAGGATCATCTAGAATGATTTGTTTAATCAATCTCAATTAATAAAAGTGCCCTAGCTAATGTTTTTTCTGGTTAATTGATTATCCATTATGATGTAAATCATATAGTATGATTAGTTCAAAATACTTACTTTCTTCCCAACTCACTAACTCACCCCCTTGAGTGTGTGTACAAGGTTACTGAGCTTTAGGATCCACCAAAATACATGATTGACTCAAAAAAGATAAAAAGTATATAAAGACTAAAAATACAGACTTTAACCCTAGTCTACCCAATCATGAGTTGTTTGAAGTTATAGGTGAACAGTAAACTTGAAATATTAGTGAGCTTGGTAAAATAGATATGTAATAAACTCAATTATTAGGAGATATCATAATAAGAAATCTAATAATATTTATTATCATCAAAAGTATAAGACTTGGGTCCAGTTTTTATAAAACTCTCTCCATTTTTTATGATGGAAAACATTGTTGGTTTATGTTTCAAAAGTATTTTGTTATTCCCTAAGCTCCCCCTTACTAAGTAAATTCTTTAAAAAATAGGGGATATGTTGGTTTTTTATTAATTTTTTAAAATGAAAAAAAAAGACATAACAATAAACATAAAATATTAAGATACAAACATAGAATTAAATATTTCATAATAAGCAAAGGTGGGGGAGGTGGTGGCTAGAAGTATTGATGGAGTGAGGCAAACTAATTTTTGATCCAAGTCATATCCTTATCATGCTACTGCTGTTGTTGGGATACATAATGACCAAAGCAAGCTAAATCATTTTCATGTTGCTGGTGTTGCTCTGCTACGTAAGATTCAAAGAATACATCTCACTGATCAAATCTCTTGACTGGTAGATCGAACTATGACTACTGGAGGAAAGGGGCATGTACTGGAATAGGCCCTCCCTTATCTGCCATGGGCTCTTCATCCACATAGTTAACATTACAACATCAAGCATCTTGAAGGTTATGGAAGGAGCTATTGTAATAGAAGATTTGGAGATGATCATGTGGTGTAGAAAATTGGAAATTTTGGATTCTAGGATAAAATTAATTAGATGTCATAAGGCAATATTAGGCTTTATCTTGTGTCTAGAATATATAATGCATGATAGATTTTTAAGGTCTCATATTATAAGATTAGCTGCATTAAAATCAATATGAGCCATAATGTAGTAGGTAGTAAGAGAGTGAACATGTGTAATATTGATCCTATCACCAACTTTAGGAATGATGGAGTTACAAATAATGTGCTGGATTATTAGGGCATCTAGGAGTAGAGTGTTAACTTGGGCTTAATAGTATCTAACATTGGATTCCCTAAGAGTGGTGTTTACAGGTATCTAATCAAGATCAAGATTTGAGGTCACAATAAAAATTTTCTCGCTAATAGTAGAGAGGTGTAGGAGTTCATGAAAATCTTGATAGGTTATCTCTATAGGTTTCCTATTGACATAAGATTGGAGGGAAGTACCCTCACTATTTATTCTTATGGTGACAAAAAACTCAAAAAATCAATGTTGACCTCATTTTCGTATGAGGTCACTTGGACCAATCCTGACCCATAGGATCCTCTTAGAATCTAGACCTTAGGATCTATTCTAGGTCCTAGGATCCTTCTAGACTCCAGACCTTAGGATCTACCTAGAACCTTAGATTAATTCAGACCTTAGGATCTACCTAGTTCTTAGATCAATCCAGACCTTAGGATCTACCTAGAACCTTAGATCAATTCAGACCATAGGATTTACATAGATCTTAGATCAATCCATACCTTAGGATCTACTTAGATCTTAGATCAATCCAGACTCAAATCCAAGGCTGAAGTCTCCATCCTGAAAGCCTTTTCCAATGATTTTTCAAATACTTCAAAACCCAGTCAAATGACCTCTGATTCAGATTCTATCACTTGTAAAGTGATAAGACATGTCTCTAGAGATAACCCTTCAACTTTGAGCCCATTCTGAGGTCTCTAACCCCAAAAATTGAATTGAAATCCAAAGGTTGTAAAACCTTCAAAAATTTATGGCCTATGCCACTGGACTTGCCAACCAGTGGATCCTGACCTTAGAGCTTTCTCCAAAGCCTCTAATGACTTTCAAACCCTTAATTATGACCTATTGAACATTAAACTACACTTTGGTGGACCCATTCTGACCCCCAGTTGACTAGGGGTCAAAATGACCAAAATACCCCTTAAGGATTCAAATACCAATTTCAAACCAAATGACCACCAAATTGTTTGGAACCACTTCCAACAATTTTTGAATATCAAACCAAAACTTTTGAGCTTGGGCCCACCTCCTAGGTCAACCTAGTTGACCCAATCAACCTAGGTTGACCAAATCAACCATTAAGCCTTTTTCTACTTTGATTCAATATCCAAATGCATCCAAACTCTATCAAAACATTTTGATCACTAATCCCTAATGATTTGAATTTGACTAGACCCTTGACCCAGTCAAAAGTTGACCTGGTCAACACAGCCCAAGTCCAATCAAATAAGACCCATTTAGGTCAAATTTCTTCAAACATCCATTGAAATCTTTCAAATCCTCAAATCCACTTCATTCAATGCCTTGAATATTTTTAAACCCACTTCAAGTCAATTTTTGGTGGATTTTACTAAAGTCAACTTTAATATTTTGTCAAATCCCCACTTTCTTTATTCAAATTTACAATCCATATATTTAAACCACTTGAGGCCACTTCAATAACAACATAGCCATCCCTTTGAGTCCACCTAAGTCACTCTTGACCTGTTGACTAGTCAAACCAATCAACAAAGGCTTAGGACATCATTAAGGTCAATTTCCCCATCTTAAGCTAATCTACTCCATATTAAACCCCTCTAGTAGATCTAATTCCTTCTAGAGGCTTCTTAACCCAAGCCTTAACCCTTTGATAAAAATAAAACGGCCTCAAACCCATCTATGTGCTCAAAAGGACATATGAGGCCTTTCCACCTCACTAGTCCTTGTGTCCTTGATTCTCCAGCTCTCCAACCACTCCCATGCCACTTGGCATTTATCTGGGAGTCCAACCAACAGATCAGAGCCATTCAAACCCTTAGAGAATGGATGAATGGGGCAAAATCCTTAAAAAGAGCCTCATTCTAACCTAACCCTTCTCTCTTTATCCCAAGCTCCACAACCCCAACCTCCAGTCTCTTGGAGATCCCCAGACATCCTTCAACCTTACCAAGTCAAAACCAGCCAATCAAAGCTTACCGACGGCAGGTTTCTCAGCGAGCTGAGCTTAAATCCTTCCAAGCTGATTTGCAGCTGATCTAGGCGTCATTAGCTCGAGGATTCTTCTACAAATTGGAGCGAGGACAGTCTACAAATGAAAAAAATCATTAAACAGTTTAATTCATCCTTAAACTGAGGTATAAAATCAAACCCTATATTAGCATAAACTAGTCTAAATAGCTTTTCAAAAAGTTCATTTTAAACCATGATTTTAACTCTCTATTGATGCTCTTCTCAATACTAATCTCTGTTTAAAATTTCATTTAATTTAATTAAGTGTGTGAGAAGAATGAGCCATTTCCTTGGTTAGGGTTTCGGTTCGCAACGTGCATGAACTACACGTTTTTTGGACCATTAATCGCGTGATCAACAGTCCGGATTAAGCCAATCCGCAGTTCTATTCGACTGCACAGATTGATTCACGTACAAGTTTCCGTCCGGCGCAATATCAACTGCCCATTCAAAACTGCGTGATAAGCCCTCCGTCATTTGATCTCGCTTAACTGATATCGAACGGCAGGATCTGATCTCCACCGTCGGATCGAGCCTGCAGAGGATCGGACGAACATGAGCTTGTGCTGACTGGGTTAAGTGATATAGCGTGGACCCGCTGACAATGGTTGGCCCATTTTAATTCGACGAACAGGATTACGCCACGTGGCCCCACTACTCTGCTGTTTGGTTGAACGAACCCGAACCTGCCACGCGTCCCACTCAGCCGCTAGGGATATTAATGAGTTTAAAATTTATTTTTTAAACTATTTAAACCTTATTTTCTTTAAAAAATATAAAAAAATTAAATAAAATTCAAAAAAATGCATAAAATATTTCAAAATTTCTTGAATTTCAAAGTCCTCAAATTAAAATTAAAAGTATTTTAAAATGTAGTAAATATTTTCAATAATTTTAAACTATTTAATTTTTAATATTTAATTAACATTTAGTTGAATATTAATCTAAATATTATAAAAAAAATTATTTTTTAAATCATAAATAATACTGATATAATTTAAAGTATTTTAATTTTAAATCAAATTGACTTAAGATACTTTATATTATAAATAATTTTAAATTATTTAATTGTTAAAGTATCTAAATAGTGTATTAATATTTAATTAAAGTTAAGTTAAAATAATTTTAAAGAATATATAAAATTTTTTTTATCTTGAATAATATTTTTAATTTTAGAAAATAATTAATATTTAATTAAATTTAACTTTGAAATTATTTTGATAATTAATTATTTTAAAATTACTTTGAGTAGTTTTAATTATCTTAAAACTTTAAAAATTCATTTTAAATTAGAAAATTTTAATTAATATCTCAAAATTTCTAAAATTAAAAATAATTTAATTCAACATTGATTTTAAAGTCTAATTATTTAGTTATTTTGAATAATTTGAATTATTCTAACATTTTAATATTTAATTAATATTTGACTAAATATTATATTAATTATTTAGAAATATCAAAAATTATTTTCAAACAAATAAAAAAATTTAGTGGACCTCTTAAATATTTTTAATTATTTTCTACTTTAAAGCTTATATATATATATATATAATATATATATATATATATATATATAATATAATTATATATATTATATATATATTATATATATATATATATATATATATATACATACATGTATATGTATATGTTAAAACTATTTTAAAATTTATATTTATTTAAATCTTTAAGTGTTAAGAGGTCCCTTGAAATTTTAAGCATAGGTTAAGCTTATGTGAATAGAACCTATGGGGGAGAATTAGTGGGTAATTAATTTTTAATTATCCACTAATAAATTTAATATTTAAGTTAATTACTCTTAGCTTTTGCATGTTTAGGAGCACACACACACTTAGGGATCTCCTAGATTTTGGTCTTGATTGTGTTTATGTGTTCATGGAAGTTGTTTATATGTTAAGTTAAGGGTTAGAGAAACCTTGATTCAAACCAATCAAACTTAGAGATATCATTAAGGACAATAATTAAGGACATGTTTAGAAAATTTAGAGAAACTCTAGAAATTAGTATTTACACCCTTTTTACTTGAAATTTGAACCACTTAAACTTAGTGATACTCTCAGCCTTAGGAAAAATTTTCACTAGTTTTAGAGATCATTAAAAGCCTTAATCAATTTTCTTAAACTCAAACCCTTAATTAACCCTCAAAACTTCTAAAAATTGTAATAAATCAAATTTAAATCCAAAAATTACAAACAATACCCCAAACTGACTAGAACTCAAACCCTAATCAATGAAAAATAAAATCCCTTTGATTTTATAGTAAATTGAAACTAAATTTAATTTTAATTAAAAATTAATATTTAATTAATTTAATTAATTATAAATAATAAAAATTTCTTGAAAATTGTCAAACACTTGGGAATCTCTCCTTAGGTCATTCCTAACCTTTGGAGTTGATTTCAAGGAGTTGGGAGTTCATTTGGAGATAAATCACAAAAAGCCCTTTCTAATTAAACAATTTTAATAATTCACAAATACTTTAAACTTCAAAAATTCATAATAATTCAAGAAAAATCCAAATTAGTCAAACTCAATTGCATTCAACTCATAATAATTTCTAATATTTATTAAAAATATTAAAATTCTAGAAAACTATTAAATTTGAAAAATACAACTTTTGGTCAAACTCTAGTCAAATTTCAAGTCAAAACTTCAAAACTTCATAATAAAATCTAATTTCAGCGTACTTATATTCTAACTGATTGTATTAAGGTCTAGTATTTTAATAAAATTTTAATTTTCCATAAAACACTTTTAATTAAAAAGTCAATTTTTAACCCCGTAATTAAATGATTAAAATAATCCAAAAATTCATAAAACTTAAAAATCACTTTAAACTCCAGAAATCTATAATCAACTTTAAAATCCAGCAATCAACCAATATTAATTAAAATTTATGAACTTTTAAACCTTAATCAACTTAAGTCACTTATTTATAACACGTACCATTGGGTAACCTAGGCCTACGAGGCTATCAGCTTAGCCCTAAGAAAGGTGAATTAAACTTCACGATCTTTGTGAAAAATAAAGGTGGTATCCAACAAATAATTAAAATTTATTTAAAATTAACTTTAAGTCATTAATATTTAAACCCAAACCTAAACTTTCCCTTAAGCATTTCAACCAATCAAAACTTCAAACAACTTTAACAGATTGCCCTCCATGGGACATATCCAAACCACACGGCCTACCTCACACACTTTAGATGGTTAGCTAGAACAACCAACTCTAGTTTTAGGCTAGGCTGATGTTTAATTTTTTACTGTGTGACAAGTTTTTGAGCTTTCACAACATGCTGGTAGCTAGTCTAGAATTGATGTATTTGTTTACTTACTTTTCTGTGCTCTATGTTATGAATAATTGAGCATTTTAAATTTAAAATATATCAATTGCATGAGACCAGTTATAACTGCTTGGGATTATATATAACTACTGATTATTAGGATAACCCTGTAGGATCGAGTCTAATTTTTTAATTTTAATTAATATAAATTTGATTTGATTTGAGTTTTAATTATAAAAGTGATTTGAGAATGTGATATTTATATCCAACTTGAATTCCAAAGAGGAAAAGACATCCCTAAATGGGAGAGTCTTCTTCCATTTAGAAGATCAAGTTAAGATATCCTTCAAATATCCAAAGAGGAAAGATAACACCCTGCTCAATGGGGGGTTTCTTTTCATTTGGATATCCGGACCTGACGATCCAAGAAGCAGCAGAAGGATGAAGAAGTGGATAATGAGAAGACCCATTCTCAAAGTCACTTGAGTCTTAGATTAGAAATTCAGGTTTTTGTCAGTGGTGCCGGCCACTTTACTTTTCTACAATTCTGGGGTGTACTATTAAAAGGCACTTGCCTATGGACTTTCAGTTTGAATATTAATTTAATTGAATTGATTAATTTTTTATGTTGACTATGATATAGGATTGCCTGCTTTTTATAGTTTTTTGGCGATTCTTGCATGTCGATTTTGATTTAGTCTGGAATCCGATTGTAGGATCTTAAGGACTTATTAAAATTCTTCTACTTAAATCAAATAAAAAAATTTTAAGTCAACATAGAAACTCTAATGTTTTAAGAAGTAAGCCCGAGACTATCAGGAGTTTGCATACATATTTATTGCACTTCCCTTTCCTTTGTTAGGCACCTCCCCGCCATCGGGTTTTAGAAGACCATCTGGCCTATGAGTGTGCAGATCTATCCAAGGGGAATCTATGCATCTTTTAAGGAAAAATATATTTTTAAGCCTTTTTTTAAAAACTTCTTTATCCTGATTTAAATACTCAATTGTGTCAACCAGTATTCATCGCATTAGATACAAACTTAAAAGTGTCTAAATCTTTAAATGCATTAGCTTAAGCATATTACCCAACATGTGTCAAGGGGCCAAGTTAAGGACCACTCTAGATGTTGGCCTCATTTCCTAAAACTTAATCTAATTAACATCCTTAACCACTCTTTCATAATTGAGTGGACACATAATTTTAAAGCGCCTAGGTGGTTTAGTTGGCTTCCCAATCCAGGCCGGGGTAGTCTATATTTATATTGCACTAGCTAGGTTCGGGTTACTTTTTAGTATCCAATTTAGACTTAGGTTATGAGGTAGGCTCAAGCTATAAGACCTCAACCTCCGAGAATTGAATCCCAATTCTCTAATAAAATTTATCCCTCAAACCAAATATCTCTTTCAATCAAATTCAAGCCCAACACTTAGGATAGGTTGGGGTGTTTCTGAAGTAATTCAGAATCTCAAACACTTCCTATCCTTTTTTTTTGACTCTAGAAATAAGGGCTCAATCTTGATCCAATCCCATTTGAATTTCTAATCCTTACCTCCATTTACATCCAGCTTTGAAATTTGAAATAAAATTTTTACTGTTATTTTAATTGAGAGTATTCGTTGGAAAACTCTGGTTTCCCCTACAATGTAATTAACTATGAGGGCTTGCACTCGCAAGAGATTTAGAAATCCAGATCTAATTTTTTAAAATTAAATTTTTAAAACCTTAATTAATTCTCTTTGGGAAAAATCAAACCCGACGATCATTATAGTCATTTTCAAACGATCGATAGTGATTGATATCTTCTTTCTTCAGAGAGATATATCAATCATTATCGTGGTTTTGATTATAAAGTTAATGATTCTTTTATCCAGGTTAACGTGGTCAGACACTCGATCGAATTTAACGTTGATCTTCCGGGGTCATATTTGATTCTTTCCTTATTTTGACTCCTATAATCAGGACGAATTAAATTTTATAATTCAAATCCATTAGAGAATGATATGTTTACTTTCCAAGGTGATATATTATTCATAATGACGTATCCAATTACAAAATTTTAAGAATTAATATTTCTCAAAGAAAATTAATACTTTTTAAACCACTATATTTTTCAATCAAACAATAATCAATTCAAAGTTAAAGGGGTATGCAAAAGTGAGAATGAAGGTGAGAGTGGTATGAGCAAAGAGTGATAATACTTGGAAGTTTAAGTTATCTTGTTTGATAATTTTTGAGAGGGTGGTACTAGCATCTTCATACCTCTGATGGGTCTCTTTGTCAGCAACATCCTGGAATATGGAATCTATAGGGAGTTGGGACAAACTACTGACTTATGCATGAGAGCTTTTTTCTCTAGCCATTGTAAGAAATTTAATTTTGGAGGGAAGAGAAAGATTAGAAGTTTTAAAGATTGTGTGAAGAAAATCATTGAAATCCCTCTGTTTAAATAGATTGGCTGTATCATATAGTACGATCATGTGATCATATTAAATGATCAAATATAATCAATCATCTAATCTGATCTAGTTAAAATGTTGATCTCATCATATAGTACAATCAGAATTGTACTAGACAATTAGAGAGAAGATGTTCATCCCGAGGTGTCAATCTGGATGATTGTTGACTGGTCCTATTGTACAGTACAAATAGATAATTACTTAATATGATACGATATTTAATATCATACCAATTGAATTAAATTCATCTAATGTCTACCACCCTGTGGATCGTACAGTATGAAGTAGGTGTTCGTACAATATAATCACCATTAATTGATTAATATGAGCCAATGGATGTACTATGATTTGTGATTTGGTGTTTTATGAAGATCATATAGAATGATATCATATCGCACAATACGATCAAAACAAAAAATATATAATGGTGTGTGATGATCAGAAAAGCTCAAAAAATAATGTAAAATAAATCACACTAAAATTAAGTGAAAATCACATAAATCAAAGTTAAAAAAAAAAACACATAACCACACTTTTTTTTTATAAAGACAAAATGAACAATGCAAGAATTTATAAAATAACTTCAAAATAATAAAACTTAAAAAATCATTTTAAAAGAACACACATAAAAAATTAATTAATTTTAGTAAATTTTCCTAGAATGTGAAAATTACCTCTTTAAACAAAAAACTTTAGTAAGAAATGAATTGACTTTGCCTAACCCAGCTCAAGCTTAGGTAAGAAGCGACTTTCACAAAAATCTAATTCTAAGAAAAATTAAAGAAAGAAATTTAATCATTGTTTCAACTTCTTGCATGAAATATATCTAATATAATATCAATGCATAAAGATGAAACATTAATCATTTTCAAAGTCAAGCATTAAAAAATATTAATAGACATATGGGTTTTCTAAGTTTTTTAGATTTACAAGAAAAATAAGCAAATTTATTTTGGGCTCATTTATGCCTCTTTGTTAATTTTTACGCACATTTTATATCTTTCAATTTTTGATATACTTTGTGCATCTTTTAATATCGGGTATATTGCACGTCTTTTTATTTTGGGCTCATTTTTGTGCCTCTTTTTACTTTTTGTAATTTCTTCCTTTCTAAATCTTTATAGACTTAATTGTACGATCATCTTCAAAATATAAGAGAAGAAAACCTACTATCTTATATAAGGATGAATAAACTATAAAGAAAACTTTATCCTTTAATAAGAATGAACTACTTAATTATGAAATTATGAAGTGGATTTATCAATTTACAAAAGATGCCTATGAGATAAAAAATATAGGAAGATGAAGAATATTTTTATTTCTAAGTCTAATTTTAATTTGATATAGATTTTGATTATTGGAAAGTTACCCTAGTACTAGAATGAGAGGACTTTTTAGAGGAGTTAACCACCACTTAATATTTTAAATAAAATAGAGGTAAGTTTTATATTTAAGAAAAAGTCAAATACTATTGTAAGCAGTGATTTGATTATTTTATGTGTGTTGATCAGAGAGACTTCATAAAGAGAAAAATGACATGAAAAATAAAAGATCACAAACATAAATACAAAACAAAAACACTAAATGCAGTACATAAAATCAAAAGAAAACATTAACCTTTTCAAATTTTCAAATCAACCTAATTAAGCCACTTTCCTAGTGGTGTTGTCTCCCAATGTTACCTTGCCTCCGACCTAGTCTCTAGTGTAATGAATTGCTTTACATCTCCAATCATTTTCCTTGAACATCCATTGTCCAAGTACCACATGCTCTCACTAGGCCTTTTGTGAGAGCATCCCTACGAAGTCATTAAGTATTAGATTTGGGAACCCAAAAAAGTTTGGGTTCCATTTTATGAATTGATAGATGAAATGATTGAATGCTATGCTATTATTTATGCAGTTTTAACCTCCACACTAAATGTGTTCTATGGTGGATAGTACAAGTGTGGGATATATGTCCTAGCATGCCACAACTAAAACACCTAACTCTTGGGAATGGATTCACTTGTCTATTTATGTTATGGTGCCTATTCCTAGGCTTAAATGGTGCATGCTGTGGTGATGGGTTATAAAATTCTGCAAGTGTATGTGATATTTTATTTTCTTTAAAAGTAGCTGGTTTCTCTCGCAAAAATTTATTTTCACTTTCAAGAATTGAATTGCCAATTTTTAATGCATGCTCCTAATCATCAGCTTCATCTAAACATACCTTTAATTTTTTAAATGAATTTTCTAAGTCAACATGAGATGCTTTCAAGGAATCATGTTTAGTAGTTAAATCAAGATGCTTCTTATTTAATGCATCAAATTCATCAAGTAAGATCATATGATTGTTATCCAAAGTAAAGTGATCTTTCCTAAGGAATTCATGCTCTTTTTGCAAAAATCAGAATTATGGTTGCATACATTTTCTTGAGCATTCTAAATGTGTTATGAATTTTTTTAGAATCTTCAAATAATTCATTATAAGAAAGCTCACATACCTCCTCTTGATCAGAATGTTCAAGATGGTTATCTGCCATTAAGCACAAGTTGGTTACCTCTTCTTCTTCTTCTTCTATCTAAGATGAGTATGAAGCGGAGTCTACCCAGAAAGCCTTTTGAGTTTATTACTTGCTCTTTTTGAATTTAGCTTTTTCTTGACCCTTCTCCTGGATTGGGTGAGTTTTAATTAAGATTTTGAAAATTAGTCCTTAAGTGCCCTGGCTTCCTACATTCAAAATAGATGACATCAAAATAAACCTTAGAATTTTTATTACCTTACCTTTGGTCCATTACTAATGATGCTTTTACTTTTTCCTTAGAAAGCTTTTAAATTTTCTTATCATCAATGTTATATCATTATCATCTTATGGTATGGAACAGTCACTATCAGAATCATTAGCTTTTAAGTCTACAGTTTTCTCCTTTCTTTTCTCACATGCATCAATCTATCTTTGACTTACTCCTTGCTCGTAGGAAATGAGTGATCCAAGTAAATTATCAATTGAATAAATATTTAGATTCTTGGATTAAGTAATAGCAGTTTTTTCTGCATTATAGGAACTAGGTAGACAATGTAAAATCTTATTCTTTTTTAGAATTTATAAGTTCTCTACCTAAAGCATGCAAGGATATCACAATTTGAGTGAACCTAGTATACATTTTAGAAATTAAATAACTAGGTTTCATGCAAAAACATAATCATGGAGCAAAATGTTTAACCTTTATTATTTCATTCATTATTTCCTTCTTAGTTTATGCAACGTTTATTCCAAATTTCTTTACCAATAGTGCAAGTAGATATATGCATGTAATTTTTATATTTAAATGCATATAAAAGGCAATTTAAACATTTAAAATTTATTTGGGCTAAATCTCTATCCTCAATACTGCATTCAAGAAAAGGTAGTTCAGTTTTAATATTGTTTATAAAGCGAAATATAGAATATCCATGTTGAACTAACATATACATGAGATAGTCTATTGATTGCAAGAAAGTAGACATACAAATTTTCTAAAAAAATAAAAGGAATATTATCAAATAATGGTGGTCGTGTGATTGAATATCTTTCCATAGTATTATGATTTTCAAAGTTAACCATTAATAATTTTCAAAAGTTTTCTAAAACTTAGTTTTTTGAATCTCACTCTTATTCAACTTGAAAGTTTATGAAGGTTGTTAAACCTCAAAATACCGGCCTAAGACTAACCAAGATAAGGAGTGAATTGGTAATTTAAAGATTTATTTAACAAAAAGAAAATATTTTTATAACTTTTCAATATCTAAAAATGGACAATTTTATCACTCATTATGAAAGCAAATTAATTTAACAATAACCAAACTATTAGAGTTTTCAGCCACACAGATAATCAAAGAAAAATAAAGTATGGAAAATAATAAGTCCACTCCCCCAAATTTATAGTTCAACCTGGCCTACATCCACTCCCCAAGAGTCCTCCTCCAAGTATGACACTAAATGTTTAGGGACTCTCCTTTAGTCCCCACTGCTAGAAAGGGAAGCACTTATAAGATCTCTTCCAACAATTATGTATGGTAGATGACCTTACTCTTTTCACTCTTCTCATGAGGCAAAGAACCTAAAATCAATTTTCACCCTCTAGTTAATGGCAAAGAACCACAGCTTAGTGCTATAAAATGTCTCCTTAGAGCCACTAAAGAATAATGGTAGAAACTTGAAGAAGCCAGGCAAGAACTTTGCTTGGACTAATCTTGTGAATCCCTCACAACTCTCCCTCATAAAAATCTCTTCCTCCCTTTTTTCACAAAGCTCTCCTAAACTCCCTATCTATACTCTCTCTCAAGACACTAAGCAACAAAAGGCTTCTTGAAACAAGGCAACGTGAGAGTTTAAATAGAAAGCCTCTCAAGAAGCCCTAATTTTTTAATCTATCATTTAAGATCATCCAGTACGATCCTACAATAGTCATGTTTCATTAGTACAAAATAATCCTTTTAGATAGTATGAACTATATTGTCTTGTATGATTAGTTTAAGAGTTTATAGTGATCGTCAAGTATGATAGGTAATGATAAATCAAAATCCCATGTAACACTCGGTTAATAAAATACAAAATTTGGGGGTCTTCATATATAATTAGTTGAAAACCTATGGTATTTCATCTTGCACGATAGGTGATGATAAATTATCATCCCATCTTACGATCATCACCGATCATCTTGTATAATTTGATCAAAGAAATTAATCATTATTATTCCAATAATTAAAGGATTAATTTAGGCATGATTATCATGTAAAGTATAATATGATGCATATCGTACATTACAATTAGAACAAAATTTAAAATTTAAAAAATTGCCTAAATCGTTATTGGCGGTTATTTTCAAGATTATAATTGATCGTCCAATATAATAAGAATCATCTAGTATGATTAGTTTAATCAATATAAATTAGAAAAAAGTGTCATAGCTAATGATTTTTTTGGTTAACTAATCATCCTATACACTATAAAATTTAAATTGTACAGTATGATTAGTTTAGAAAACTAACTTTCTTCCTAACTCACTAACTCACCTCCTTTAGTATGTGTGTGCAAGGTTACTCAGCTTTAGGATCCACCAAAATACATGATTGACTCAAGAAAGATAAGAAGTACATAAAGACTAAAATATAAACTTTAATCATAATCTACCCAATGTTGAGTTGATCGAAGTTGAAAGTGAACAGCAAACCTGAAATGTTAGTGAATGGGAAAAATAGATATGCAATAAACTCAATTATCAGGAGATAGCATATTAAGAATAAAATAAAATTTATTTTCATCAAAATCATAAGACTTGGGTCAAGATTTACAACCAAATATTCTCCAACTAAAAAAAAACTCTCCACATATTTTTCCCTGCCTCTTCTCTAAGAATTAATCTTAGGAAAAGCACCATCATCGTCTCCCATATTGTCTCTAATGCTACTGATATCTGTAATATGCTTAGGATCCCAAAAGTTTTCCTTTTCCATACTTTCATGAGGCTTCCTACCTCTTCAAGAAAAACTTAATTCTTTTTACTTCCAACCACTATTCAGTAAAACTACTACTTGCTGGTTGAAAAGTCAAGTTCTTAACTTTTGTAGTAGAGTTCAATTCTTAAAAACTCACTATTTCAAAAACTTTACCTTATTGGATTAGAGGCTCTATCATATTTAAAAGTTGTTGTAAAATTATTGATAAGTTATACTCAAGGTTCCTGCTTCATGGTAACATTAGTGTCAAGAAGATGCATTTATTTGCTTGGAAATCTATTTATTTGCCAAAAATTTTCTGGGGTTTGTGGATTCCGGCTTTTGACTCCCTTTATCTTGGTTTTACTTACTCTTTCAATTGGAGGATGATTACACAAGATGATATAATTAACTCTTATTTAGAGGTAAATGTGCACCCCCTTGAAAGCACTGTCCTCCCCATGCTTCTAAGTTTTTGAAATTAATCTACTATGCTACTAAAAAGATTAAAACCCCTTTCTTTTTCTATTGCCCCTATATGTAAACTTTCTATGTTTTGGGATCCATGGTGCAATAGAAAATCTATTACATAAATTTATTTTCTGACTAGTATTCCCAAACGGTTATGAATTACATCCTCAATTATGCTTGGCATTTGCCAGGGTTTCTTTCTTTGCCTATGCAAAATGAAATCCTATATGTTGCCATTTCTGAGCATAATCATGTTTCTTGGGAGGGATCCTCTAAACCTGTTTTTAGTAATTGTATTGCTTAGTTTTATTCTTATTTGGAGAAGGTTCAATAGTATAAGTTTATTTGGCATAAAAACTATTCCCTGAGACTCTCTTCTTATGCTTGGATGATGGTTATTGAGAAGTTAAAATCTATTGATTTACTTCTCAAGAGAAATATTGAGATTTCCCATATTTATTTTTTATGTTTCAATGCTCCTAAAATACATAAACATATGTTTTTTTTTTAATGTGATTTCTCATTTTTGGAGATCTCTACTCTTATGTAAAATTTGGATACAATTCTTTTGAGGCCAACCTTGTTACAACTACTAGAATTTTTTGATAATTTGCATCTATTTAATATAAGGGGAAAATAGTTTTTTTTAAATTTGTTGCTCAGTTTATTATATTTAGAGGCAAAGAAATCAATGTCAATTTTTTTATGTTTAAAGCAGCCCTTCACTAGTTATTGATATCATTTACAAGTCAATCAGATAGAGAGATTTTAGATGGAAGAATTATGATAAGCTCAAACTATTCTTTCCTACAACTCTCGGGTGACTACTGTGATTTTATCTTCCTTTTTTGCTTTTGGATTTGATAATGATTAGTGAACCAACAACTTTCCTTCATTTCTTTGGATGGCCTTTTTGGTAAACATTTAATCTTTGTATGAAAGATCTCTCTCATTCTTTCCTTCAAATGTGGTCCACACGCCAATTGTTCACCTAGTTGGATGGCCCAATAGCAACATGGGTACTCGGTCTGCTATTATCATGAAGGGTTTTGGGAGCTCAATGGATATTTTATTTGTCATCATTTTGATCCCCTGAGTTCTCTTTTTGCATTTTCCTTTCAGCCCTTTTTTTTTTTTTGGTTACTTTTGCTTTTAGTTTTTGTGTTTGTTTTCATGTAATTACCTTCAGTGGGTTTTTCAAATAGTTTTGTAACTTTTTATCCATTTATAATACAGGCTTTGCCCCAAAATCTCCCCTCCAAAAAAAAGTATATTAATTTGTTCCATTTAATATTATCGTAAAATAACGTGTAATGCTATGCATTTTTAACTTAATCCAATAAAATAAAATAAAATAAAAATATGAATCAACAAAGAATATCTAATTTTGTCATATTAGATTTAAGACGTCTCTTTGTATCTCTCCTATTACCAATTCAAGGTGTTGCATTCTACAAACTTTGCTATAATCAAGAGAATTTAGTCGATTTATTTTATATAAATATCCATCACATATATATATGAAAAAGAAGTTACATGAGATATTTTTGTTTTTATAATTGTTTTTTGTAATTAGAGTAAATAATAGGGCCTAACCCAATTGAAATAATTTTATCAATATATGTTGTAGATTACAAAGGATGCTCTTGCCCTTTTTTAGAAAAAATATTTATACAATGTAGGGGACATAATTGTTGATAATGGATTTCATTATAAATTTTGATGTGTTTTAATGCATTAGAGCTATGCTTGAGTGATTGTTTGTGCTATGTTTAGTCATTCTCTTTCAAGGGAACGAGATTAGGGATCATGAAGTCAATTATAAATCTAGTGTTGACATTAGGAGTTTAAAGTTGATTTTATTAGTGTGTATTAATCCTATTGGTGATGTCATTCATCAAAATCATCTATGAAAATATGTGAAAGAGTTGACAAGAATCGACATTGTTATTGATGGTGTGAATTGATAAGGGTTATGGAATGATCTTTTGAATTGTATAAAATTTTAGGGCTCTATCAACCCCAAACAATACTTAAGTTTTCTTTGATATAAAAATAATAAAACCTCACTTAATATATACAAGTATATGTGTCATATAATAAAGTGATATACTATAGTTTCAAACCCATGAAGAAGTATGCTTGCTTATAATAAACTACTAATATTTATTATAACTATAATATTTATCCTATTAAAATAAGAATAATATTTTTAGAGATTCTATCATTGAATAAAATAGTAAAATAATGGATAAAATATTTGATATATGTGTTTTAAATTAATGAATGTAAGTTTTATATCTTTCCTAATGAAACTCTTAATTTTTGATGTGATTTAGAGTATATTCATCCCTACATCTCCATCAAGCTTATAGGGGTGAAAAAGATATCAGCTAACCTCCTACTGCTAAAATATTCCCTTAGGTAAGTAGAACATTTAACATCCCATGTCTAGGTATGCAAACATTCCATTTTAATAATCCTGGTTATACTTACTTTCTTCCTTTGAGGATATACATAACACTTTGTTTTAACTATACATATGGCCATGATGTGCATTAAATAAAGAATAGAATAATATTGAATTCTCTATTAGAATTTAACATTCTTTTCATATCATCAATCCAAAATAAGAGAATTATCCATATATAGAAGAAATGATAAGCAAACTCTTTTTTATTAAACTCATGGAATAATGAAAAAAGAAGAGAGTGATATCACCAAAAATGATCAAGGTATCTCCTTTAAACATTTTCTCCCTTAACTTATAGAGTTCTTTAACAAATAAAAGCTAAACACTCCATTAGATTGTATCTTATACTTCCTTAGTCTCTCTTAGATTTTGCTCTAAGAGGAAACTAGAGAAGTACTCTAAAAAAGTATTGAGTTTTTTATAAGTGATCGAACTCCTTTACAAATATAGCATCATAACTATTTATAAAAAAAAACCAAAAAGATAACTAGTATTGTGATGCTTGAAAGAGTGGCATTGCAGCAGCCTTGAAGTGAACTAGTGCCACGATGCTAAATTTTTTGCCCTGCCATAGTGCTTACTGATGTGGAATAGTTACTTAGTGAATAGTTGCATCATTTCACAGAGAAAATATGGCCCTTAGAAGTTATAACTGCAAAGCTTCTATGCTACTGACATTTGATCAATACAGTACCAAAGTGGAAAAAAAGGTGCCAAGATGTGAGTAATTGTAGCATCATGGAATTTGAAAATAGAGAACTTAGCATCACGGGTTTGGCTGAGTCTCGACCACAATTCTTCCAAACAAAAAAAATTTGGTGCCATAATTTGAAAATTGTGGCGATTCTATAGTGTTGAAGGTGGTGTCATAGCTTTATTTTGTCTGATTCCAGGGCATTGTAGGATCCTTAAAATTTCTGCCATTTTTTAGTTTTTTTCATACATAAAAATAATTAAAACAACATATTTTCATTGAAAATAAAATATATAAAATAATACATAATTTACACTTATTAAGTATTGATCTTATAAATGATATAATATACATTAATATTATTCATGATGGCTAGCTACAAAGTTGACGGGCTTTGACATTTATGTCTACATGTATCGAGCTTATACACAATGTCATGAATCAATGTTTCTTAGAATTATGGTTAATAATAGATGGATAATTATGGTTGAGAGAAATAGTTGTATGATGGTTGTTTTGAGGTTATAGTTGGGCAATGATGGTTATGAGATCATAATTAATGACGGTGGTTAAGATATTGTAGTTTGTAGTGATGGTTATGGGGCAATTATTAATGATGGCAGTCAGCAGACTATGGTCTAATAATGGTAATTGGATTAAGGTGGTCTTAAAATATAAGTTAGGTAATTGTGTTCTAGAGATAGTAATATGTTATGCTTGTAGGATGATGATGATTTCCAGTGGTAATTATCAATGTCAACAACTAAGTTATACTTTAGAGTTATTCAGATCCCCATCCCACTTTAATTTTAAATCTATGTCCATAATGCCAAATCCACATACATGTAGAGAATAAAAGTATATTTATAATTATTTGAATAAGTTGTGTCTAGGTTAACAAAATTCAAATACTTAATTTTTTCTCTTAGTACTTAATTAGCTTGATCACGAGCTTATTCTAGTTTAATAAAACTTAATTACATTTTCTTCACCAATCTTAGCTTATAATTTCTTTCACCCACACCATCTTCCTGCAATATCTAGATACTTAAAACATTCCATGCCAATAACCTACCCATAATAGTCTATATAAGCTAAAGCTAGCCTCCTATTTGTGTTAACATCTTAATATAATGCTAATTCAATCCCATTCATATTCCTTATAGCTTTTTCCTATCTTGTTACCTACACTATCTAAACAAAAAGTGTAGCCCCCCCCCCCCCCCCCCCCCCCCCCAAACTATAAGAGAACTTCTAGTATTAGCCCCAAATTCTTTCTTTTGCGCTAGTAAACAACCAAGCTATTTATCCATTTTTCTAACTGTAAAGTCATTTTGCCTGAACACTTTTTGCTCACAAAATTTTCTTTATGGTAAAGCATTTATGATAATCACAATCTCTTATTGATCAATGTTGTATAATTAAATAATCATAAAATGAAAACACCTAAATTACCATTGTCTGAAAATAACATCAACTCTTGTACTCACACTAATATTTAATTTTAAAGAATAAGTAAATTATATGAAATGGTTAATTTAGAGATAACTAATCATTTTATATTATTTCACATGTAATGCATAATATGAAGTATAAGGAAATATATTGCAAAATTTTTTTGAATGATTTATAAAAAAATGTTAATGATTATAATTGAAAATAAATCAATTTTTAAAGGTGAAAGATAATTTATTTCTTATCTTCATTCATTTCCATTCATATCTATATTAATATTATTATTATATATCTAGATTTGTAGGATATCATAAAATTGTTGCAGTTCGGGATCTCAAGCTTGTGATTTTGATGATAAAAAATATTAGTAATAATTCCTACTTTATTTTTCCTAGTATTTGTATTGCATTTTTTTTTTGTGACACTAATATTTAGGTACATCATAAACCATACAATAAAGGATTAAGACTTAAGACTGGGTATAATAGGATGATATTTATAAGAGTCAGTAATTTGTTAGTTTAGTGACCATGCACACACACACATGGGGGAGTGAAAATATGAATTTATGATTTTTTAAAGTTCATGCTATACAATTCGTTATTCATAAAATTAATTGAAGTGGATAATTAAATAATTAATATTCGTTGAACTAATTGTACTATATGAACCAGATCATACAAGATGATTAGTTTAAATCAAAACCATAGCCAGATACTGTATGAATGTGTTTATAATGTATGATACATAAAATGTTACCTAAATTAGTTAATAAGATCAAGTTTAATAAATAAGTCAGATCTTATAGTACGATGTTGATCGTACTGGATGATTAGCAGAAACAAAATTTGGTCATCCTATTTATTTTCCTAGATGATCCTTGATTTATTGAAGTAATCATACAGTATGATGTCAATCATATAGTTTGATGTCAATCATATTGAATGACTTACATATATGATTTTGATCATCTTGAATATCATCATGTATGATCTTAAGAAAAAAATGAACTAACTGTATCATACAATATATAAAGTTTAAATAGATCATATTGAGACTGGTTCATCGTACTAGATAAAATATATATTTTGAACAAATTATAATGTACAATCCTTGATCATACTGTACAAACAAAGTTGTCTAGCTTAAACTTTAGGGTTATTTTGAGCCATTGTTTAAATATCATCCCTAATCTTACTTAAAGAATCTTTTACCACTTTTCCTAAGGGAGAGCTTCTATGAGAAGATTTTAAAGTGGGAGCATTACCTTGGGAGAGATAGAAAGGTGAGGCCTTGAGGGAGAAAATTCTTGTGGGAATGAGTGAGTGTGAGAGGGGTTTATATACTTGATTGCTCGGTGATCTTACAAGTTCTTCCTCGAAGGCTAGTGTATTTTCTTAAGGGAAACTCTAAAAAGAGTATCTTCGTGGGAAGGTTCTAGCTGCTCTATTGCATTGAGGAGGTGAAAGGGATTTGGCTGCTCCGTGGCACTGAGAAGGTGAAAGGGATTCGACTATTCTACTGCACCAAGGAGAAGAAAGGGATCCAGCTAATCTACTGCACCAAGCAGGTGGATAAGATCTACAAGGGCTTCTCTTCCTTCCTTTTGGGGGAAAAGTGACTCACTAAGTTATAATGCAAATATTAGAGAGGGTGCTCCAAGGAGTGGACATCAGTCAAGGTTGACCAAACAATTATAAATATCTGGTGTGCATGTTCTTGGTTTGAGCTTTCATCATTTTATTTTATTTTTCAAAAATTGTATTTGTTTTATAAAATCTAAGATTTTTGAGTTCCATTATGCATCAAATGAATATCTTGATTAGGCTCAAAATAATAATAGTAATAATAATAATAATAATAATAGAAATCAAAACTTTTTTTTTTGCAACTTTCTTTAAAATAAAAATATTTTTTTGTAAGAATGATATTGTTATATTTTAACTAAATCATATTCTTTCAAAAAGGATAATTTTTGAAGGAAATTTTTTAAAATACTAATTCACCCCCTATTAGTATGCACTTGTAGTTCAAGTTGGTCTAATAACCCACATTTGAACTTTTAATTTGTATCAGAGCGGGTCTTAAACTTGTGAATTAAAAATCCTTGAGAAAAAGATCCATGGCTCACTTAGGGAATAGAAGTACTATGGAGGGTTATTCAAGAACATGACCACTATTATTTGATCAAATTTACTTTAATTTTTGGAAAATACATATGTTTACATTACTACAATTCATCTAATTTTACATGTGTTATATGTTATAAGAAGGATATTATGCACACTCTAGAATAGTGAATGGCATTAAAATTGAAATACCTTTCATTGAATAGAGAAATTAAGGATATAATTATGTATACCTAAATACAAAATATTTAAACTATATTTTATGCACATAAATTAGAAGGCTATATGAAAGTCTCTACCTATACAACTAGCAAGGAAATCTGACATCGACTATGCATTACTTACAAGGGTATAAATGAGGTCAAATAATCTTGTTTAAACATAATATTTCATGATTACAAAGTATTTTGAATAAAATCAAATGAGACTATCACTGACATGTACATAAGATTGACTCAAATAGTGACATCCCTGCAAGCTTTAGATAGAGAACTATCAAATTTTGAAAGGTTGATAAAAAAATTCATTATTTATTCTAATAATGTTGATGCAAAGAACACTACTATTTATGAATTAAAATACTTGGAATATTTACTCAATTAGTAATCTACTTGGCTCTCATATTTCCTATAAGTAAAATATAAGCCAAAGATTGCAGGAGGCACAAGTGAAAAGGAAGGAGAAGACTATAACACTGAAGGCTAGTTACTCAGATAACATTAACTTATAATCAAATGGAAATGATGATATAGACTTTATGATGAGGCAATTCAAAATCTTATTAAACCAGAAAAAGAAGGACCATTTTTAGAAGGGTAAAGGTAAGGGAGGTAAATTCAATAAAAGTTCATCTAATGTAATTTTCTTTAAATGCATGAAGCTAGACCATTTAAGGTTAGATTATCTCAACCTAAAAACTTAACCAATGAAGTAGATGGATGAAGAAAAGACTAACTTAAAAAAGTGTAAGCAAAGGAAACAAATGGCTTTCTGGGTAGATTCAGCCTCAACTCTTCAAAACAAGAACCTGAGCTGGAGGTAATAAACATATATTTAATGGTTGATAGTTCTATTGTTAACTCTAAAAGTTTGTTAGGGATGTTAAGCCCTATAGAACTGGCCCAAGCTAACCAAGAGGGAGGGGGGGTGAATTGGTATTTTAAAAATTTTCTTTTAACAAAGAATAAAAAATATAAACCAAAATCACACCACAAAAATAAATGCGAAATTAAAAGTGCGGAAGCAAGAAAATAAAAACACAGAAATTTATAGTGGTTCGGTCAACTTGACCTACGTCCACTCCTTGGAGGCACCCTCCAAGTATTGCACTACAAAACGTGACTCTCCTTTAGCCCCCACGGCTAGGCGGAGAAGCCCTTACAAGAACCTCCTTTTTGCCACCCCGGCAAGGCAGAGAACCTACCTCCTTTTGCTTCCTCCTGAAGCTGGCAGAGAACCACAACCAAAAGCTAACTCCTTACCTCTACCGACCCTTCCACGGATGAGAAACTCTAGACGAAGAGGAAGCAGAGCGATCCTTGAAGCAACCCTTGTGAATCCCCTCACAAGCTCCCCCTCACAAGATCCTCTCTCTCTCCCTTTCTCTCTTTCTCTCCTCATAGCCTTCTCAGGTCAAGGCAGCAGCCAAAGGTCTTCTAAAACATTGAACAAGATCTCTTAAATAGAAGAGCTTCAAAGGAGCTCATTAATTGCAAGTTGCCGACTTTATCGTCCAGGCCGATATGGACATCGGCCTGGCCGATCAGTACAAAACTCAGAAGATCGGCCAGAGCACCGCCCTAGATACACAAGTAGATGATTGAATTTTGGCTTGATCGTCCAGGCCGATCTCACGATCGTCCTAGCCGATCAGTTCAAATCAGAGGAAAATCGTCCTGAGAATAGCCCTGGATACGAGCTGGCCGATATTTATCATCTTGAAGTAACTTAAGGTTTTTGACTGGATCGTCCTGGCCGATCCTGCGATCATCCAGGACGATATGATCGTATCAATCATCCTTAATTACTCCCTTGATTTCCTGATTAATTAAGGCATAATTTGTGAATATCGTCCAGGTCGATCAATTATCGTCCTGGCCGATAATTTAAAAATACAGTATACCTTAATTGTCTATGGCGGCTACTTCTTTCTGTTTTGAGCTTATCGTCCTGGCCGATACACGTATCGTCCAGGCCGATATGTTAATGACGGCTGCCTTAATTAAGAATCCTTATTTAGACTTTTTGTTTTAAGCCTGATAGTCCAGGCCGATGTAAAAATCGTCCTGATCGATATGAGTAAAAACAGAAATTCTAAGTCTCTCAAGTGTGTGTGTGTGCGTAGGGTTACTTAGCATCAGTCTCTTTGACCATTACAAGTAGACTCAAAAAGTGAAAAACAAAAGTACAGATTGACTCAACCCTAAACCTACGTAATCCTGAATTGGCTTCGTCTTGTTCGTCCAATCTTCGATTCCTGAAACGTTAGAAGCCACAAGCAGTTCAAGAGAAATAGTGTTTGTTAATCATCAAAACATAAGCCATGAAAATAGATTTGCAACAAACTCCAACCATGAAGAGATATGTGAGCTTACTTATGATGATTTACTTGCTATTTAAAAAAAAAATTGAGAATCATATAGAAAGTTAAGGAAATAACATGCTAGTTTAAATTTAATTTTTTTAAAACTAGAAAAAGAGAATTAATAGTCTTAAAACTAAACACGTTACCTTAGATAAGTAGCATGCTTCTCTAATTGATGAGTTTGATGAACAAAATAAGAATTATGTTAAATTAAACAAGTCTTTTGAATCCTTAAAATTTGAGCAAGTTGATTTATAAGATGCATTCATGGAATTAAAAACATTTGCACCCGAACTAGGCTCCAGTGAGTATGCATTGAAATTTTAAGTTAAAAGCCTTAATAATGCAAATAAGTTTTTTAGAATGAGAATTCATGCACTTCAAAATAATAAAACACTACCTACTTTAGCAAAATGGCCATAACCCAGATTACAACATACATCTCATATCCCTAGAAGGAGGCCCTACCACTCATATAAGTTAATGAATCTATTTTTAGGTGGTAGGTGCTATTTTGGGGCATGATAGAACCCTTAGCATACAATTGCACTATACACCATAGAACTATTGCAAATTCAGATCCATGAACTATGTTTTGATGATTGGCAAACACTCTTACTTGTCTTGGACTACCTTTTACTACTGACTTTTCAAGAATCAAAGATCGGATGGAAAAATGGAGCCAGCTCAAGAATGGGTAGATTAGGGTTGAGTCAGTCTATAATTTTATTTTTCCCTTATTGAGTTAATTGTAATTTCTTGAAGTGACTGATGCAAAGCAATCCTGCACACACACACTTTAGAGACTTAGAATTTCTATTTTTGCTCATATCGGCCAGGACGATATTTACATCGTCTTGGATGATCTGTCTTAAAATAGAAAATCTAATCAGAAGTTCTTAATTAAGGCAGCCGTCATTAGCCAATCGGCCTGGATGATACTTATATCGGCCAGGACGATAGGCTCAAAATAGAAAGAAATTTTTGCCATAAATAATTAAGGTATTCTGTATTTTTGGTAATCGGCTAGGACGATCTTGGATCAGCCTGGACGATATTCACAATTATGCCTTAATTGATCAGACAATCAAGGAGGCAATTAAGGATGATTGATACGATCATATCATCCTAGACGATCGCAAGATCGGCCAGAATGATCGATTCTAAAATCCTTAGTTGCTCCTGGACGATAAATATCGGCCAGCATGAATTCAGGGCGATGTTCAGGACAATTTTCCTCTGATTTGAAGTGATCGGCCGGGGCGATCTTAATATCATTCGGGATGATCAAGCCATTTTTTAGTCATCCAGTTTGCATTCAGGGCGATGCTCTGGCCGATCTTCTGAGATTTGTACTGGTCAGCCAGGACGATTTCCATATCGTCCTAGACGATAAAGTCGGTAACTTGCAATTAATGAGCTCCTTTGAAGCTCTTCTATTTAAGAGCTCTTGTTCGACATTTTTTATTATCCTTGACTACTATCTTGACCTAAAAAAACCTAAAGGAGAGAGAGAGAGAGGATCTTGTGAGGGGGAGCTTGTGATGGGATTCACAAGGGGTTGCTCCAAGCATTGTTCCACTTCTTCTTCCCTAGAGTCTCTTGTCCTTGAAAGGGTTAGAAGAGGTAAGTTTCAGCAAATGATCGAGGTTCTTTGCTTGCTTTAGGAGGAAGCAAAAGGAGGAAGTTTCTCTGCCTTGCTGGGTGTGGCAAAAAGAGGTGTTTGTAAAGGCTTCTCCGCCTAACTGTGGGGGCTAAAGGAGAGTCACAATTGTAGTGCAATACTTGGAGGGCGCCTTTGGGGAGTGGACGTTGGTCGAGTTGACTGAACCACTATAAACCTTTGTGTTCTTATTTTTACTGCTTCTGCACTTAAGTTTCTACATTGTTTGTTTTGTGGTGTTTTGGTTTATGAAATTTGTTGAGCTTTGCTTACAGATTTTAAAATACCAATTCACGCCCCCCCCCCCTCTTGGTTAGTCTGGGGCCAGTTCTATAGGGCTTAACATCCCTAATGAACTTTTAAGTGGTATCAGAGTGGGATTCATAAAAACTGAGTTTGAAACTTTTTGAATTTTGATCCATGGCTAACTTTGGGAATCATAACACTACTGAAGGATATTCGATTACACGACCTCCCTTGTTTGATAACCTACCTTTTGATTTTTGGAAAACCCGTATGGCAATGTTTTTACAATCTACTGATTATTGCATGTGGATGCTTATTAAAGAAGGGTATTCTCCACCTTCTCTTGAAATTAATGGAATTAAAACAGAAGTTGCTTTTACTGAATGGACTTTTGATGAAAGAGATTTAGCTCAATTGAATGCAAAATGTTTGAACTATTTTTTCTGTGCTTTGAAACCTAAGGATTACATGCGTGTTTCCCCTTGCTCAATTGGTAAGGAAATTTGGGATAGGTTATGCATTACTTATGAAGGAACTAATGAAGTGAAACAATCTCGTTTGAACATTCTCTTGCATGACTACGAACTTTTTTGTATGAAACCTTATGAATCTATTTCTGACATGTATACACGGTTCACTCAGATTGTTACTTCATTGCATGCATTAAGAAGAGAACTTTCAAATTTTGAAATAGTGAACAAGATTTTAAGATGCTTGCCTTCGTCATTTGATGCTAAAATCACTGCTATAACTGAATCTAAGGATTTAAACACCTATTCGATTGCAACTTATTTAGTTCACTCATTATTTACGAGCAATGAGTAAATCAAAGAAATCTTGATGCATATGAGAAGAAGAAGGAGAAAACGGTGGCACTAAAGGCGCACAAATCAGATTCTGACTCTTCCGGGTCTGAAAGCGATGAATTTGCCTTAATCAAAAGGCAATTCAAAAGCTTTCTAAGGAAGAAGCAAAAGCATCATTGGAGAAAAGGTAAGGATAATAAATATTCAAAGGGATCTTCTGATGTTGTCTGTTATGAATGCAGGAAACCCAAACATGTGAAAGATGATTGTCCTACACTTCAAGATCACTCAAGCAAAGGAAAGGGTGAAGAGAAACCCAAGTTCAGGAAGGACAAGAAGAGACTTCAAAAAGTATTTTGGGCAAATTCTGCATCGGATTCATCGGAGACGGAACCAGAAGATAAGACAACAAAATTATGCTTGATGGCAGATAATAATCTTGATCAAGAAGAGGTATGTGAACTTTCCTACAATCAACTTCTTGAAGTTTCTAAAAAAATTCATGCATCATATAGGAAACTTAAGAAAACACATGCATGCTTAAAATTGGAATTTTTGGAGTTACAAAAAGAGCATTCAATTATGACTAAAGATCATCTACAATTGATTCAAATCATATGGCTCTACTTGATGAAATTGATGAGTTAAACAAAAAACATTGTGAATTAATTGAAGAGCATGAGTCACTAAAGTCACACACACCTCACTTGATTCTAATTTTAAGAAGTCTAAAGAGATGGAGAAAAAATTTAGGATTGAGAATGAAGTCTTAAAAAGCACTAATCTGAATATTCAAAATGAATTAGATATATGTAAGAAAACTAGGATGACACATACTTTTGATCAAAAGCCAAAACCTAAGAAATGCATTATAACTCAAACCATTTAAGAAACCCTTTTTCTGGAGTTAGATGTTTTTCCTGTGGCATGCTAGGACACATCTCACACACTTGCACAGTTCACTATAGTACACATTGGGTGTGGAGACCTAAGTTGCATAATCCACAGCATACCACACATGCATTGCATTCTACTTTTCAAAAAAAGGCACCCAAACCTGTTTGGGTTCCTATATCTGACATTTGATAATCTTCCAGGTGGGCTCTCACAAAAGGCCTCGTGAGAGTATATGGTACCTGGATAATGGATGCTCTCGACATATGACTGGTGATGCCAATCAGTTTGTTTTGCTGGAGTCCAGGACTGGAGGCAAGGTTACTCTTGGAGACAACACCACTAGGAAGGTGGTAGGCTCAGGTTTAATTGGTAATTTCAAGAACCTTATGATTGAAAATATTTTGCTTATAGATGGATTGAAGCACAACCTGTTGAGCATAAGTCAACTTTGTGACAAGGGCTTCATCGTGCAATTCTTTGCAAATTCATGCATTGTAAGTTTAAGTAACAACACTATTTTGTAGGGAAAGAGGATCAACAATGTCTTCATGCTTGATTTAAATAATATTGAATGTGCCACTTTATTTTGCTTAAAAATAGTGGTTGATGATTCATGGTTGTGGCACCGGAGACTATATCATGCAAGTATGAAAACCCTTAAGAAAGTGACCCAAAAAGACCTAGTAAGAGGTGTCCCCAAACTCAAGTTTTTAAAAGATCACCTTTGTGATGCCTGTCAACTAGGAAAGCAAGTCCACTCCACCTTTCACCTCATTAAGGACATTAGCACCTCTAGACCTTTAGAAGTCCTTCACATGGATTTGTTTGGACCCATTAGCATTGCCAGCTTGGGAGGGAAAGTCTATGAATTTGTGATTGTTGATGACTACTCAAGGTTCACTTGGACTAGATTTCTTACACATAAAAATGAGTCTTTTGAGGAGTTTAAAACATTTTCTACTTGGATTCAGAAAAAGCTAGTTTGTGATATCTTGACCATCCATAGTGATCATGGGGGAGAGTTTGAGAATGATAGATTTAGAGATTTTTGTGTGGACAAGGGGATTAGCCATAACTTCTCAGCTCCTAGGACCCCTCAGCAGAACGGGGTAACTGAAAAGAAGAATCGGACCTTGGTGAAAGCCGCTAGAGCCATGCTTACTGAGTATTCACTTCCAAAATACTGTTGGGCTGAAGTAGTTAACACAGCTTGTTATGTGTTGAATAGGGTGAACATTAGAGCCAAATTAGAAAATACACCCTATGAGATCCTTAAGGGTAGGACACCCAATAATCTTTCCCACGTTCTTGTCTTTGGTTGTAAGGTTTTCATTCACAACAATGAGAAGTCTCACTTGGGAAAATTTGATCCTAAATCTGATGAAGGAGTGTTCTTGGGAAGTCTTTTAGGGTGTTTAACAAGAGAACTTTAGTGGTGGAAGAGAGTACCCATGTAGTATTTGATGAGTCTGATCCTAAAAAGCATGGAGTTGAGGATGATGATGATATTGGAGAGATTACTAATGGAGTAGAAAATTTGGAGAAGGAAGTAGCTCACCAAAACATAGAAGGAGTAGGAGATGTCACCCAAGGAGTAGAAAATTTAGATCTGGAGGAAAGGGTTGGACCTTCTCATACCTTACCTAGAGATTGGAGATACTCTACAAGTCACCCCAAGTATTTGATCTTAAGAGACCCTTCTAATGGAGTTAAGACTAGACATGGACTTAGGAAGGAGGTAAACCACTCTGCCTTTATCTCAATGACTGAATCCACCAACATAAACCAAGCTCTTACTGATGAGTTTTGGATTTTAGCCATGTAGGAGGAGTTGAACCAATTTGTTAGGAATAAAGTTTGGGAGCTTGTAGAAAGACCTATGGGACAAAGTGGGTCTTTAAGAATAAAGTGAATGATTCAGGAGTGGTGGTTAGGAATAAAGCAAGATTAGTGGCTAAGGGGTATAACTGAATAGAAGGGATAGATTTTGAGGAGACATTTGCCCCTGTAGCTAGATTGGAAGCCATTAGAGTGCTATTAGCCTTTGCTTGTTATAAAGGATTTAAGCTTTATCAAATGGATGTCAAGAGTGCCTTTTTGAATAGGGAAATAAAAGAGGATGTGTTTGTAGAACAACCCCAAGGTTTTGAGAGTTCTCAATTTCCAAATCATGTTTTTAAATTAAAAAAGGCTTTGTATGGTTTAAAGTAGGCACCAAGAGCATGGTAGGAGAGGCTTAGCACATTTTTACTAGAAAGGGAGTTTGTTAAGGGGAGCGTAGACACCACCCTTTTTCTTAGAAAAATTGGAGATGATTTGCTCATTGTTCAGATTTATGTGGATGATATACTCTTTGGATCTCCTAATAAAAAACTTTGTGATGAGTTCTCTAAAACAATGAGTAGAGAGTTTGAGATGAGTATGATGGGAGAGTTATCCTACTTTTTAGGGTTTAATATAAAACAATTGGATGATGGAATCTTTCTTAATCAAACAAAATACATAAAGGACATTTTGAAGAAGTATGAGATGGATAAATCTAAGCCAATTAATACTCCCATGACTTCTAGTGTTCCATTGGATAAGGACCCAAGTGGTAAGTCTGTTGATCAGAAGAAGTACAGAGGCATGATTGGATCTTTACTCTACTTGACTGCGAGCCGACCCGACATAATGTTTAGTGTTTGCCTTTGTGCTAGATTTCAAGCCGACCGTAAGGAATCCCACCTGACTGCTGTTAAGAGAATTTTTAGATATCTTTTGGGGTCCCAAAGCTTAGGGATTTGGTATCCTAGACACAGCACTTCTTTTGAGATTATTGGATTTTTTGACTTTGATTTTGCAGGATGCAAGGTGGATAGAAAAAGTACTTCAAGAACTTATCAATTCATAGGACAATCTTTTATCTCATGGTCTAGTAAGAAGCAAAATTCTGTTGCACTTTCCACTGTTGAAGCTGAGTACATTGCTCTTGGAAGTTGTGTGGCCCAAGTCCTTTGGTTGAAACAGCATGTATTGAATTTAGGATTACTTGTAGGCACCATCTCAATCTTTTGTGACAACACTAGTGCCATATGCATCTCTAAGAATCCTATCAAACATTCAAGGACTAAGCACATTGACATTAGGCATCACTTTATTAGAGACCATGTGACTAAGGGAGACATTAAGTTACACCATGTGACAACTGAAAATCAACTGGCTGACATCTTTACTAAACCATTAGCCTTCGACACTTTCAGCTCTTTAAGGACCATATTGGGTGTGATTGACATAACTGCATAAACTTGAGCTTCTATTTGCTTTATTTTGTTTTTTGTTCTTTTTCTTTTAGTTGCTTTTCTTTTTTGCTCTTTATTTTCTTTTCTTTTTTACCTCTTAGTTTTTGTTTGATTTGGTTTACTTTCTTTTTTGTTTCTTTTCTTTCTTAAATTTAGCTTTCAAAATCATCGCTAAAATGATATCGTATGTATTGTCCTTGCTTTTGAGAATTTGTAGTCAATATTTTACATCTCTTAATCTATTAGATGGTAAAAATATTTCGTTAATTGTGTCTCTTTCTCTAACCTATTTTAGTGGCATAGTTTTCTTTTCTAATAAAAAATTTATTTCAAATTAAAGAATGTATATGAAATTTAGATCCTTTCTAAACTCGCTTAAGCAAATCTATCTTATATTTATAATGCTTAAAGTCTTTTTGTCACATCAAGATTCCTCGTTACTCTTGTCATTGGTTATTGATTCTATTTTGTGGATAGTTCTTCTCTATGTTAGAGAGAGAGCCCCTATTCTCTAATATCTAGAAGATATACTCACAACTAAGAATCCTTTTTAAGAGTTGTAAAAGAGAATGGAGCTTGCAAAAATTAAAAAAAAAATTGGCCAATGATGCCAACAAAAGATGCGCAATGATGCCAAATTGGAAAAATGATATATCAAAAAGTAAAAGATGTGCAAAGCACCAATCGATTGACAAGAGGCATAAAATGAGCCCACTAATAGGCAAGCTCTTCTCTCTTTTCAAATCTTTTAAAAACTTAGAAGTTTTCATGTATCAAAGGCTTGATTTCGATTGTTTTGTGATTGTGACAAATTTACTTTGATTCACGATTCTATAAGACATTTTTTCTTAAACCAAGTGATGAATGGATTTTTTTTTTCATATCCAATTGTTTTTTTTTTAGTTAGGTCATTGATTTCAAAAGATGATTCTACCCTAAGAGAAAGTCCGAGCTAAGGGTAACCATGATCGAATATTCTACCATTCTTCGGATTGTTGATGTTGTTAACTCATTAACTCATAAGTTTTTAAAATCAATCACATGGAATACTACATCATCTTCATGCCTTGGTTAAAAAAAAAGGGGGTGTTTTGTGGTTTGCTTTAGTTCTCAATTTCCCTCCTTTTTGAGATATCAAAAGGGTGAGTAGTTTTAGGATGGTTCTTGCACTTTCAATTCCGTGTGTTACACTACTGTTTTTAAAATATTTATCGTAGTGTTTTGCCATCATCAAAAAGGGGGATATTGTTGCAAATTCAGGTCCATGAACTATGTTTTGATGATTGGCAAACACTCTTACTTGTCTTGGACTGCCTTTTACTTCTGACTTTTCAGGAATCAAAGATCGGACGAAAAAATGGAGCTAGCTCAAGAATGGGTAGATTAGGATTAAGTCAGTCTGTAATTTTATTTTTCCCTTCTTGAGTCAATTGTAATTGCTTGAAGTGATTGATGCAAGGTAACCCTACACACACACACACACACTTAAGAGACTTATAATTTCTATTTTTGCTCATATCGGCCAGGACGATATTTACAACGTCCTGGATGATCTGGATTAAAATAGAAAATCTAATCAGGGGTTCTTAATAAAGGCAGCCATCATTAGCCAATCAGCCTGGACAATACTTATATCGGCCAGGACGATAGGCTCAAAATAAAAAAAATTGCCACCATAAATAATTAAGGTATTATATATTTTTGGTAATTGGCCAGGACGATCTTGGATCGGCCTGGACGATATTCACAATTATGCCTTAATTTATCAGATAATCAAGGAGGCAATTAAGGATGATTGATACAATCATAGCATCCTGTACGATCACAAGATCGGCCATAACGATCAATTTTAAAATCTTTAGTTGCTCCTGGATGATAAATATCGGCCAGCATGAATTCAGGGCGATGCTTAGGACGATTTTCCTCTAATTTAAACTGATCGACCGGGACGATCTTGAGATCGTCCGAGACGATCAAGCCATTTTTAAATCATCCAGTTTGTATTCAGGGCGATGCTCTGGCCGATCTTTTGAGATTTGTACTGATCGGCCAGGACGATTTCCATATCGTCCTGGACGATAAAGTCGGCAACTTGCAATTAATGAGCTCCTTTGAAGCTCTTCTATTTAAGAGTTCTTATTTAACATTTTTTATTATCCTTGGCTGCTGTCTTGTCCTGAGAAAACCTAAAGGAGAGAGAGAGAGGAAGAGAGAGAGAGGATCTTGTGAGGGGGAGCTTGTGAGGGGATTCATAAGGGGTTGCTCCAAGCATTATTCCACTTCTTCTTCCCTAGAGTCTCTTGTCCTTGGAAGGGTTGGGAAAGGTAAGTTTCAGCAAGTGATCGAGGTTTTTTGCCTGCTTCAGGAGGAAGCAAAAGGAGGAAGGTTCTCTGTCTTGCCGGGTGTGGCAAACAGAGGTGTTTGTAAAGGCTTCTCCACCTAGCTGTGGGGGCTAAAGGAGAGTCACGATTGTAGTGCAATACTCGGAGGGTGCCTCCAGGGAGTGGACGTAGGTCGAGTTGACCGAACCACTATAAACCTTTGTTTTCTTTTTTTTACTGCTTCCGTACTTAAGTTTCCGCATTATTTGTTTTGTGGTGTTTTGGTCTGTGAAATTTGTTGAGCTTTGCTTACAGTTTTTAAAATACCAATTCACCCCCCCCCCCCCCCCCCCCTCTTGGTTAGTCTTGGGCTAGTTCTATAGGGCTTAACATCCCTAACAAACTTTCAAGAACACATATTTTATGGAGGCTAAAATTATTTACACTACAACATAGTATGCATTTCTCTCATCCATTAGACCATAAGGTAGAATCCAAACTCACTTAGGTTCCCAAATCTAATCACTAAATAACTTTATAGGGATGATCTCATAAAATGCCTAGTTAAAGCATGTGATGCCAAGAATGTGGATGTTCAATACATATGACAGGAGACATGAAATAATTCATCACACTTGAGGCTAAGGCAGGAGGCAAGGTAACACTGAGCGATAACCCCACAAAGAAAGTGTTGGGTTCCGATATGATTTGAAATTAAAAATGTTTTATTATTATAGTAGATGGATGAAAACACAACTTGCTTTATATTAGTTAGTGTTGTGATAAGGGCTTTGATATAAAATGTATTTCTATTAAATTCATGCCTAATTTGTAAGAAGAAAAATATTTTTAAAGAAAAAAGATTAAATAATATTTACATGCTTGATTTAACTTGTATTGATAATTTAAATGCTATATACTTTAAAATTCTTGTTGATGAATCATGGCTATGGCATTGGTGACTATGCCATTTAAGCATGAAATTCCTTAGTAAGATAACTTAGAAAGACCTAATTAGAGGCATGCCCAAGTTAGACTTTTCTAACGACCATTTTTTTTATGCCTACCAAAACAATTTAAGTCTTCTTTTCAATTCATTAAGGATATCACCACCACTATACCATGAGAATTCTTACATATTGATTTCTTTTATATAGTTAGCACAGCCAGCATAGGTGAAAAAATATTTGGATTTGTGATTGCTGATTATTTTTAAAGAATCACTTCTGTGAGATTTTTGACTAAAAAAACAAGTCATTTAAAGAATTTTGAATGTTCTCCACTTATATTCAAAGAAAATAAGTATGTGAGATCTCTACTATCCATACTAGTTATGGTGTAGAATTTGAAAATCATAGGTTTTAATCTTTCTATAAGGAGTTAGGGATTGAACATAACTTTTTTTCCACTATGATCACTAAGCAAAACATGACAGTTGAAAGGAAAAAAGAACTTTAGCAGAAGCTACTAGGGCTATATTAGCTGAATATTCTCTCCCTAGATGTTTTTGGGCAGAAGCAATGAATACTACTTATTACTTTACCTAAGGACTATAATGTAATACATACCAAGTGGATATGTAAAATAAGATGAATAATTCTAGAGTAGTGGTTAGGAGTAAGGCTAGGTTATTAATTAAGGGGTATAATCAAATTGAAGGTATTAATTTTGAGTAGATCTTCACCCTTATAGTTAGATTAAAAGCCATTAGAGTACTATTATCTTATGGATGTTTTAGAGGCTTCAAGTTATATCAGGTAGAAGTAAAAAGGTACTTTTTTTTTAAATGGAGTTATCATTATATATATATATATATATATATTATATATATATATATATATATATATATATATATATATATATATAAAATAAACCCAAGAATTTAAAAATTTAACCTTTCCAAATCTTGTATATAAATTAAAAAAGGTCTTACATGGGTTGAAGCAAGCACCTAGAGCATGGTTTGAAAGGCTTAGTACATTTCTCCTATATAGATCATTAGTTAAGGGTAGTGTAGATACCACCATATTCCTAAAGAAAGTAATAGATGATTTACTCATTGCTCAATTATATGTGAATGATATATTATTTGGATAAAAAAATGTACATCTTTGTAATGATTTTTTAGAGACCATGAGTAGCGAGTTTTAGTTGAGTATGATGGGAAAGCTGACATATTTTCTTGGATTTAGTGTGAATCAAAGAGATGATGGTACCATTCTAATTCAAAGTAAATAAATCAAGAAAATTCTATGGAATTATGAGATGGAAGGTGTTGAAGGAATTAATGCACCCATGAGTTCTACCATTGAATTATATAAGGATGTAAATGGAAAATTGGTATATCAAAAAAAGTATAGGAAGAAAATAGGATCACTTATGTATTTGAATGCTAATAGATCAGATGTAATATTTAGTGTTTATCTATGTGCTAGATTCCAAGACAATCCAAGAGAACCCCATATGACCGCAATTAAAAGAATTCTAAGATGTCTTATGGGTACCCAAAACTTTGGTATTTTGTATCCTAAGCATAGCTTTTCATTTGAAACTATAGTATACTCAGATTCAAACTTTAAAGGGCATATATTATATAGAAAAAGTACTTATGGCACTCACCAATTCATAGGGCAATCATTAGTTTTTGTTCCAATAAAAAGAAAAATTCTATAACCCTATCTACCGCTAAGGTGGAATATATAGTTGTAGGAGGCTATGTTGCTCAACTCCTATAACTAAAGTAATAAATCATAGAACTTTGATTCTTTGTAGGAACTATATCAATTATACAAGATAACACTAGTGTTATTTGCATTTTTAAAAATCTAATCCAACATTCTTGTACTAAGCATAAAGTCAGCAGACATCATTTCATTAGAGACTGTACAGCCAAGGAATATATAGAACTACATCCTGCAGCAATTGAAAATTAATTCCAAGAATTTTTTATAAAAACCTAACTTATGACAACTTCATTACATAAAGGACAAACTAGGTGTAATTGACATTCATGCCTGATTTAGGGTAGAAGTGTGATAATAAACATATGATGTTAGATGTTTATTGTGGTTCTATTTTTTCTTTTATTTCTTGATTTTATTTTTATTTTTTTATTTATTTTGTTTGTTTATTTATTGATTTTATTTAGTAAAAGTCTTCCCTGGTCATCACAAAAAAAAAAAAGTTTTAAAAATTAAAAGAAAATCTTATCGTACTATATGAACCCCTTTCATACTATACGATCAACACCACTCTACACATCATTACCGTTCATATAATCAATGGCCTAGATCTTACCAATTATTGGTTATTATATTGTATAACCACCTCTTCGTACTGTATTATCCATGTATCAATAACCATTGGATTAATTTGAATTGGTTGGTATGATATTAATTACACAATTGTACTATAGGAATACCTCTTCATATTGTATGAACCTTAGTCAAAGATCATACTAAGTGACTCCTCTGGATGAACACTTTTTTTATCATCTAATATGATCCTATTCATATTTTAAAATTTGACTACTTTTTTGATAGCTCATCCAGATGACTTAACATCTTCTGATCATCTATTATGATCCTTAATCATACTATATGATATGTTAAAACTCTATATAAAAATGAAATTTTCTAATATTTTAAATCACTCAAATCCATTCTACTCTCATCCAATTCTATTCCTTACCTTAACATTCCAAATGAGAGATGGAAAGTGAGCTCATATGCTACAAGGTAGCTCCTATCATGATCCTATTGACGTCCACTTTTAGATAATCGAGGATGAATCCGCCTACCACCATTTCATTGGCAACCACATCACACCTTCCCACATCATAGACCAAAAAATTCTCAACTATTAAATTTTAAAACTATTTGTGTCCACCACTTTTTAATTTACTTTAAACCATGCTTCCCCTTAAATTTGGAACTCCTATTTGAATTCTTTGTGAGCCTATGAATAAATACTGAATTATTTTCTATGAATTCCTATGACTTTAGGGATTCTATAGAAATAGCCAAATAGGACCATGCTGAATATATACATCTTTCTATAGAAGGGTTTAAACATCATAGCTTATCATCTAAGGGCGATTATGATTAGACTACTATAAATGTGACCCTTAGGAATACTCCCTTGAATCAACAATAGACCCTCTTCGAATTGCTAAACCAAAACACATGTATCATCTAGCATGTTTTCTGTACTTCTATTCTTTGTCAGGCTAGAGATAGAGTAAATGTCACGCAATTTGTCTTTCGTTACCTATTTCATTATGTATAACATTGAATTTGATGAATCCCATATGATTATTAGTGTTGCAAATCTATTTTCATGACTTATGTTTTGATGATTGACAAACACTATTGATTCTCTTAGACTGCCTGTTACTTTTAACTTTTCAGGAATCGAAGATCGGACGAACAGACGAAGCCTGTTCAAGATTGCGTAGGTCTAGGGTTGAGTCAGTCTGTTCTTCATTTTTTCTCTTCTTGAGTCTACTTGTAATGTTCAAAGAGACTGATGCTAAGTAACCCTACACACACACACTTGAGAGACTTAGAATTTCTGTTTTTACCCACATCGGCCAGGACGATATTTACATCGTCCTGGACGATCAGGCTTAAAACAGAAAGTCTAAATAAGGATTCTTAATTAAGGCAGCCGTCATTAACAGATCGTCCTGGATGATACGTGTATCGGCCAGGATGATAAGCTCAAAATAGAAAGAAGTTTCTGCCATAGACAATTAAGGTATATTATATTTTTAAATAATCGGCCAGGACGATTCTTGATCGGCCAGGACGATTCTTGATCGGCCTGGACGATATTCACAAATTATGCCTTAAATGATCAGGAAATCAAGGGAGTAATTAAAGATGATTGATATGATCATATTATCCTGGACGATCGCAGGATCAGCCCAGACGATCTATTCAAAAACTTTAGTTACTTCAGGATGATAAATATCGGCCAGCTCGAATTCAAGGCGATGCTCTGGACGATTTTCATCTAATTTGAACTGATCAGTCGGGACAATCATGAGATCGGCCTGGACGATCAAGCCAATTTTAAATCGTCCAGTTTGCATTCAGGGCGATGCTCTGGCCGATCTTTTGAGATTTGTATTGATCGGCCAGGCCGATGTCCATATCGGCCTGGACGATATAGTCGGTAACTTGCAATTAATGAGCTCCTTTGAAGCTCTTCTATTTAAGAGCTCTTGTTCAACATTTTGAACAACCTTTTTGCTGCTGCCTTGACCTGAGAAGGCCTTGAGGAGAGAAAGAGAGAGAGGGAGAGAGAGATGATCTTGTGAGGGGGAGCTTGTGAGGGGATTCACAAGGGTTGCTTCAAGGATAGCTCTTCTTCTTCTTCTTCTAGAGTTTCTCATCCATGAAAGGGTCAGTAGAGGTAAGGAGTCAGCAACTGGTTGTGGTTCTCTGCCAGCTTCAAGAGGAAGCAAAAAGAGATAGGTTCTCTGCCTTGCCGGGGTGGAAAAAAGGAGGTGCTTTGTAAAGGCTTCTCCGCCTAGCTGTGGGGGCTAAAGGAGAGTCACGATTGTAGTGCAATACTTGGAGGGTGCCTCTGGGGAGTGGACATAGGTCGAGTTGACCAAACCACTATAAATCTCTGTGTTCGTGTTTCTTGCTTCCGCACTTTAATTTTTGCATTTATTTTTCTCGTGGTGTGATTTTGGTTTATGTGATTTTTGTTCTTTATAAAAAAGAATTTTTTTAAAATACCAATTCACCCCCCCCCCTCTTGGTTAGCTTGGGTCAGTTCTATAGGGCTTAACATCCCTAACAAACTTTCAATTAGCTATTTTCAAAATCTTACCTCTTTTCATTGACCAGTTTCCCGATGTAAGCAGAACCTCACTTTAGGACACCTTTTCACCTATATCTTAGATCAAAAGTTCAACTTTTTATATCATGGTCTCGCATACATCTCTCCCATCTTTTACACTGATATCTCATTCCATGTTTTTTTTTACTCACACCAAGGAGATGAGCTTGTGGAAGAGCATAATTTTGATGAGGATGGGGAAGACCTTTTAGCACCACCACCAGCTCCATCAATAACTCCTACACCCTAGTATAACCTCTATAATGCTATGGCTGAGGGATTTGCTAGCCTGGTTATGAGGTTGACTACACATATTCAGGAATGTAATCAAAAGTATGAGCATATCCAACAACATATTTTCGAGCTCCTATAGTGACACCAGTAGCACAAAACCAATAGGGGTGGTTCAATGAGCAGTTTACTACTCTTCACTAGTACTTCTAGCCACCATCACTACCTAATCAGGGGTCTTCTTACTTCTAAGACATATCTATGTTATGATCCAGTCATTATTTTTTATTTATTTTCTTCCTTTTTGTGTTCTCTTTTCTATTTGATTGTATCTCCTTTTTGGTGGTGTCAAAAGGGGTATAGGATGTTGGTTGCACTTATTTGATTGATTTACTTTGTTTAGCTTTTAATTTATCCTGTGATTATTCTTATTATTTTTTTATTATTCTTGCATTTAAAAGTAAAATAAAGAAAATAAAAAACAAAAAAAAAATTATTTTCCCCCTAATTTTAAAATAATTCTTTTAGTAAGGGGAAGAATACAAGAAAATACAATAAACTTGAAATTTTAACTAACATTGTTTTTCATCAACAAAAAAAGAAAGATTGTTGTAATTTGGGATCCTAGGGCTTATGATTTTGATGATAAAAAAAAAATTGATTGCTACTTTATTTCTCATAGTACATTTCATTTTTATTTTTTTGTGGAAACTGATATTTTAGGTATATTATACACACTGGTGCAATAAAGGATCAAGACTCGATAGAATAGGGTGATATTTACAGAATTTTTTTTTTTTTTTTGCTTTATTTTAATATTTCTTAAGTTAAAAATTATGTAAGGGTATATGCTTGCTTAGCAACCATGCACACACATAAAAGGTAATAAAAACATTTTTTTTAAGTTTATACTATATGATCAAGATACTAGTATCTGATCATTTACTAAGAAAATCACTTAGAGGCTAATTAATTAATTAATATTCTATAAATTAATTAAATTGTACAAACTAGATTATACAAGACGATCAATTTAAATTAAAACCTTAGTTTCTAATTGGATTTAGATAATTATTTTAAACTTTTTATTTTGAACTGAATGTACTGATGAATGTTTTCATACTATACAATATTTTAAAAATTGCCTAAATTAACCTCCATGATCAGTCAATCAAATTAATAACTAATAAATGAGTCATATCGTACAATATGATATTAATCATACTAGTTGATTTTCAAAAATGAAATTATCATCCAGTGATCATCCTACATGAACCTTGATGTATTGAACTAATCATACAATACGATGCTATCGTACTGGATGACTTATGAAGATAAATTTTTATCAACCCAAAGATTGTCTTGTACTATCTTGAGAAGAATGAAATAATCATATTGTATGATCAAAGAATAATACTATATGATTGTTATATAAAGTTATAATATATCACATTGAGATTGGTTCATCGTACTAAATGAAAAGTGATTTTTAAACTAATCATATTATACAAACCTCAATCATACAGTATGAACAGAGTCGACTAACTTGAACTTTTAGTTTATTTTGAGCCTTTGTTTAAATATCATCCCTAATCCATCTTAGGGAATCTTTTGCTTGATGATCTTACACCTTATTCCTCCAAGGCTAGTGTATTTCCTCAAGGGAAACTCTAGGAAGAGTATCTTCATGGGAAGGATCATGTTGCTCTATCATACCAAGGAGGTAAAAGGGTTTTCATTAGTCCATTGTATTGTAGAGGTGAAAGAGATTTGACTACTCCACTGCACTTTGAATTTGAAAGGGATTCGGCTACTCCGCCACATCGAGGAGGTGAAAGATATTTGTAAGGGATTCTCTATATTACTATAGGGACAAGAGGAGGCTCACTAAGTTTTAGTGTAATTCTCAGAGTGGAGGACTCCGAGGAGTGGACATAGGTTATGGTTTACCAAAGCACTATAAATCTCTGGTGTATTTATTCTGGGTTTGAGCTTTTACTTTTTTGCGTTTTATTTCTTACATTGTACTTATTATAAAATAAGTAATTTTTTTATTTTTTTTGTGCTCCACATAAATATCTTGATTTTTCACAAAAAGAAAAAAATAGAAAATAAACAAAATTTATTTTTCTTTGCATGTTTTTTAAAAATGAAATTACATTTTTTAAGATATCGATGTTATCATATTTTTACAAAATCATATTATTTCAAAAAGGTTAACTTTTGAAAGGATTTTTTAAAAAAATCAATTCACCCCCTCTTGCTGTGCACTTCTAGTTCAAGTCTATCTAATAACCAACATTTGAGCTTTCAGAATTGAACTTAAGAAAAATGTTACATATTATCTATTATTTAATAATTTTAATTTCATATGTACATTTCGGCTTAATCTTGCAGTCAATTTTTATAAAAAAATTTATGATCTCTTTGATGTGTATTTACATACACATGTTATGCAAATAAGGTTATAAAAATTTTATGTTTACTGTTAAAATCTATTATGTAAGGAATAATATGATAACAAATTTTAAAAACTATAATTATTTAAGGATTGTACTTAGCTATGTCATCCTTATATTTCCTTACACTAAGTTTACAACCCTATATTGATTGCTTTATGACACTTTTAACAACATAGTAGCGAAAAATTTGAAAGGCATGTGAAACCCTAAAGAACTAGTCCTAAGGCTAACCAACAAGGGAGTGAATTGGATATTTTAAAAAATCTTTAAGAAAAAAGAACTTGATTAAAATCTTTTAAAACTCACACACCATAATCAATATAGTGGATACGTAAAAGTAAATTTCACAACTATAAAATAAATTAGAGTTATCAACCAAATAGATAATCATAGAAAAAAAAGTGCAAAAATAATAAAAGGAATGAACACACCATTATTTATAGTGGTTCAGTCAACTTGTCCTACGTCAACTCCTTGAAGACTCCCTCTCAAAGTATTGCACTAAAAGTAGTGACTCCCCTGTTGCTTCCACAATAAGGTGGAGAAGTTTGTTGTAGAGAATCATGACTCTTTTATAGGGAGAGAACCTCAACTTTATTTTCATCCTCCTATGATGGTTAGAGAACCATAACTCTATTTTCACCCTCTAGGTGACGTTGAGAGAACCACGATCTTTGTTGAATAACTTCTTCTCCGGAGCCACAGAGATTCCTGGCAAACGCATGTAGGTACTAGACAAGATTCTTACTTGAAGAAACCTTATGACTCCCCTCACAACTTCTCCCTAACAAAATCCCCCTCTCTTCTCTCACCAAGCTCCCCTTCTTTTCTCCCTCAAGCTCTCTCTCTCTCTCAAGAAGACTAAATAGCCAAAATATCTCATAAGAATATTAGCATTCCTTAAATAGTGGGCTTCAAAAAACCCTAAAATACAAGACATCCATCTTCTGTTCGTACGATATAATACATGTATCATATGGTATGACCAGTGTAATTCAGAAAAATCTAGCAAGATTGTTCAGATGACTATTCAACTATTATAACATTTCATATAGTATGATCAAAACATCATACAATATGACTCATTGAAATTCCTTTTGTTTGTTTGGTATGATACTTGGGACGATCAACTTCGTACACGGGTGATCATCCAGTACTATGGACATCGTACGATATGATGAGTACAAAAAACATGGATTTCATTTGGTACATATGTGAGATGACCAATTTCATACATAGGTGATCGTAAAGTACAAACAATATTATACAGTATGATCAATCACAATAATTGTTCATGATTTGAAAGTTTGATATCTCAGGATTAATAAAAAAAGATTTTTATTAGGGCATATAGTACGAACTAAATCGTATTGTATGATCAGTACAAAATTAGTATCTTTCTTAACCTTTGGAGGCTAGGGTTTTGATATGTAATAAACTTACTCTACAAATAGAAATGACCAAATAAGATAAGTGTTGACTTTATTGCAACAAAAAGATTTATATTCTAGAGTTTGCATGCCAGCTTAATATCTTCACAGGCTAAAATCCTTTTTTTAAACAAAATTCTAATTCAAGAATTACAATTAGACATGAAAATTTAAACTTATCAAACTACTATCATGAAATATATCAAATAGAATATTATTATAAAAGTGATGAATGAAGAGCCAAAAATTTTCAAAATCAAGTATTAAATATATTATGAAACACAAGAATTTTCCAAAACTTAAAGATTTACCAAAAAGAGAAGCTAATTTAAGTTGGGCTCATTTTGTGCCTCTTTTATCATTTTTGATGTGTACATTACACATCTTTTATTTTTGATACACGTAGTGGATCTTTTACTTTTGGTATTATGCGCATCTTTTGATTTTGGGCTCATTTTGTGAGTCTTTTAATATTTTTTTTTTCAAATTGCTTCCTTACAAAATCCTTAAGAATCTCAATTGTAAAATTATCTTCCAAATAAAAGAGAAGTAAAACCTCACTCTCTTATATAGGGAGGAATAATCTACAAGGCAAACTCGAGTTCTCTAATAGGAATAAAAACCTTATGTATAAAAATAATGAATCTCATTGGACAAATTATAGAAAATATCCATAATATAAAAACATGTAGTAGAGTGAATAAGTTTTCATTTCAACCTTCTTAATTCAAATTCAATTTAGATTTTTAAGTAAATACAAGGGATAATCATGCAAAGGAAGTAAGAAGGGGTATGAAAATTCATAACATTTGGTTAACCTTCGAGTTTTAACAATGTCAATAATTGCTTATTTAAACTTTATATCAGGATAGGAGTGTGCTTATTATAAATAGTGAAGAGCATTGAAGAGAGTTTATTCATACAGTATAATCCAAATTGTATACTATGAGTTCATTCATACAAGATGATCCAAATCATACAGTACGATCACTAGAAACACATTTTTCTTTCACTACAACTTTCTCAAGAAAAAAAACCTAAAAGAGATCTAAGAACACTAAATCAGATAAAAAGAAAAAGTACCACTTAAAAGAGAAGAAATAAATACAAGGTAATAAAAAATAATAATTTAACAGGATAACCTAAAAAATTCTAGAAAGAAAAGTGCAATAAAAACATAAAACAACAAACCATAAAAGAAAAAAGAGACATAAAAAGAAAAATACAACATGAGAAACTAGTACAGAGGTGGATCCTAATTAGAAAGTGGATGTGGAGGTGGTTGGAAGAACTGGCTAATGTTGTCATATTGCTGATGAATGTTTGTGAATTAGTGTTAAATATTTTTGAATTGCTCCCTTAACTAACATATATCATTATCGTGTTGGATTTGATGTTGATATAAGAGAGTGTCCAATCTATTAAGTTGTTGAATTAACTCCTTATATGGGTAATGGTGAGGAGGTGGTGCAGGTGCATTATCAGTTTCAGGACAACTTGTACTTCTTCATCAAAGAGAGGATCTTCAAGCTCCTGGTCCCTATAAAATAGCATCCAGAAAGAGGCATCCTAAAAGAAGATTGGAGTGTGATCAGGAGTAATCTAGCTCATTCATCAAGGCAAGGGTTGTGATTAAAGCAATGTTGTGAATATCGTATAGTATAAATATGGTTTGTATAATACAATTGAGGATGAAAAAACTTTTGTTTTGCAGAATAGTTAGTGAGATTCAGTAAGGTGGTTTATGTGATTATCAAGACACAATCATAAAGAATGATAACAACAAAACCAAAAAAAATAAGAACATGAATAAAAACAAAATCACAAAAATTCACAAGATAAAAATACAAATATTGAGAAGCTCATGAATGGTTGATTTCAAGTGATAGGGTTTAAATATCGATCCCTAAAACTACATGCTCCCATTGAGCCTTTTATGAGAGCCCTCAAAACCAAAGATCTTAAAAAAATAGTTTTGGGAGCCCAAGTGAGTTTGGGTCCCTTCTTAAATTTAGATAAATCATTAAAATACATGTCATGCTATGTTTGATACATCTTTGGTCATTTTATGGAAGGCATTTTTGAAAAATGTTTGTTTCTTTCTCTAATTTATTTTATGATTTAGATATTGAATTAAAAAGTTTTTGAGCCTTTTAAAAGAACTTGAGTTTGGATTATCAAATTATGAATTTCTAACATTTTCTGCGCTATGCGCTGTCAATCCAATTCTACTAAGTTTTTGATTAAAACCAAGAGGTAACTTTCTCATTTTAAAAAAATTTGTTTTTCACTAGATCAGGCAATTTTTTGTCTTTTGGTTATTTTGGTTTTTGTGAAATTACTAAACGACAAGAGGGGGGGTGAATTGTAAACTTCTTTTTCTTAATAAAAATTAACCCTAAACAAGAATTCTAATTTTTGTTGTTTTTTGAAATTTAAAACAAAGATTTATGCAATTTCACTTTAACAAAATTTCACATGCAATAGATATGGAAAATTTAAAATGCAAGCAAAAAGTAAACAACGATAAAGAAAGAACACACCAAACATTTTATAGTGGTTCGGTCAAAATATGACCTACGTCCACTCCCCGGAGTCCTCCACTCCGGGATTTTCACTATCAAAATAGTTCTCCTTTTGCCCCCCTTGGCAAGGCGGAGAAGCCTGTACAAACCTCCCTTTCACCAACCCGGCGTGGCGGAATACCAAACTCTGTTTTCGCCCTCCTGGTGACGGCAGAGAACCTTCTCGTTTTTCTCCCTCCTGGAGAAGGCAGAGAACCTCGAGGTAACGGATGCAGACGAGCCTTTCCCTTGGAGATCCTCCCTCAAATCCTTCTCGGGCCACAGGAGGAGCAAGATGCAGCAAGCTTGGAGCAACCGTGTGATCTCCCTCACACCTCTTCTCCCTCACAACGCTCACCTCCTCCTTCCTCTCAACCCTCAAGAGTTTCTCTAGAGTTTTCTCCCTTGGAATCCCTCTCTCATCACGTTCACCCCCTCTATCAATCTTACCCAAAAAGAACTTGATTGGTATCTAAAAAAGGCTCCAAAAACCTCTGAATTCAAAAGTAGCCGTTACTGTTCGTACAGTACGATCTGGTATCGTACAGTACGATCTTCATAAACAGCCGTCGTCCTGGTACGAAGTTGTACGAACAGTTCAAAACCAATTCGTACTGTACGATATAATATCGTACGGTACGATTCAACAAGATACTATTCGTACAGGATGATGGTCTGGACGATCGGATGTCGTCTCTGTTCATCGTATGGTACGATTGACCTAGTACAGTACGATGTGACAAAAACCAAGAGATCGTCCAGGACGATATCCAGGACGATCATACTTCGTCTCTGTTCATCGTATGGTACGATTGACATCGTATAGTACGATGTTCAATTTTGAATTAGGCCTGGATTACATGCACTAATCACGGGTTAATTTAAGTAAGTAATTAAAACGGATCGTACAGTACGAACATGTTCGTACAGTACGAACGGCGCAAAATCACTTGCTTAAGTTAAATCACGGCTAGGGTTTTGGATCTGAACATATCGTACAGTACGAAATACTTCGTATAGTACGATCTATTCACAGATATGCCCACATAGCTTGGATCGTACGGTACGAAATAAAATCGTACAGTACAATCTCCAGAGAAGAATTTTAGTTATATTTTGCAGTTAAAAAGGAACTCTCCCCCTGTGTGTGTGCATGGTTGCTCTTACTCTTACGCATTTTGTGGCCAGACTCAATAAAGTAAAAAATACAATAAATGAAAAATACAATGTTTGACTCATACTCCTAATCTACCCGGTCTTGAGTCTTCCTTTCTTCCTGAGTCACTTGTGATCTTCCTGAAATGTTAGTGCTCAAGGAAAATAACAAATAAAATAATAATCAATGAAAAACAGTTCCAAAACACTCATTATTTGGCATCATCAAAATCTCAAACTCGGGGTCATGGGTTGCAACAATCTCCCCCTTTTTGATGATGTCAAATAATTTGTTGCAAGTAAGAAAGAAAAGTATTTCTTTTGTTTTTTTTTGTTTTTTTTTTTTGTTTTTTTTTTGTTTAAAAAAAAAATTAAACACAAGAAGGGAAAAAAAAATACTACAAGCAAGTACGAAACAAAAGATACTGCATTTAGATAAATGGGCATTACAATATTACAACAAACTTCTCCCCCTTTTGACAGCACAAAAAGGAGGAGCAACTAAAAGCACAAAAGCGGAAAAACAAAAAAAACTACAATGCAAACATAGACAATCTAGTCAGACGGGTCCTGATCAGGTGGTGGTGGAGGTGGATTTGGCTGAAAGTATTGACATAGAGTGTCGAAGCGGTGATCAATTGCTGTAAAACGCTCTCCAAACCATTGCATATCAGCCTCGTGTTGCTGATGTTGTTCTTGAATATGCATGTCGAGGCGAGTCTGCAGCTGGTCGAAGCGGGCGACTAAATCATCATTTGGGTGTGGTGGAGCTGGTGCTGGTGCAGGTGCTCGGGGTGCAGCATGGCGTCGTGGTCGAGCTGGAGCTGCGGCTGGTGCATCTTCTCCTTCTTCTTCATCAAAGACGGGTTCTTTAGGCTCATGTCCCCGATGAAAGAGGATACGGAAGGAAGCATCCGTATAGAAAATAGGAAGCATGTCGGGTTCACCAGGATAGGATAATTGATATTTATGGTAGAGGATATATCCTATGAGGTGACCAAGAGCCAGATTTTGTTTCCGTCGAGTGGTGGGAAGACGAACAAAAGTCATGTGCCGAATATAGTTGCTAATCAAATCGACCTCATCAAACTTAATGTTGGACATAATCAGGTAGGTAGCGACTGACAGGGTAGGGGTCAGATTGATGCGGTCGCCACCTTTGGGTATGATAGAGGTTCGAAGAACATGTTGAATTATACGGGCGTTGCGGGTTAAGGATTGGACTAGGGGCTGGTGTTGATGAAAAACAGTATTCCTAAGGACTCTATTTACATCGCTCCAATCAAAATCATCGGTAAGAAATGAGCGAACCATAGGTCCTTCAGTGGACAGCTAATATGTTGGGCGATGTCGGCTCTAGTTATTTCAACGGGGCGGCCACAAACAAGGGAGTGAAAAGTGGTGTTATCGACGGTGTAGGTGAGGTTGGCGAGAAATTCAAAAAGGAGTTCAGAATTGTATGGAAACGCTAGGGTGAGTAGGAATTGAAAAGTGGTGGAGGCAAAGAGGTCCATTACCTCGAAATTTAAAGCGGCCTGATTAAGCATTTTTGAAGGAGAAATTTTGCAAGCCTTGTAGCGGAAGTAGGCTTCCTCATTCTCACTATTCAGAAAGCGATCGGGTTGACGACTGGAGGAGGATGAGCTTCCGGCAGTCATCCGACCTCGTTTAGACATCGCAGGAGGGCACGAAAACGAAGTGAAGGCTGAGTGAGGAGAGGGTTGAATGAATTGAATAGCCTAGGCAAGGGTATTTATAGGATTTTCCGTAAATCGTACAGTACGATCTGGGATCGTACAGTATGATATCCAATTAATATTCTGACCGATCGTTTCGGGAAAAGGCAGTCAAATCGTACAGTACGATAGAGATCGTATAGTACGATCAGGCGAATATCGATCGTCCCGAGGCCCTCAGTACGACTTTTAACCAAAAGTTTCGTACTGTACGAATAGGTGGATCGTACAGTACAATACATAATAAATATCGTACCGAACCGCGTTAACTCGAATTTGTCCTTTGTGCTGATGTGGATCGTACCGTACGAAGCGAATGGATCGTACAGTACGATACTCAATAATGTCGTACCAACCGGCTTTAATTCGTCCCAATCAGTTGCTGACGTGGATCGTATTGTACGAAGAGGATGAATCGTACAGTACGGTAGGCAATTATGCGGGATGATTATCGTACAGTACGATGTGTATCGTATAGTACGATCAACAGAGCTGAAATCTGCCTATTGGTGGATGTTCGATTGTGATACGTCGTACAGTACGATATATATCGTACAGTACGATGAACAGTTAATGTGAATGTTGGTGTGGTGAGTGTGTGGTGATCAGGAGCAGCCCTAAAGATTTTTTTTTTTTTTTTTATGCATTTATATCTATGACACCTAATCTAGTCCTCAAGGTGCTAAAGGTGTCAAAAGCTAATGGTTTTGTAAATATGTCTGCCAATTGATCTCCTGTAGCGATGTGATGTAATTCTATATCTCCCTTAGCGACGTGATCTCTAATGAAATGATGTCTAATGTCTATGTGTTTCGTTCGAGAGTGCTGAATTGGATTCTTAGAGATACAAATTGCACTTGTGTTGTCACACATGATCGAGATGGTTCCAACAGGTAGTCCAAGATCAAGAATTTATTGTTTTAACCATAGTACTTGTGCAACACAACTTCCTACTGCAATATATTCGGCCTCGGCTGTGGAAAGTGCTACTGAGTTTTGCTTCCTATTGGACCAAGAAACTAATGATTGTCCGATGAATTGGCATGTATTAGAGGTGCTCTTTCTATCTATCCTACATCCTGCAAAGTCAGAATCTGAGTACCCTAGGATTTCAAAGGAAGTGCTGTGTCTGGGATACCAAATTCCTAAGTTTGGGGTGCCTAGTAGATATCTAAGAATTCTTTTGACAGCAGTTAAGTGAGACTCTTTAGGATCGGCTTGGAAACGGGCACAAAGGCACACACTAAACATTATGTCCGGTCTACTGGCAGTCAAGTAAAGAAGTGATCCAATCATTCCTCTATATTTTTTCTGATCTACTGATTTTCCACTAGGATCCTTATCTAATTGGATTGTCGAACTCATTGGGGTGTTCATGGGTTTTGCACTATCCATTTCATATTTCTTTAAAATATCCTTAATGTACTTTGATTGGCTAAGAAATGTTCCATTATCCATTTGTTTTACACTAAAGCCAAGAAAGTAATTAAGCTCTCCCATCATGCTCATTTCAAACTCATTACTCATTGTTTTTGAAAATTCATCGCATAAGTTTTTATCCGAAGATCCAAACAAGATGTCATCTACATATATTTGAACAATGAGAATTTCTTCTTTGACCTTTTGTAAAAAGAGTATAGTATCTACACTACCCTTTTGAAATCCTCTATCCAAAAGAAATGAGCTAAGTCTTTCATACCATGCTCTAGGTGCTTGCTTTAATCCATATAGTGCCTTTTTTAATTTGAATACATGGTTTGGAAATTGTGAGCTTTCAAATCCGGGGGGTTGCTCAACGTAGACATCTTCCTTAATTACCCCGTTCAAAAATGCACTCTTTACATCCATTTGATATAACTTAAAGTTCTTGAAGCAAGCAAAAGCTAAGAGCACTCTTATGGCTTCTAGTCTAACAACCGGGGCAAAGGTTTCTTCAAAGTCTATTCCCTCAATCTGATTGTACCCCTTAGCTACTAGCCTTGCTTTATTCCTTATTATTGTTCCTGAATCATTCACCTTATTCTTGAAGACCCATTTTGTTCCAACAACACTCTGCTCTTTAGGTCTCTTAACTAACTCCCAAACATCATTCCTGGTGAATTGGTTCAGCTCTTCTTGCATTGCTAGAATCCAAAATTCATCTCCTAAGGCTTGATCTATACTTGTAGGTTCTATCATAGAGATGAAAGCTGAGTGACTAACCTCCTTCCTAAGTCCATGCCTAGTTCTTACACCTTCTGAAGGGTCACCTAAAATTAACTCTTTAGGATGACTAGAAGAATATCTCCATTCTCTAGGCAAATCTTCCTGAGATTTGACCCTTTCTCCTAAGGTCATAGTCTCTACTCCTTGAATTGCCTCTATTTCATCATCTTCAATTTTAGTTTCTGAGGGCATATCTGATTCATCAAATACCACATGGGTGGATTCTTCTACTACAAGGGTTCTCTTATTAAAAATTCTATAAGCCTTACCTACAGAAGAATAGCCTAAGAAGACACCCTCATCAGACTTGGGATCGAATTTTCCTAAGGGATGTTTACCATTATTTAAGATGAAGCACTTACACCCAAAGACATGTAAATGTGAAAGGTTTGGTGTCCTACCCTTAAGGAGTTCATACGGAGTTTTATTCAGCTTCGATCTAATGTTTACTCTGTTCAAAACATAATAGGCTGTGTTGACTGCTTCTGCCCAAAAGTATCTAGGAAGGGTATACTCCGCTAACATTGCCCTAGCAGCTTCTACCAAGGTTCTATTTTTCCTTTCTGCTATGCCATTCTGTTGGGGTGTTCTAGGAGCTGAGAAATTGTGCTCTATTCCTATCTCTTGACAGAATGACTCAAACCTATCATTTTGGAACTCTCCACCATGATCGCTATGGATTGTTGATATTTCACAACCTAACTTTCGTTGAATCCATGTGGAGAAAACTTTAAATTCCTCAAAAGACTCATTCTTGTGTGCTAAGAATCTTACCCAAGTAAATCTAGTGAAGTCATCTACAATCACAAATCCATAATTCTTTCCACCTAGACTGGCTGTACTAACGGGTCCAAATAAGTCCATGTGTAGAATTTCTAGTGGCCTAGAGGTGATCACGTCTCTAATTGAGTGAAAGGATGATTTGACTTGTTTTCCTTGTTGGCAAGCATCACATAAGTGATCCTTGGTGAATTCTAACTTAGGTACACCTCTAACTAGGTTTTTCTGAGTGATGTTTCTAAGAGTTTTCATGCTAGCATGGCATAGTCTCCTATGCCATAGCCACGAGTCATCAACTATTGTTTTCAAGCAAAATGATTTTGAGTTATCTACACGATCAAGGTCTAACATGTAAGCATTGTTCATTCGTTTTCCTTCTAAAATTACTTCATCAAATAAACTAATCAGGCATCTATCAGTAAAAAATTTAACATCAAAACCTTTGTCACACAGTTGACTAATGCTAAGCAAATTATGTTTCAAACCATCAACTAGTAAAATATTTTCAATTAAAAAGTTCTTAGCATTACCAACGATACCTGAGCCTATCACCTTCCTGGTAGTGTTGTCTCCCAACGTTACTTTGCCTCCAGTTTTGGTCTCCAATAGGATGAACTTCTTCATGTCTCCAATCATGTGTCGCGAGCAGCCACTATCCAGGTACCACATGCTCTCACTAGGTCTTTTGTGAGAGCATCCCTACAATTTCATTCAAAGATTAGATTTGGGAACCCAAGTGAGTTTGGGTTCCTCCTTATGCTTGCATGAATGAGATGTATGCATGTTATGCTGTGATTGATGCAGTTTAGGTCTCCATACTAAGTGTGTCCTACGGTGAATTGTGCAAGTGCGGGCTATGTGACCCAACATGCCACAAGAGAAGCACCTAACACCAGGAAATGGGTTTACTAGTCTATGAGTGTGGTGGTGCCTTTTCCTAAGGTTTTGTGATGCATGCTGTGTTGGGGGTTTTCTAGGATGGCCTACTGTGAGTGATGCAATTTCATTTTCTAATTATTTTATCTTTTCACTATAAGTTTTATTTTGAGCTGTCAATCCATCAACTTCTATCAATAGTAAGTGCTCACTATGATCTACTTCTAATGCAAGTGCAGTTAGTTTTTCAAACTCTACATCTAGTTCAATATGTGATGTTTTCAAGGATTCATGCGCTTCAATTAGTTCAATATGCTTCTTATTTAATGCGTCATACTCATCAAGAAGTAACATATGATCTTTATCTAAGTCAGAATTTTCTTTAGCTAAGTTAGCATGCTCAATTTGTAAGGAACTAAATTCAACATTAAGTTTAGCATGCATTTTCTTCAGTTTCCTATACGAGTCATGAATATTCTCAAAAATAAGCAATAATTCTTCATAAGAGAGTTGACATACCTCATCTTGATCTAATTGATCAAGGTTATCATTAGCCATAAGACACAAATTTGTTACCTCCTCCTCTGCTTCTTCTTCTGATGATTCTGAGGCAGAGTCGGCCCAAAAACCTTTCTGTGTCTTTGTCTTTCCTCTCTTGTATTTAACTTTGTCATCTCCTTTCTCCTTTGCTGGTTGACTCTTCAGATTAGGGCAATCGGCTCGAAGGTGACCTGGCTTCCTGCACTCAAAGCAAATTGTATCAGACGAAACCTTATTGAACCTTGAGCTCTTACCTTTATTCCAGCTGTTCTGATGGCGCTTTTGTTTTCTCTTCAGGAAATTTTTGAACTGTCGGGTCATCAGTGCTATTTCATCGTCTTCCTCCCCTGCAGAGCTTTCACTTTTTGAGTTGCTAGCTTTTAATGCCACCGTCCGCTCCTTTTTCTTTTCACCTGCATCACTTTGCCTTTGGCTCACTCCTTGCTCGTATGCAATGAGTGATCCGAGGAGGTTATCAATTGAATAAACATTAAGATCTTTGGACTCAGTGATAGCAGTTATCTTAGCATCATAGGAACTAGGCAGGCATCTAAGAATTTTATTTACTTTCTCAGAATTTGAAATTTCTCTACCTAATGCATGCAATGATGTCACGATTTGGGTGAACCTAGTGTACATGTCAGAAATTGTTTCGCTAGGTTTCATACGGAATAATTCATAATCATGCAGTAGAATGTTAAGCCTAGACTGTTTTACTTCGTTTGTTCCTTCGTATGTAATGCACAGTCTATCCCAAATCTCCTTACCAGAAGCACAAGTAGATACTCTCATATAGTCCTCAGATTTCAATGCACAAAAAAAGCAGTTTAAGCACTTAGCATTCAGTTGGGCTAACTCCCTATCCTCATTGCTCCATTCATTAAACGGTACAGGAGTTTTCAAACCATTAACAGTTTTAAACGGTGCAACATACCCATCATTTACTAACATCCACATGCGGTAGTCTATAGATTGCAAAAATGTAGACATCCTAATTTTCCAAAAATCAAACGGTATGTTATCAAAAAGTGGTGGACGAGTTATTGAATAACCCTCCGCAGTGTTACGATTACCAAAATTTGACATGATCGTTTTTTCAAGGTTTTCTAAAACACTATTTTTGAAAAACTAGCTCTGATACCAATTGAAATTACTAAACGACAAGAGGGGGGGTGAATTGTAAACTTCTTTTTCTTAATAAAAATTAACCCTAAACAAGAGTTCTAATTTTTGTTATTTTTTGAAATTTAAAACAAAGATTTATGCAATTTCACTTTCACAAAATTTCACATGCAATAGATATGGCAAATTTAAAATGCAAGCAAAAAGTAAACAACGATAAAGAAAGAACACACCAAAAATTTTATAGTTGTTCGGTCAAAATATGACCTACGTCCACTCCCCGGAGTCCTCCACTCCGGGATTTTCACTATCAAAATAGTTCTCCTTTTGCCCCCCTAGGCAAGGCAGAGAAGCCTGTACAAACCTCCCTTTCATCAACCCGGCGTGGCGGAATACCAAACTCTGTTTTCGCCCTCCTGGCGACGGCAGAGAACCTTCTCGTTTTTCTCCCTCCTGGAGAAGGCAGAGAACCTCGAGGTAACGGATGCAGACGAGCCTTTCCCTTGGAGATCCTCCCTCAAATCCTTCTCGGGCCACAGGAGGAGCAAGATGCAGCAAGCTTGGAGCAACCGTGTGATCTCCCTCACACCTCTTCTCCCTCACAACGCTCACCTCCTCCTTCCTCTCAACCCTCAAGAATTTCTCTAGAGTTTTCTCCCTTGGAATCCCTCTCTCATCACGTTCACCCCCTCTATCAATCTTACCCAAAAAGAACTTGATTGGTATCTAAAAAAGGCTCCAAAAACCTCTGAATTCAAAAGTAGCCGTTACTGTTCGTACAGTACGATCTGGTATCGTACAGTACGATCTTCATAAACAGCCGTCGTCCTGGTACGAAGTTGTACGAACAGTTCAAAACCAATTCGTACTGTACGGTACGATTCAACAAGATACTATTCGTATAGGATGATGGTCTGGACGATCGGATGTCGTCTCTGTTCATCGTATGGTACGATTGACCTCGTACAGTACGATGTGACAAAAACCAAGAGATCGTCCAGGACGATATCCGGGACGATCATACTTCGTCTCTGTTCATCGTATGGTACGATTAACATCGTACAGTACGATGTTCAATTTTGAATTAGGCCTGGATTACATGCACTAATCACGGGTTAATTTAAGTAAGTAATTAAAACGGATCGTACAGTACGAACATGTTCGTACAGTACGAACGGCGCAAAATCACTTGCTTAAGTTAAATCACGGCTAGGGTTTTGGATCTGAACATATCGTACAGTACGAAATACTTCGTACAGTACGATCTATTCACAGATATGCCCACATAGCTTGGATCGTACGGTACGAAATAAAATCGTACAGTACGATCTCCAGAGAAGAATTTTAGTTATATTTTGCAGTTAAAAAGGAACTCTCCCCCTGTGTGTGTGCATGGTTGCTCTTACTCTTACGCATTTTGTGGCCAGACTCAATAAAGTAAAAAATACAATAAATGAAAAATACAATGTTTGACTCATACTCCTAATCTACCCGGTCTTGCGTCTTCCTTTCTTTCCTGAGTCGCTTGTGATCTTCCTGAAATGTTAGTGCTCAAGGAAAATAACAAATAAAATAATAATCAATGAAAAGCAGTTCCAAAACACTCATTATTTGGCATCATCAAAATCTCAAACTCGGGGTTATGGGTTGCAACATTTTGTGCCTCATCTCTTTTTGATAATGTCAAAGGGGGAGAACGTGTTGTTGAATTTTTGTATCTTGTTTTCAAAAAATTAAAAATAACAAAAAAAAATTTATCTCCCCTATTTCTTAAAAGGGTTTATTCTAGTGAGGGGGAGATAAGGAGATTTTTTTTTTTTTTGGAAAATTCAAATTGAATTGTTTGCCATCATCAAAAAGGGGGAGATTGTTGCGGATCAATGGTTTATGATTTTGATGATAATAAACATTTTTAATTCTTTATAACTGTCTTATGTACTAACATTTCAGGTTCACACGAACGGACTACAATTTGGAATCAGCTCAAGATTGGGTAGACTAGGTCTGAGTCAGTTTGTAATCTTTTTCCTTTCTTGAGTCTGTTGTATTTGGTGTGGGATCTGTTGATTTGTAACTTGGAAGATTTCCTGTTGTTCCCTATAAGATTTCTATTTTTGGTAATATCGGCCGGGACGATATTTATATCATCCTGGACGATATGTCCAAAATCAGAAACCCTAATTAGGGCATCCTCATTAAGGCAGCAGTTATTAACGGATCGGCCTGGATGATAATATCAATTTAGAAAGAATCAACTGCCATAATCAGTTTAGGAATTCTTTGTTTTAGGAAATCGGCCAGGACGATATTATTATCGTCCAGGATAATCTAACTCAATTATGCCTAAATTTATCTGGTATCTTTGGAAAGCATTAATAGTTGATTGATATGATCAAATCATCCGGGACGATCTCCTAATCTGCCAGGATGATGTCCTGGACGATCTACATCGAACAGCTCAAATTCAGGGCGATGATCAGGACGATTGAAATTGGTTTTAAACTAATTGGCCAGGACGATCGTGATATCGGCTAGGATGATGTAACCAATTTTCTTCTGATCATCCCAAATTGTCCCGTACTGATGAACTGAATTTGTACTGATCGGCTAGGATGATATACATATCGTCCTGGACAAAAATGTAGGCAACTTGCATTAATGAGTTCGTTTTGAGAGCTTCTATTTAAGCTGTGGCATGGCAACTTTTGTAAGTGTCTTTGGCAGCCATTGGAGCTTCGTTCTTGTGGGGGAGACTTGAATTGAGAGCTTGAAAGGGAGTGAGGAACGGGTAAAGTCTAGATGGGAGAAGATCCTGTGAGTAGGGACTCAAGGGAGTGTGGTGGGGATTCCACACGGTTGCTCCGGTAAGCTTGCACCTTAATACCGTCGGATTCAAGGCTCATCTCGAGGGAAGTTCACCAAAGAAGAAGATCTCTTTGGTGTCAAAGGACCCGGCGACTCCGCCTCACTGGGGAAGTGGAAGTGATTTTGTAAGGGCTTCTTCGCCTAGCTGTAGGGGCTAAAGGAGAGACACTTGTTTTAGTGCAATACTTGGAGAATTCCTCCAAAGAGCGGACATAGGTCAAGGCTTGACCGAACAACTATAAATCCGGTGTATTCTTTTCTTATTATTGCTTCCCCATTTAATTTCCGCATTGGTTTTTATTTGGGGTGATTTTGGTTTGTACTTTGCTTAAAGTTTCTTCTTTAACCAATTCACCACTCTTCTTAATTAGCTTTGGGACTAAGTTCATAGGGCTTAACATCCCTAACAAACTAACAAGTGGTATCAGAGCAGTTTTCATAAAATAAGTTTTTAAAAGCTTTTGAATTTTTGATCCATGGCTAATAGTAATGTTGCGGAAGGTTATTCAATCTCTAGACCTCCTTTATTTGAAAATATGTCATTTGATTTTTGGAAAACTCGCATGTTTATTTTAATGCAATCGATTGATTTTCGCATGTGGCATATGATTTTAACTGGTTATTCATTACCGTCACGAATTATTAATGGAGTTAAAATTGATATTCCTTTTAGTCAATGGAACGGGGAAGAACAACTCAATGCTCAATTGAATGCAAAGTCTTTAAATTGCTTTTTCTGTGCTTTAAATTCTGATGATTTTATGTTAGTATCCTCGTGCACTACCGGTAAGGAAGTTTGGGATAAATTGCACACCATATACGAAGGCACAAGTGAAATCAAGCAATCTAAGTTGAATTTGTTAATGCATGATTTTGAATTATTTTAAATGAAACCTTATGAAACGATCTTAGACATGTATACCAGATTCATTCAAATCGTAAACTCATTGCATGCTTTAGGAAAAGAATTTTCAAATTTTTGTTGTCTACTGGATAAGTTTGATGCTAAAGTAGTTGTTATTTGTGAATCAAAAGATTTGAATGATTATTCTATTGATTATTTGATTGGCTCACTCATTGCCTACGAGCAAGGTTTGGGTCAAAGACTTTTGGATGCAGGTGAAATGATCGTTCTAAAAGCTGAAGATACGAAAAGAGGAAGCTTAGTTGGTGACGATAACAATGACTTGTCAAGCAAATCACAAAGCTCACCAAAGCATAAGCAAAAGTGAAAAAAAAAGGTAAAAGTGGTAAGGATGTCCATATTTCTTTTGACGTTATTTGCTTTCAATGCAGGAAGCCTGGACATATGAAAAATCATTGCCCTAATTTAAGAATTCTTCCTACTAAAGAAAATGGCAAGGCGGAGCAAAATTTAAACTGGAGAAATAATGAAAGGCAAAAAATATCATGGGCAGATTTTATTTCTGAAGCATCGGACCAGGAGAGAGATAATGGTTAAAAGCATTTCTTATTTTTGTTTTGTGATTTTGTTTTTATGTTTTTCATTCTTATTTCGTGTTTTTGTTTTGTTCATTCTTTGAAATTTTTATTTTTTTTTCGTGAAAGTTTTTCTCTAATCAACACACACATTCACTTTTCTAAAAATGGAAAATCTACTTCTTATTTTTTTATTGAAATCTTTGGTAAATTTTGTTTGACTTCTCTAAAACAGTCGAAGGAAGAAAACTCATTATATTTTTTACTCTCAATCTCTATTTCCCAAAAGAGGTTATCCTACTTTTGATTTAAAATCTTTTTAATCTTTTAAATTGGTTTTTGAAATAATTTTTTTTATCTCCCTACGTTTTATTTATCGCATAGGAATCATTTCCAAGTTGTTAAATCAGGGAATGTTTTTGTCTTTTGGTCATTTTATTTTTTGTGCCTCCTCTCTTTTTGATAATGTCAAAGGGGGAGAACGTATTGTTGAATTTTTGTATCTTATTTTCAAAAAATTAAAAATAACAATAAAATTTTTATCTCCCCTATTTCTTAAAAGGGTTTATTCTAATGAGGGGAAGATTAGGAGAAATTTTTTTTTTTTGGAAAATTCAAATTGAATTATTTGCCATCATCAAAAAGGGGGAGATTGTTGCAGATCAATGGTTTATGATTTTGATGATAGCAAACATTTTTAATTCTCTACAACTGCCTTATGTTCTAATGTTTCAGGTTCACACGATCAGACTGAAATTTGGAATCAGCTCAAGATTGGGTAAATTAGGTCTGAGTCAGTTTGTAATCTATTTCCTTTCTTGAGTCTGTTGTATTTAGTGTGGGATCTGTTGATTTGTAACTTGAAAGGTTTCCTGTTGTTCCCTATAAGATTTGTATTTTTGGTAATATCGGCCAGGACGATATTTATATCATCCTGGACGATATATCCAAAATCAGAAACCCTAATTAGGGCATCCTCATTAAGGCGATCGTCATTAACGGATTGACCTTGACAATACCTGTATCGGCCAGGACGATAATCTCAATTCAGAAAGAATCAACCGCCATAATCAGTTTAGGAATTCTTTGTTTTAAGAAATCGGCCAGGATGATATTATTATCGTCCAGCACGATCTAACTCAATTATGCCTAAATTGATCTAGTATCTTTGGAAAGTATTAATGGTTGATTGATACGATCATATCGTCCGGGACGATCTCCTGATCGGCCAGGACGATGTTCTGGATGATCTACATCGGACAGCTCGAATTCAGGATGATAATCAGGACGATTAAAATCGGTTTTAAACTAATCGGCCTGGACGATCGTGATATCGGCCAGGACGATGTAACCAATTTTCTTCTAATCATCCCAAATCATCCCGGGCTGATGAGCTGAATTTGTATTGATCGGCCAAGACGATATACATATCGTCCTGGATAATAATGCAGGCAACTTGCATTAATGAGCTCGTTTTGAGAGCTTCTATTTAAGCTATGGCATGAAAACTTTTATAAGTGTCTTTGGCAGCCATTGGAGCTTCGTTCTTGTGTGGGAGACTCGAAGAGAGAGCTTGAAAGGGAGTGAGGAACGGGTGAAGTCTGGGTAGGAGAAGATCCTGTGAGCGGGGACTCAAGGGAGTGTGGTGGGGATTCCACACGATTGCTCCGGCAGGCTTGCACCTTAATACCGTCGGATTCAAGGCTCGTCTTGAGGGAAGTTCACCAAAGAAGAAAATCTCTTTGGTGTCAAAGGAGCCGGCGACTCCGCCGCACCGAGGAAGGTGGATGTGATTTTGTAAGAGGTTCTCCGCCTAGCTGTGGTGGCTAAAGGAGAGACACTTGTTTTAGTGCAATACTTGGAGGGTTCCTCCAAGGAGTGGACGTAGGTCAAGGCTTGACCGAACCACTATAAAACCGGTGTGTTCTTTTCTTATTATTGCTTTCGCATTTAACTTCCACATTGGTTTTTATTTGTGGTGATTTTGATTTGTACTTTGCTTAAATTTTCTTCTTTAACCAATTCACCACTCTTCTTAATTAGCTTTGGGACTAAGTTCATAGGGCTTAACATCCCTAACGAACTAACAAGTGGTATCAGAGCAGTTTTCATAAAATAAGTTTTTAAAAGCTTTTGAATTTTTGATCCATGGCTAATAGTAATGTTGCGGAAGGTTATTCAATCAGCAGACCTCCTTTATTTGAAAATATATCATTTGATTTTTGGAAAACTCGCATGTCTATTTTCTTGCAATCGATTAATTTTTGCATGTGGCATATTATTTTAACTGGTTATTCATTACCGTCATGAATTGTTAATGGAGTTAAAATTTATATTCCTTTTAATCAATGGAACAGGGAAGAACAACACAATGCTCAATTGAATGCAAAGTCTTTAACTTGCTTTTTTTGTGCTTTAAATTCTGGTGATTTTATGTTAGTATCCACGTGCACTACCGATAAGGAAGTTTGGGATAAATTGCAGACCATATACGAAGGCACTAGTGAAATCAAGCAATCTAAGTTGAATTTGTTAATGCATGTTTTTGAATTATTTTCCATGAAACCTTATGAAACGATCTTAGACATGTATACCAGATTCATTCAAATTATAAACTCATTGCATGCTTTAGGAAAAGAATTTTCAAATTTTGAAAAAGTTAACAAAATTCTTCATTATCTACTAGATAAATTTGATGCTAAAGTAGTTGTTATTTGTGAATCAAAAGATTTGAATGATTATTCTATTGATTATTTGATTGGCTCACTCATTGCCTACGAGCAAGGTTTGGGTCAAAGACTTTTGGATGCAGGTGAAACGATCATTCTAAAAGCTGAAGATACGAAAAGAGGAAGCTTAGTTGGTGACGATAACAATGACTTGTCAAGCAAATCACAAAGTTCACCAAAGCATAAGAAAAAATGGAAAAAAGGTAAAAGTGGTAAGGATGTCTATATTTCTTCTGAGGTTATTTACTTTCGATGCATGAAGCCTGAACATATGAAAAATCAGTGCCCTAATTTAAGAATTCTTCCTACGAAAGAAAATGGCAAGACGGAGCAAAATTTAAACTGGGGAAATAATGAAAGGCAAAAAATCTCATGGGCAAATCTAGTTTCTTAAGCATCGGACCAGGAGAGAGATAATGGTTAAAAGCCTTTCTTGTTTTTGTTTTGTGTTTTTTTTTTTATGTTTTTCATTCTTATTTTGTGTTTTTGTTTTGTTTATTCTTTGAAATTTTTTTTTTCGTGAAAGTTTTTCTCTAATCAACACACACATTCACTATTCTAAAAATGAAAAATCTACTTCTTGTTTTTTTCTTGAAATCTTTGGTAAATTTTGTTTGACTTCTCTAAAATAGTCGAATGAAGGAAACTCATTATGTTTTTTACTCTCAATCTCTATTTCCCAAAAGAGGTTATCCTACTTTTGATTTAAAATCTTTTTCATCTTTTAAATTGGTTTTTGAAACTGTTTTTTTTATCTCCCTACATTTTATTTATCGCATAGGAATCATTTGCAAGTTGTTAAATCTAATTCAAAATTTTCTTAATCAATAAATTCACTTTATCAATAGTATGGGTTTACTTTTGGAATTTAAGATTTTAGAAAGGTAGCATAGACAAAAAATTGGCCAATTATGCTAAAAATAAAAGATGCGCAAAGCGCCAAATTGAAAAATATAGAATACACAAAGTGTATCAAAATATGCTCAGTGCGCCAACCAATTATCAAGAGACATAAAATGAGCCCACAAAAAGTTAATGCTTAACATTCTTGTACTTCTTAAAAAGCTTAAGAAAACCCTTGATACTTTTGATACATGACTTTGAAAATCTTGATTCTTGATTCAACAATTCGTGCATTGATCTTCTATTAGATATATTTTATGGAAGGAGATTTTGAAAAATGATTGTTTCTTTCTCTAATTTATTTTATGATTTAGATATTGAATTAAAAAGTTTTTGAGACTTTTTAAAGAACTAGAGTTTGGATTATCAAATTATGAATTTCTAACCTTTTCTAGGCTATGCGTTGTCAATCCAATTCTACTAAGTTTTTGATAAAAACCAAGAGGTAACTTTCTCATTTTAAGAATATTTGTTTTTTACTAGATCAGGGAATATTTTTTGTCTTTTGGTCATTTTATTTTTTGTGCCTCCTCTCTTTTTGATAATGTCAAAGGGGGAGAACGTATTGTTGAATTTTTGTATCTTGTTTTCAAAAAATTAAAAATAACAAAAAAAAATTTATCTCCCCTATTTCTTAAAAGGGTTTATTCTAGTGAGGGGGAGATTAGGAGAAATTTTTTTTTAAAAAAAATTCAAATTGAATTATTTGCCATCATCAAAAAGGGGGAGATTATTACGGATCAATGGTTTATGATTTTGATGATAGCAAACATTTTTAATTCTCTATAACTGCCTTATGTACTAACGTTTCAGGTTCACACGATCGAACTGCAATTTGGAATCAGCTCAAGATTGGGTAGACTAGGTCTGAGTCAGTTTGTAATCTTTTTCCTATCTTGAGTCTATTGTATTTGGTGTGGGATCTGTTGATTTATAACTTGGAAGATTTTCTGTTCTTCCCTATATGATTTTTATTTTTGGTAATATCGGCCGGGACGATATTTATATCGTCCTGGACGATATGTCCAAAATCAGAAACCCTTATTAGGGCATCCTCATTAAGGAAGCCGTCATTAACGGATCGGCTTGAACGATACCTGTATCGGCCAGGACGATAATCTCAATTCAGAAAGAATCAACTGCCATAATCAGTTTAGGAATTCTTTATTTTAGGAAATCGGCCAGGACGATAGTATTATCGTCCAGGACGATCTAACTCAATTATGCCTAAATTGATTTGGTATCTTTGGAAAGAATTAATGGTTGATTGATACGATCATATCATCCAGAACGATCTCCTGATCGGCCAGGACGATGTCCTGGATGATCTACATCGGACAGCTCGAATTCAGGGCGATGATCAGGACGATTGAAATTAGTTTTAAAATAATCGGCCTGGACGATCGTGATATCGGCCAGGATGATATAACCAATTTTCTTCTAATCGTCCCAAATCGTCCCGGGCTGATGAGCTGAATTTGTAGAGATCGGCCAGGACGATAAACATATCGTCCTGAACAATAATGTAGGCAACTTGCATTAATGAGCTCGTTTTGAGAGCTTCTATTTAAGCTATGGCATGGCAACTTTTGTAAGTGTCTTTGGCAGCCATTGGAGCTTCGTTCTTGTGGGGGAGACTTGAAGAGAGAGCTTGAAAGGGAGTGAGGAACGGGTGAAGTCTGGGTAGGAGAAGATCCTGTGAGTGGGGACTCAAGGGAGTGTGGTGGGGATTCCACACGGTTGCTCCGGCAGGCTTGCACCTTAATACCGTCGGATTCAAGGCTCATCTCGAGGGAAGTTCACCAAAGAAGAAGATCTCTTTGGTGTTAAAGGACATGGCGACTCTGCCGCACTAGGGAAGGTGGAAGTGATTTGTAAGGGCTTCTCCGCCTAGCTGTGGGGGCTAAAGGAGAGACACTTGTTTTAGTTCAATACTTGGAGGGTTCCTCCAAGGAGTGGACGTAGGTCAAGGCTTGACCGAACCACTATAAATCCGATGTGTTTTTTTCTTATTATTGCTTCCGCATTTAATTTCCGCATTGGTTTTTATTTGTGGTGATTTTGGTTTGTACTTTACTTAAAGTTTCTTCTTTAACCAATTCACCACACTTCTTAATTAGCTTTGGGACTAAGTTTATAGGGCTTAACATCCCTAACGAACTAACAAGTGGTATCAGAGCAATTTTCATAAAATAAGTTTTTAAAAGCTTTTGAATTTTTGATCCATGGCAAATAGTAATGTTGCGGAAGGTTATTCAATCACCAGACCTCCTTTATTTGAAAATATGTCATTTGATTTTTGGAAAACTCGCATGTTTATTTTCTTGCAATCGATTGATTTTCGCATGTGGCATATGATTTTAACTGGTTATTCATTACCGTCACGAATTGTTAATGGAGTTAAAATTTATATTCCTTTTAGTCAATGGAACAGGGAAGAACAACTCAATGCTCAATTGAATGCAAAGTCTTTAACTTGCTTTTTTGTGCTTTAAATTCTGGTGATTTTATGTTAGTATCCACGTGCACTACCGATAAGGAAGTTTAGGATAAATTACAGACCATATACGAAGGCACTAGTGAAATCAAGCAATCTAAGTTGAATTTGTTAATGCATGATTTTGAATTATTTTTCATGAAACCTTATGAAACGATCTTAGACATGTATACCAGATTCATTCAAATTGTAAACTCATTTCATGCTTTAGGAAAAGAATTTTCAAATTTTGAAAAAGTTAACAAAATTCTTCATTGTCTACTGGATAAGTTTGATGCTAAAGTAGTTGCTATTTGTGAATCAAAAGATTTGAATGATTATTCTATTGATTATTTGATTGGCTCACTCATTGCCTACGAGCAAGGTTTGGGTCAAAGACTTTTGGATGCAGGTGAAACGATCGTTCTAAAAGCTGAAGATACAAAAAGAGGAAGCTTAGTTGGTGACGATAACAATAACTTGTCAAGCAAATCACAAAGCTCACCAAAGCATAAGCAAAAGTGGAAAAATGGTAAAAGTGGTAAGGATGTCCATATTTCTTCTGAGGTTAGTTGCTTTCGATGCAGGAAGCCTGGACGATAACAATAACTTGTCAAGCAAATCACAAAGCTCACCAAAGCATAAGCAAAAGTGGAAAAATGGTAAAAGTGGTAAGGATGTCCATATTTCTTCTGAGGTTATTTGCTTTCGATGCAGGAAGCCTGGACATATGAAAAATCAGTGCCCTAATTTAAGAATTCTTCCTACGAAAGAAAATGGCAAGGCGGAGCAAAATTTAAACTGGGGAAATAATGAAAGGCAAAAAATCTCATGGGCAAATCTAGTTTCTAAAGCATCGGACCAGAAGAGAGATAATGGTTAAAAGGCTTTCTTGTTTTTATTTTGTGTTTTTGTTTTTATGTTTTTTATTCTTATTTCGTGTTTTTGTTTTGTTTATTCTTTGAAATTTTTTTTTTTTTCGTGAAAGTTTTTCTCTAATCAACACACACATTCACTTTTCTAAAAATGAAAAATCTACTTCTTATTTTTTTCTTGAAATCTTTGGTAAATTTTGTTTGACTTCTCTAAAACAGTCGAAGGAAGGAAACTCATTATGTTTTTTACTCTCAATCTCTATTTCCCAAAAGAGATTATCCTAATTTTGATTTAAAATCTTTTTCATCTTTTAAATTGGTTTTTGAAACTATTTTTTTTATATCCCAACATTTTATTTATCACATAGGAATCATTTGCAAGTTGTTAAATCTAATTCAAAATTTTCTTAATCAAGAAATTCACTTTATCAATAGTATGGGTTTACTTTTGGAATTTAAGATTTTAGAAAGGTAGCATAGTCAAAAAATTGGCCAATGATGCTAAAAATAAAAGATGCGCAAAGCGCCAAATTGAAAAATATAGAATACACAAAGTGTATCAAAATATGCGCAGTGCACCAACCAATTGTCAAGAGGCATAAAATGAGCCCACAAAAAGTAAATGCTTACCATTCTTGTACTTCTTAAAAAGCTTAAGAAAACCCTTGATACTTTCGATACATGACTTTGAAAATCTTGATTCTTGATTCAACAATTCATGCATTGATCTTCTATTAGATATATTTTATGGAAGGAGATTTTGAAAATGATTGTTTCTTTCTCTAATTTATTTTATGATTTAGATATTGAATTAAAAAGTTTTTGATCCTTTTTAAAGAACTTGAGTTTGGATTATCAAATTATGAATTTCTAACCTTTTCTAGGCTATGCGTTGTCAATCCAATTCTACTAAGTTTTTGATAAAAACCAAGAGGTAACTTTCTCATTTTAAGAATATTTGTTTTTTACTAGATCAGGGAATGTTTTTGTCTTTTGGTCATTTTATTTTTTGTGCCTCCTCTCTTTTTGATAATGTCAAAAGGGGAGAACGTATTGTTGAATTTTTGTATCTTAATTTCAAAAAATTAAAAATAACAAAAAAAAATTTATCTCCCCTATTTCTTAAAAGGGTTTATTCTAGTGAGGGGGAGATTTGGAGAAATTTTTTTTTTTGGAAAATTCAAATTGAATTGTTTCCCATCATCAAAAAGGGGGAGATTGTTATGGATCAATGGTTTATGATTTTGATGATAGCAAACATTTTTAATTCTCTACAACTGCCTTATGTACTAACGTTTCAGGTTCACGCGATCGGACTGCAATTTGGAATCAGCTCAAGATTGGGTAGACTAGGTCTAAGTTAGTTTGTAATCTTTTTCCTTTCTTGAGTCTATTGTATTTGGTGTGGGATCTGTTGATTTATAACTTGGAAGATTTCATGTTCTTCCCTATAAAATTTCTATTTTTGGTAATATCGACCGGGATGATATATCCAAAATCAGAAACCCTAATTAGGGCATCCTCATTAAGGCAGCCGTCATTAACGGATCGGCTTGGACGATACCTATATCGGCCAGGACGATAATCTCAATTCAGAAAGAATCAACCGCCATAATCAGTTTAGGAATTCTTTGTTTTAGGAAATCGGCCAGGACGATATTATTATCGTCCAAGGCGATTGAACTCAATTATGCCTAAATTGATTTGGTATCTTTTGAAAGCATTAATGGTTGATTGATACGATCATATCATCCAGGACGATCTCCTAATCGGCCAGGACGATGTCCTGGATGATCTACATCGGACAGCTCGAATTCAGGGCGATGATCAGGACGATTGAAATCAGTTTTAAAATAATCGGCCTGGACGATCGTGATATCGGCCAGGACGATGTAACCAATTTTCTTCTAATCGTCCCAAATCGTCCCGGGCTGATGAGCTGAAGTTGTAGTGATCGGCCAGGACGATATACATATCATCCTGAACAATAATGTAGGCAACTTGCATTAATGAGCTCGTTTTGAGAGCTTCTATTTAAGCTATGGCATGGCAACTTTTGTAAGTGTCTTTGGCAGCCATTGGAGCTTCGTTCTTGTGGGGGAGACTTGAAGAGAGAGCTCGAAAGGGAGTGAGGAATGGGTGAAGTCTGGGTGGGAGAAGATCCTGTGAGTGGGGACTCAAGGGAGTGTGGTGGGGATTCCACACGGTTGTTCCGGCAGGCTTGCACCTTAATACCGTCGGATTCAAGGCTCATCTCGACGGAAGTTCACCAAAGAAGAAGATCTCTTTGGTGTCAAAGGACCCGGCGACTCCGCCGCACTGGGGAAGGTGGAAGTGATTTTGTAAGGGCTTCTCCGCCTAGCTGTGGGGGCTAAAGGAGAGACACTTATTTTAGTGCAATACTTGGAGGGTTCCTCCAAGGAGTGGACGTAGGTCAAGGCTTGACCGAATCACTATAAATTCAGTGTGTTCTTTTCTTATTATTGCTTCCGCATTTAATTTCCACATTGGTTTTTATTTGTGGTGATTTTGGTTTGTACTTTGCTTAAAGTTTCTTCTTTAACCAATTCACCACTCTTCTTAATTAGCTTTGGGACTAAGTTCATAGGGCTTAACATCCCTAACGAACTAACACCTATAAGAATCATGAATCTCTTCTCAAATAGTAAGTAATCCATCATATAAAAGTTGACATACCTTATCTTGATTAGACTGATCAAGATAGGTAATTACCATTAAGAAAAAAAATTTCAATTTTTCTTCTTCTATTCAAAATGAATCTGAAGTGGAGTCCGATAATAAGGCTTTTTGAGATCTTTGCTTGGCTTTATATAACTTCGCTTTTCTTTAACATTCTCCTTTCTTTAGTGACCTTTGAGAGTTAGGCAATCAATCTTAATGTGCCCTAGTTTATTGCACTCATAACAGACAATATCATTAGAAGCTTTGGAATTTATATAATTTTAACCTTTGCTTTATTGCTGATGATTCTTTTATTTTTTTTCCTTAGAAAGCTTCTGAACTGTTGAGTCATCAGTGTGATTTCTTCATCTCCTCCATCCAAGGGACTGTTTGAATCATTAGCCAATAAGGCTATAGTTTTCTCCTTCTTTATTTTTCCTAGATGAGATTTCCTTTGGCTTATACTTTATTCATAAGTGATTAGAGATCCAAGTAAGTTGTCAATAGAATAAATATTTAAATCCTTGTATTTTAAAATGATAATTATTTTGGCATTATATGAACTAAGTAGACATCGAAAGATCTTATTGAATTTTTCCAAATTTGATAATTCTCTACCTAAAGTATGCAAGGCTGTGATAATTTTTGTGAACCTAGTATACATTTCAGATATGATTTCACTAGGTTTTATGTGAAAGAGTTCATAATCATGGAGTAGAATATTTAACCTAAATTGTTTCTCTTCAATTGTTCCTACGTAGGTTATGCAGAGTCTACCCCAAATTTCTTTTCCAGTTGTAAAAGTAGATACACCCATGTACTCATCAGATGTCAAAGTATAGAATAAGAAGTTTAAATATTTAGCATTTAATGGGCTAAATTTTTATCATCAATAGTCCATTTAGAAAAGGTATTTCAGTTTTAACGTCATTTGCTAAACAAAAAGGTGTAGAATAACCATCTTGTACTAGCATCCACATGTGATAATCAATTGACTTTAAAAAGGCGGACATGCAAGTTTTCTAATAATTAAAAGGAATGTTATCAAATAGAGGTGATCTAGTTATTGAATATCCTTCCGCACTATTACGATTGCCAAATTTAGCCATAGATCTATTTTTAAAAGTTTTCTAAACTTTAATTTATGAATCCCACACTGATACCACTTAAAAGTTTGTGATGACTGTTAAACCCTAAAAAACTAGTCTCAAGGCTAATAAAGAGGGGGGTGAATTTCATATTTTAAAAAAATTTTAGGAAAAAATAACTTGCTTAAAATCTTTTAAAACTCACACACCAAGTGACGGTCAAAGAACCACGATCTTTGCTGAAGAATTTTTTCCCTGGAGCCACAAAGATTCTAGGTAGATACTTGTAGGTACTAGGTAATATTCTTATTTTGAGCAACCTTGTGAATCCCCTCACAATTTCTCCCTCACAAAATCCTCCTCTCTTCTCTCACCAAGCTGTCCTTCTTCTCTCCCTCAAGCTCTCCCTCAAGAAGACTAAACAGCCAAAGATATCTCATAGAAATATTAGCAATCCTTAAATAGTGCGCTTAAAAAACCCTAAATTTCAAGACATCAATCAAGTTCATACAGTACGATACACAGATTGTATGGTATGATTAGTGTAATTCAGACTCACCCAACAAGACCATTCAGATGAACTATTCAATTGTTATAACATTTTATATAGTACAATAAAAAATCGTATTATACTATCTATAAAATTTCCTTTATTTTTTGTATGATCCTTAGGATAGCCAACTTCATACAGGAGAGATAGTCCATCACTATGGACATCATACTATATGATCAGTATAAAACTATGGATTTTGTTTGGTATGATCTGTGGGAAAACTAATTTTGTACTTGGGTAATCATGCAATACGATCAATCATAATAATTATTCATGATTTGATTGTCTGATATCTTAGGATTAACTAAGAATAATTTTAATTAGGGCGTACAGTACAAATCAAATCATACAATATGATCAGTACAAATTTAGTATCTTTCTTAACCTTTAGCGGGTAGGGTTTTGATAGAGCATAACACTTCGTACAGACATGAGTACTCTCTTAGGAATTTTTAAGAAATGTAATAAAATTACTCTACAAATAGAAAAGACCAAATAAGATAAGTGTTGACTTTATTGAAACCAAAGGATTTAGATTAAAAATTTTGCATGCCCGGCTTAAAATCTTCACAAGCAAAAATTCTTTGTTTAAACAAAAATCTAATTCAAGAATTATAATTAGATAGGAAAATTTAAACTTTCAGACTACTATCATGAATTATATCAAATAGAATATTACTTCAAAAGTAATGAATAAAGAGCCAAGATTTTCCAAAATTAGGTATTAAACATATTATGAAATACAAGAATTTTCTAAGACCTAATGATTTATTATAAAAATAAGTTAATTTAAGTTGGGTTCATTTTGTGCCGCTTTTATCAATTTTTATGTGTACATTGCGCATCTTTTTTTTATACATGTAGTACATCTTTTAGTTTTAGCGTCATTGCGCATTTTTTGATTTTGGGCCTGTTTTGTGCCTCTTTTGAATTTTTTTTTGCAAATTTCTTCCTTTCTAAATTTTTAAGAATCTCAATTGTAAAACTATCATCCAAATGAAGAGAAGAAAAACCTCACTCTCTTATATAGCAAGGAATAATCCACAAGGCAAACCTGAGTTCTCTAATTGGAATAAAAATCTGATGTAGAAAAATAATGAATCTCATTCGCTTAAATTAGAAAATATCTGTGATATAAAAGCATGTAGTAGAGTGAATAAGTTTTCATTTCAACCTTCTTAATTATAATTCAATTTAGATTTTTAAGTAAACATAACGGATTATCTTGCAAAGAAAGTAAGATAGGATATGAAAATTCATATGATGCAGTTAACCTTCATGTTTTAACATTACTAACAATTAGTTATTTAAACTTTTAAGTAAGAATAGAATTGTGTTTATTACAAATAGCAAAGAGCATTGAAGAGAGTTCATTTGTACAGTACGATCCAAGTGGTACAGTATGAGTTCAATAGTACAGTACGATCCAAATCATATAGTACGATCACCAAAAACATATTTTTGTTTCACTACAAATTTATAAAGAAAAAAACACATAAAAGAGATCTAAGAACACAAAACCAGCTAGAAAGAAAAAGTACCACTTAAAAGAGAAGAAATAAAGATAATTATTTTTTTTTAATTTAATAGGATAACATAAAAAGTGCTAGAAAGAAATGTGCAATATATACAAAAAATGATAAACAACAAAAGAAAAAAGATACATAAAAAGAATATTAGAATGCGATAATTTATTACAAAGGTAGATCCTGATCAGAAGGTGGCTGTGGAGGTGGTTGGAAGAATTGGCTAAAATTGTTATATTGCTGTTGGATGGTGGTGAACTGGTGTTGAATATTTCTAAATTATTCCCTAAACCAACACATATCATTATCATATTGGATTTGTTGTTCATCCAGATTAGTTTAGTTTATCAAATCTTTGAATAAACTCGTTATATGAGTAGTGGTGAGGTGGTGCTGCAAGTGTAGGATCAGCTGTAGGGTCAACTTCTCCTTCTTCATCAAAGAGAGGATCTTCAGACTCCTGATCCCTATGAAATAGCATCTAGAAAGAGGCATTCAAAAAGAAGATTGGAGTGTGATCAGGAGCAATATTGATCATTCTTCAAGGTAATGGTTGTGATTAAAGTTGTGATGTGAATATCAAACAGTACGAAGTGGTTTGTACAGTACGATTAAGGGTGAAATTTTTTTTTTTTTTTTTTGCAGAATAGATAATGAGGTTCAATAAGATGATTTGTGTGATGATCATGACATAATCATAAAAAATGATAACAGCAAAGCCAAAAGAACAAGATTATGAATAAAAATAAAATAAAAAAAAATTACAAAACAAAAATGCATACATTGAGAAGCTCATGAATGGTTGATTTCTAGTGATAGGGTTTAAATATCAAGCCTAAAAGCTACATGCTCTCACTGGATCTTTTGTGAGAGCCCTCAAAACCAAAAATCATTAAAGAAAAATTTTGGGAGCCCAAGTGAGTTTGGGTCCCTTGTTGAATTTGGATAAATCATTAGAATACATGTCATGTTGTGTTTGATGCAGCTTTGGTCTCCACATCAAGTGTGTTCTATAATGATTGGTGTAAATGTTACTAATGTATCCTAACATGCCACAAAAATAATATCTAACATCAGGAAAAGGGTTAACAAACCTATGATAGTCATGATTCTTATTCCTAGGTTTATAAGATGCATGACATGGTGAGTGCTTACAAATAGGTTTATTTTGAAAAGCCTTTAATTTTTCTAACAACATTTCATTAGCACTTTCAAGAGGAGATATTTCAATTTTTAAGGAGTGCTCACTAATATCTAAAATGTTAACTCATGCTTCTAACTCTTTAAATGACTTTTTTCTTAATAAAGATACAATGCTTTCAAAGACTCATGTATTTCAGATAAAGCAGAATATTTCTTATTCAATTTATTAAACTCATCCAACAAAGCCATATGATCCTTATTAATATCAGAAACATCTATTTTATTCATTTCATTTTCTTTTTGTAGAATTGAGCATTCTGGTTTAAAGCTAGCGTGCTTCTTTTTCAATTTCTATAAGAATCATGAATCTCTTCTGAAACAACAAGTAATTGATCGTATAAAAGTTAACATACCTCATCTTGATCAGATTGATCAAGATAGTTATTTGTCATTAAGCAAAGATTTTTCAATTCTTCTTCTACTTTTGTTCTAGATGAATCTGAAGCAAAGTCTTCTAGCAAGGCTTCCTTAGATTTTTGCTTACCTTTATAGGACTTTTCTTTTTCTTCAACATTCTCCTTACTTTGGTGACCATTGAGATTTAGGCAATCAATCTTAACGTGCATTAGTTTCCTGCAATCATAATATACAATATCAATGGAAGCTTTAGAATTTCTATAATTCTTACCTTTGCTCCATTACTGATGATTCTTTTTCTTTTCTTTAGAAAGCTTCTGAACTGTCAAGTCATTAGTGCAATTTCTTCCTCTCCTCCATCCATGTAACTATCTAAATCATTAGCCTTTAAGGCTGTAGTTTTCTCCTTCTTTCTTTCTCCATGATCAGATTGCCTTTGGCTTATGCTTTATTGATAGGAAATTAGAGATCCAAGTAAGTTGTCAATAGAATAAACATTTAAATCCTTGGATTCAGAAATACTAATTATTTTGTTATTATATGAACTAGGTAGACATCGCATGATCTTATTAACTTTTCAAAATTTTATAATTCTCTACCTAAAGCATGCAGATATGTGATAATTTGTGTGAACCTAGTATACATTTCATATATAGTTTCACTAGATTTTATGTGAAAGAGTTCATAATCATGGAGCAAAATATTTAACCTAGATTGACTCACTTTAGTTGTACCTTCATAGGTTATGTAGAGTCTATTCCAAATTTGGTTTCCAATTGTGTAAGTAGATACATGCATGTAATCATCAGATTTTAAAGAACAAAAAATAATTTAAATAATTAGCTTTCATTTGGGATAAATTTTTATGCCATTCACTAAACAAAATGGTGCAGAATAACCATCCAATACTAGCATCCACACGAAATAATTAATTGACTATAAAAAGGTGGATATGCGAGTTTTCAAAAAATTAAAAGGAATTTTATCAAATAGAGGTGGTCTAGCTTTTGAGAATCCTTCTGCAGTGTTACGATTGCCAATGTTAGCCATATAACTTTTTTCAAAAGTTTTCTAAAATTTTATTTATGAATCCCACTCTAATACCACTTAAAAGTTTATGAGGGTTGTGAAACCCTTAAAAACTAGTCCTGAGGCTAACCAAGAGGGTGATGAATTGGATATTTTAAAAAATCTTTAGGAAAAAAGAACTTGTTTAAAATCTTTTAAAACTCACACGCCATAATTGGTATAATGGATACGTAAAAGTAAATTTCACAATAATGAAAAAAATTAGAGTTATTAACCACATAGATAATCATAGAAAATAAAGTATAGAAATAATAAAAGGACTGAACACACCAAAATTTATATTGGTTCGATCAACTTGACCTATGTCCACTCCTTGGAGACTCCCTCTCTAAGTATTACACTAAATAAGAGTGACTCTCCTTTTGCTTCTACAGTAAGGCGAAGAAGCATGTACAGATGTTGTTTCACCTCCCTGATGTGGTAAAGAACAGTAACTCTTTTACAGGCAGAGAATCTTGACTCTATTTTCTCCCTTATAGTGATGGTCAGAGAACCACAACTCTATTTTCACCCTCTAGGTGATGGTCAGAGAACCACAATATTTACTAAAGAACTTCTCTGAAGCCACAGAGATTCCAGGAAGATGCTTGTAGGTATTATGCAAGATTCTTATTTAGAGCAACCTTGTGAATCCCCTCATAACTTCTCCCTCACAAAATCTCCCTCCCTTCTCTCACAAAACTCTCCTTCTTCTCTCCCTCAAGCTCTCTCTCAAGAAGAATAAACAGGAAAATATATCTTATAAGAATATTAGTAATCCTTAAATAACGGCCCTAAGAAAACCCTAAATTTCAATACATTCATCTTCTTTTCATACAGTAAGATACACGTATCATATGGTACTATTAGTGTAATTCAGACTTATCCAACAACATCATTCAGATGAACTATTCAATTGTTATAACATTTCATATAGTATAATCAAAATACTATACAAAATGATCTGTAGAAATTCCTTCTTTTCATTTGGTACAATCCTTGGGACAACCAACTTCATTCACGAGAGATCATCCAGCACTGTGGACATCGTATGGTATGATCAATACAAAAACCCAAGATTTTATTTGGTACAATCTGTGGGATGACTAATTTTATACATGGATAATCATATAGTATGAACAATATTATAGAGTATGATTAATCATAATAATTGTCTGTGATTTGATTAATTGATATCTCGAGATTAATTAAGAAATATTTTAATTAGGTCATACAGTACAAACCAAATTGAACCATATGTTGAGTATAAAATTAGTATCTTTCTTAACCTTTGGTCACTAGGGTTTTGATAAAGCACAACACTTTGTATAATATGAGTTAATTTCATATCGAACAAATTACTTTGTACAGTATGAAACCATGATTGTACAGTATGAATTACTTAAAAAAAGTACTCTCTCAAAAACATTTTTATCTCTCCCTTGTGTGTGTGCAAGGTTACTCAGCAACTATATCCACCTTATTACATGATACGACTCATAAAAGGATAAAATATAAAATAAAATAAATTCGACTGTAACCCTAGTCTACTAAATCTTGAGCTGATCAAAATTGCAAGTGAACGATAAAATAATTTTTTGAAATGTTAGTACACATAAAAATAAAACAAAATATTACAAAAATAGGAGAAGGAAGTAATAGGCACAATTAATCATCAAAATCATAATGTTTGAAATATGTTTGCAATAGTAGCACCATCAAAGATACTTCAAGAACACTAGAATATCGACATTATAGCGATAACCACTTTATCTGACAACAACATGACATCAAAAGTTCATCTTTATAGATCCATGTTCTCTATCATTAAGCACTGAAGTGTCACACTCTATAACTTCTCGTCTCATAAATTTCTCTTTTGGTGCTGAAGCGTTCAAAAGACAGCAGTGCCAAGGTTTATTAGTTTTAACTTCCCGAGGACACGACCTATCAACACATCAATGTGAATGTTCATTAAGTAATTGATACACATTAGCGAGTACCATGGTGGAACCAAGAAATTAGTGCAATAATGTTAGTTCATTTGTTGGGCAAAACAACATCGATCTTTTAAGTGTCATAGTGCAAAATGACTATGTTATATTTTTCTATAAATAGTCACTGTTATATTTGTAAGGGAGCTCAGTCACTTAAATAATTTTAGTATAATTTAGAGTTCTTCTTTGGAAATCCCTTAGGGTGTCAAATAAGGAAATTTATGGAAGTACTTGATACCATAATTAGAGTTTTAGCTTTTGTTTGTGGAAGAAATTTTGTAAGTAAAAATAAAGAGTACAGAGGAGATCATTGAACCATTATGTTGATATCAACCTCTTATATTTTCTTTTATTCATGCTATTAATTAAAATGGTTTTTCTTTAATTCTACTCCATGTCTGACTAAATTCTCTAGGTTGAGAGCTTAGGCTGATACTCATAAATGCAATATATATAAGAATGAAGAACAAGATGTGGAAGATAAACCTATACCAAAAGAACTTGAAGATGTGGTTAGGCTGTTATCATGGATGAGCTATAGAAAATAAAATTGGGAGTTGATGAGGACCCATGCCCAATGTTTATTACTGTTCTTCTTTTTTAGAGTAAAACTGAAGAGATGAAAGCATTACCTCTTAAATAAGTGTTTGCTTTTCTTGGATGTTTAATGAAATACTTAGCTTATCCCCTTACATAGCTGTTAACAAATTAGTTATCAAACCCAATGTAATACCCGTTAAATAAGCTCCAAGGAAAATGAGGTTGGATATTGAGGAATAAGTAATAATAGAAACTAAGAAGCTTATCAAAGAAAGCTTTATTCGAGAAGAGAAATATGCTGATTGGATAACCAATAATATTATGGTGAAAAAGAAAATGGTCAAATTCACATATATATTGACTTTCAAGATTTCAATAATGCATTTCCAAAAGATGAATTTTCACTTTCAATATCAAAATTGCTAGTTGATAATACTTCCAATAATGATACATTCTTATTTATGGATGGATCGCCAGTATATAATCAAATCAAAATGGTACATAAAGTTAGAATAGTTTAGATTCAAGAAATTTCCTCAATTTATAAATGGTTTGAGGCAAAGTTGAAAAGACAAATCATGCACCTGACATGTTAGATTAGGCAATCAACACTTCCAAATAACACAAAGCATCTGATAAATGATAGCACCTATTAACATAGCTTTTATAGATTTTTGAAAAACCCTGATCAAGACATCAAAAAGCTAATTTTGGATATCAGCAAGAGTAACAAGTTTTCAACAAAAATGATATGCTATGGAGTGTAAATCATATTTGTTGGGGGAAATGTGTTGGCCAATGACATCAAACAAACCCAACTCACACATGACACTCCCATATGACACTCTCAGAGATAGTTCCCTCATAACTCTTATAAGTTCCCTGACATAATTCTCTTTCTTGCTCTTAACTAATTACACATAGAAGTATTGGTCTTTGAATGGCCCTCCCTCTCATATTTCCTTTAATCCCACATGAGACCCTCAAACATCTATTCCCATAACTCATCCGCGCTCACTTACCCAACCTCAGGAACCCATTACCTACTATTTTCTCCTAACTGACTAGTTCCCAATCCCTTTATCATTCGCATATGAAATTCACATTAGCACTCGACCTTCTTTCTCGTTCCCACTCATACAAAGTTTCTCCAAATGAAGATGGATATCAATCCTGCCCAACTACCCTCTCTCACTCTTCTCTTCCAACCATATAATTATGTAGTAGCCGGACCTCTCGATCAATCAATTCCACCCAAACCCACACCCTTCTCCACTCCTATCCATCCTTTTATCTTGAACTTCTCCCACATTGACACTTACCTACGCTCATTGGACCATACTGAGTCTGATGTCTTCTCTTTGTGGCTCTCGAGTACTTTTATAGGTAGTGAAGGGACTCATTTTCTAGACGCCTGAGCAGAACCTTCCGTTATTGGATATTTCCTCTCACTTTGCTTGAGTACTTCATTCCTCAGCATCGTCTCCTTTCAAATAGAGTGATTAGTACAGTCAAGTTAAATAGGAAGAGTTGTAGGGTACAAACAGAGTGAACTGTTATTCCTTAGTTTAAGTTGACTCTTTTCAGTTTATAGTTCATAGATACCTTTTCAGTTGTGTTAAGTGAACCATGTTAACTTTCTCTATCCAAGAAGCTGTTGCAAGAAAGTCTCCATCGGCATCCTATCTTAATGTCTCTCGACGGGGGAATGCAATTTGTTTAGCTTAGTGTCCATCATCATTCCTTCCTTTCCTTATTGGAAGAATAGGGAAAGAAAGACCTTGCCTCACACCGGGATCCCCTCTCATCGATGATACTTATTTTAGGGTCCATTCTAAATTATGAATCATATCTATTTCAAGAATCAACTTAGCTGCTTCTAACGAAGGTAGTTCTCTACTTCATTAGAGTAGCAACATGGATTCCTATCTTTGGCTGACGAAAACACCTGACCCCAGCTTCAATGCTTTGTACCAACATGTGCAAGCCTAAACGTAAGGGTGCCCTAAGCTTCCTTTAAAGCTTCTTGCTGCTCGTAGTTACTTCACTTGCCTGTGGTGTGGAAGCGAGAAAATGGTCAGATCAAGTTGGATGGCTCCAACTACCTTGTCTGGAAAGGACAATTTCAGACCCTCTTTCAATGAGCCTTCGAAGAACATGGGTTTTTCTGATGGAACTGAGGCTACTCCTCCAGAGAAAGTTAAAGTTGAACAATCCATAGTAGGAGAATATGGATCTACTATTATCTCTTTTATTCCTAATCTGGCGTATGAAGCATGGTTACGGAAGGATCAAATGGTTTTTAGTTAGAAAACATTTGAGTTTAGCTTTGATTTTCTTAAATCATCATGGTTTTAGTATGAATATGAGGTTTCAATTGATTCATAGGGTCTCAACAAGGAATTCCTATGAGAAAAAAAAGATAGGGAAGAGAAGATTCAAGAGGCCTGTCAGGATTAACATAAAGAAAGATGGATGAGCCAACTTGAGATTATATTTCTTAGCATTATCATCACAAAGAAGAGATTCTGGATTTTTCTTACTTTGTATATTTTGGTCAAATTGAGTCAAGTGGCTAAGCCACAAGAAGTTTTGAACTCTCTATTCCATATCCATTGAAACAAGTATTTGTGTGTTTCAGCTTGAGCCGTATGAGATGAAATTCTCATATACGCCTCTCAGAGGGGGAATCTTTCTTGGGTTACCTATCTCAATAAAGTATATGATTGGTTCGAGGAATGTCTTGAGATTGAAGAGATTATAGCTGATATAACTAGTAAATATGTTCCTCCTCATGTCAACATATTTTATTGTCTAGGAGGAATTACACATACTTGCTTTTTAGTACAAGTAGCTACGGTTTTTCTATGACCAATTACTATAGCCCAACTATTACAGAGGTTTTTTCTCTATTCAATACATAATGACTGAGGCAAACTTTTGTTGGTTAATTCGATAAATTCATCGATGTTCAACAAGTATGATGGTTATAATGATGATCTTGCACGTATTTCGTGTGTATCGGTGAGTTTCCCCCATGAATGAACTTGGGTTACAGTAGTAGTTCTGGCTATATTGATCACATCTTTTAGCATAACTGATTATTCCTTACCATAAGACCAATTTAGCTATTGGGCAGTCAAAATCGTAACAGGCAGGCCTGAAGCTATTCCTATAATAGGATCACCTTTGGTAGAATTATTACGTGGAAGTGCTAGTGTGGGCCAATCCACTTTGACTCGTTTTTATAGTTTACATACTTTTGTATTGCCTCTTCTTACTGTTGTATTTATGTTAATGCACTTTTTAATGATACGTAAGCAAGGTATTTTGGGTCCTTTATAGAGAAGGCAGAACATAGATATTTGTAATTTATCATATCGGGGAGGAACAAGAGTCTTTCATTGCTACAAATATGGATTATTGAAAAATAAGGCATGTTATTTGGATACTTCTATTCAACTCTGAAGTATTGTTTATTTGATACGAATCAAATAGTTGAGGTATATTTTCCTAAAAGAGGATGGATTATGGGAGTGTGTAACTTGAACTATTGATTGGTCCATGCATATATATGATTTTATCCGCCACATTGGAATTAACAACCCAATGTGTCTCTACATCCAACCATCACGTAAGTCCCTTTATGTAGCATAGGATAGGCTGGTTCGCTTGAGGAGAATATTTCCTATGATCATACTCGAATCATTTCATGCATGAACAGGCTCCGTAAGATCCCTAGAATAAGTGATGAGGAATCCAATGTTCTATTATTCCACTTTGTTTCATTTTTCTTTTTATAACAATTTTTAGTAATTTTCTTATAATTAATTGCTAGTATTAGTATTTCTCATTAATTTGATCATAATCTTAGTAAGTTTTTTATAGTATGTTGATGCATTCATTTCCTCTGCATCGACCCTAATCTATGATACTATCGAAGTGAAATAAGGGATCTAAGGAAGCACAGGGACTAGACTTTATTAGTAACAAGTAAAAACTTTGTATTTTTGTATGTAACACAATCGAGATGTTGTGGTGATAAAAACCAACCAAAAGACATGAATGAGACAATCCAAAAGGCACTTGATCATGATCAAATTTGTAAGCCTACTTGGATATTAAGCATTTCCTTGTTGCCAGAACTGATCGAATTCTTTACAATGAATCGTTGCAACTCGGGGAAATGTAATTTGATAAATCTTTTCCTACATAGAGTCATTATACATTATATATGTATATATGTATGAAATATAGAAATATGCCGCCAAGAGTGCGCAAACTAAATCCCTCACATTCTTGATCTTAGATCCACCATGAAAGAAAGTGAATTGAAGCCCTCAAATCATCGATATTAGATTTAGCTGAGAAAAATGCATTCTGAAGTACTCACACTATTGATCTTAGATGTGATTAGGATGAACCAATGGCAAATACCCTAAATACCCTTCACTATGAGGGGACACTAAGAGGCTGTCAAAATTTAAACTAATAAGGGAATCTCATAGAATTTAGTTGTCATTTTTTAATATATACATATAACTAAAATTAATTATAAGAAGAGAGAGAGAGAAAAAGGGAGAGAGAACCGTAACATTCTCTTGATATACAAGTGTCAACCAAGCACCTAATGATTAATATATGATAATGAATGTGATAGTTATGAAAAACCTTTTATTTGGATAAACTGTAACAAGGCTAATTTTACTGTAGGTGATCTTTGATATCAAGATATAATTTTCAGGTAAATGAAAATGAATAATTACTTTTCAATCAAAGCTTAATCAAGATCACAATGACATCTCTATTTTTTATGGAAAATAACTTAATATGGTTGTTGAATAGAGTTATTTGAAATGATATAGCTTTTTTCATGTTAATAGATATGATGGACTATTCCTTGCTAGTTGATGTATAGGAAATGAAGCATGAATTAGTTATTAGAATAGTTGATTTAATAGGGTAACTATAATGAGTATCTTGAGACATGGGACAAAGCCTCAAGAATTTTGGTGGGATAAAGAACATTTCTTCAATAAAGATTTCATCTAAGAAGCATTTCAAGAAAGCATTGTCCGCTTTATTTCTTAATATCCCTAATTAGGGTTCGCCTCTTTCCACTATGTCTAACACATTACATTCAAATTTTTAATAAAGATAATAGATAGAATTCATAAAATCATGTTGGTAGTGTTGTGCATTTTACCTTCTTTCTGATTTATCATGGAACACAAAGGTTTAGTGATGTGTATGCCATTGGGGTGTTTTCATTTTCCATGTATCACTCTTCTTTCAAAAGTTGCTGCCATTGTTACCTCGATCCTCTTCCTAAAGCAGATTTGTGTTTGATTGACAAATCCTTCTGCTCAAAGTAAGCATCAAGGGAATAAATATAGTGTTAAAGAAAAAATGGGTTTTATCCATATCTTGTTAGGTGAAGGAAACAATGAATTTTGTAATGTGAAAGAGAAAAGGAACTTAAAATTGAAGCTCATTTGGAAACAATATTGATATGTGAAGCGAAGAGATTTTCATAGACTTAGTTCACAAGGGAAGGAAATAATAAGGCTTGTAGTGTGAGAAGTCATAACCACATATATAATCTTCCTATATTAGATTTACTTCTATGAGGCAAAGGCCTTATTCTCCAAAACACACATTCTCATTTAATAATATGATATCTGTGGATGGAGAGGGTCGAAGAATAAGTGAAATAGAAAAGGAAAAAAATTGAGTTTTAGGATCTGCACGTTGACCTTGGTCTAACTACTTTCAGTATTTTAATTAATTCATTTGAATTTTCCTATCTCTTCCCATAAAACCATAGCAGTATATCTCTTACAATATAATTATTATTGATGGGCATCTTGACATGAATATTATACATGAATCATGCTACTTATACAAGTGTAACTAGCAAATAAAAAACATATTAAGCAAATATAATAAGAAAATTAAAAATTTAGATAAGTGTAATTGAAATGCAAAATACCTTTAAACACATCCCATATGTGCTCCAATCATTTCTTAACACACCTAAGTTAGAGATCTGAGAATGCTGCGTGGGTTAAATATTCAAGTTTCATCATTCTCCTTGAAAGGGTTGTAGTTGACCTGACTTGGCTTAAAAAATAAAGCCTAATCAAAAATTTAATGGGATACTTAAAACCCTAATGATGGTCATGTCAAAATCTATTCTCAATCAAAGGGGACCCTAATTATTTAAAATATCTCCCCAATTCCTATGAAAATATAAGTAATTTTGATGTACCTCAAAGATGGACGTGCTGATAATAAATCTTAACTAGACGGGTCAATCGCAAAAGCCCATATTCAAAAATAAAATTACAAACATATAAAACTAAAAGACATTTACCTTCCATAATCATTTATCCGCAGTGATAAATTTGAAAGTAACCTCAAGTCACAAAGAGCGAATGTCATGTGGGGTGCATTGCTAAAATTCATCCTTGTAAAGTTTCATGCCAACAAGGGCATAACACGTGCCTTATGATCAGGTTGTTTTACCATAAAATGGAACCATTATATTATGATCACGGCCAAAGCCTGTATGTTTACTAATAGTGCCAAATCCTTTAGTAATGAATTACAGGACATATTTTATTGGCATAAAGCCCTTATTAGTTAAGGTGGATTCAAATATATCCCCTTAGGCAAATACCACCCCAAGTTGACAAGGTATCCTTAGATAATATAACCCATGCATGTTGATATGATGCCTTCTATTAGATTTGGTTGATTACTTCCTTTGACTAAGTAGATCATGACTATGAAAGCTCGGGATGACAAAACCATTAGATCTTATTAGGCTCTTCATTATCCCCCCCCCCCCTCCCCTATTTTAAGTTTATAGTGATATGCTTCAAAATTTAAATTCAAATTCAAACCTTAAAGTTATCACTATTATACTCCAGCTTGTAACCAATGTGACCTATCTTATTATTAACCTTATTTAAAAGTTGGCTCTAGTTTTTAGGAGCACTAATTAACTATAGGAGCTTATATATATAAAGAAAATCAGAACTTATATTATATAGTATTCTCAAAAGGGAAAAATCTCTAGATAGTGTCTTAGCTATAACCCAATCTACAATCTAAAAATTTCCTTGAAACATAAATATGTTAAAGCTCTCCTCATTCACATAAATATAGTAGAAAGATATTGCACACAGAAGAGTGGACACAAATCTTTTGCAGCCCACAACCATCTAGTTAGTCTCCTTGATAGAGTTGGATAAGTCATCAGATATTGTAGCAAATTTTCTTTGGATATTAAGTTGACTTTATGAGAGAACAAATAATGCCTTGTCTTTTGAGGAGCAACGATCACAGCTAAGGAATGTTTCCCTATGAGAGGATAATTTAATCTAGTTGGAAGTAAATGTCTACTTAGATAGTAAACTGAATTCTTTTTTACTGTCTCATTTACTTGAGCTAATAAGGTGTTAAGAAATTCACTTCAAGTTGTAGCATATAAAATTACTAGTTTCCCAAGAATAGGAGCTTCTAAAACTAGACGATCTATTAAATATTATTTTATACTATCAAATAATTTTTTAAAATTTTCATCCAACTTGTAATAAGCCTCTATGAAGCAGCAAATGGCTAACATCTGCCTGAAAAATTGATATGAATCTTCAATGGTATGACTATAGTGGAAAGATATTAACTGAGTAAGACTTTTAGGTGGTGGCGTTTCTATTATAGCTTTGATTTTATTTGGATATAACTTGATTCCCCGATGTCAGATAATAAAACCTAAAAACTTTCCTAAAGTGACACCGAAAGCACACTTCAACAGATTCATTTTCATGCTATGTTGACATAAACATTGGAAAATGATTCTTAGATATAAGTGATCATCTCTTTGGAGACTTTTAATAATTAGAACATTAACAAAACATGCCACTTGATTGTGGATTAGTTCATCAAAGATCCTCTTCATTGCTCATTGATATGTTGCCCCATTATTCTTTAAACTAAATGTCATAACTTTATAACACTATAACTCATATTGGTGTTATAAAGTTGTATTCTTTTCCTCCTCAAGGCCATTTTAATTAGGATGTATCTTGCCATCCATAAAGGAGAATATTGCATGCGAGGATGCACTATCAATCATAAGTTTTAGAATAGGAAGTAGAAACTTATCTTTATGATAAGATTTGTTTAAATCTCTATTGTTAATATAAATATGAATTTAATCATTATTTTTCTTGACTAGCACAATGCTAGCTAACTACGGTAAATATTTCTCCTTCCTAAAAAAAATCCTACATAAATTAACTTTTTAAATTCAAAAATCACTTATTTTTTATGTTGAGTCACATTCATCTAGGTGATTGTTTAATCAAAACCATTTTTGTGTTGAACTTCTAACTAATGGACTGTTATATTTAGAGAGAATATGGGTATTTCTTCATAGCTTCAGGTGAGCTAGTCTTTAAATTCTTTTAATAATTCTATTATTTCATTGGCCTCATCATCTTTGATTAATGAACAATGATAATTTTATGAGGATATTCTTCATTTCCTAGATATATTTCTTTCATATCATCAATCATATATATAATTTACTCTTAAAGTTCTCGAGGTTCATCCCTAACTTAAGGGTCATCAAGATCATCCAAAGTTTCTAAATAGATTCAAAAAGAAGTTCAGAATTAAAGAGGACTGCGAGGGTGAGAATAAAGCACAGAGAGGTGTGAGTAAAAAAATCGAGTACTGGATAGGAGAGGTGGACTGGATTGATTGTTCGGAGAGAGAAATGCTGTATTCTTTGTAGCGGTGGTAGGCAGCCTGATCATCAGCTTCCTGAAAATGAGGGTCCAGCGTGCCCCTCGAGGAGCTTCCATACGTGTGTCGAGAATGCTTGCTACCAGCCATTAGCAATAAAAAGCAAGGAACATGAAGTAGAAAGCCAAAGAAAGAAATTGATGTGGAAACAAATGGCTGGAAGGGGATCAATTTAAAGAAATGGCCAGATCAACTAGGACGATCGTAGGATTGTCCAGGCTGATTTGGTGCAATTATTGTGCACAGTTCGGTTGGTCAAAAAGGCAGTTCAATCATCCGGGACGATAAGATATCATCCGGGACAATTAGACACAGGCGATCATCTCAAGGAGTCAAGCCGGATGACCGTTGAAAAAGCATATCGTCAAGGCCGATTATGTGGATTATCCAGGATGATGCTCACAATAATGGATCGTACCGGCCGATTTTAAAATATTTTAAATCATGCGCCACGTGTATCGTCCAGGATGAACAGTGGATCGTCCAAGACGATTGTCCAAAATGGATCATCCCGGGCAAAATTATAGATTTTAAACGTGCTGACACGTGTATCATCCAGGATGAATAGGTGTATCGGACGGGATGATTACCAATAAATTCATCATCTTGGATAAAAAAGGTATCGGCCAGGTCGTTCAAGATGATTGTAGCAGAGGACGATCATATCGTCTAGGATGATAATAGATCATCTAGGATGATGAAGAGCAGAAAAGTCAGAAATTTCAGTAGATGGAGTTTTTTTATGAGAAAAGAACATATCGTCCAAGACGATAAAGGTATCGGCCAGGACGATGTGTCAAAATTTTGAACTTCAGAGGAAGGATGGAGATGATCAGAGAAGACCCAAAAATAATAAAATCAACTAAGAACAATAATGATAAAACACGAAAAAAGGTATAAAAAGTAGCAAAGAAATAAAGTTTTTTTTTTTTAATTTAGTAAGGCATACATATGATAAATGCTCCAAATAATTAAATTTTAAAGATTTGTAATATCAATGAGTTAACAAAGTCGAAATCTGAAAATGGTAGAATATCCAATCCTGTTAACCCTAGCTCGGACTTTTTTCAGGGCAAAATCGTCTTTTGAAAATAAAAGACCTAACTCAGAGCAAACAAATTGGGTAAAAAAAAGATCCATTCAAAGCTTGCTCCAAAGAAAATATCTTATAAAATAATATACCAAAGCAATTTGTCTCATTCATGGAATTTGAATTCAAGCCTTTGAAAATATCAAGTAACCCAAGAATTATTCTAAAATTTTTTAAAAGTTTGAAAGAGGGGTAAGCTTATCTTTTGCGGGCTCATTTTATGTCTCTTGTCAATTTGAAAGGCATACTTTGCACATCTTTGATTTTTGATACACTTTTATGTATATTTTTCAATTTGGCGTCATTGCGCATATTTTTGTTTTTTAGTGTCATTGGCCTTTTTATTTTTTGTTCTTGCAAGCTAGATCCCTTTTCAAAAACTTAAAATATTTTTAGTTGTGAGTAGATCTTCCAAATATTAGAGAAGAGAAACTCACTCTCTAATATAAGGAATAATAGACCACAAAGCAGACTTTAGTATTATATGATTAATGCAATGACAATATTTCAATTAACTTGAAAGATATATGAAAACTTTGAATATTATAAATATAAGATAGATTATTCTAGCAAGATAGAAAAGATCTTAATTTCAAAAACGAGTTGTTAATTTGAGATAGACTTTTATTTAGAAAAAAAAATTATACCACTATAAGAGGTTAGAGGGGGAAACCATCAGCGATGTTTCTCCCTTTAACTGATTTAGAGAGATAAAACATTGACTATAAATCCCAAAAAATAAAATCAAGAAGAAAATATTAATTCAGCGATGATCCAAAAAGAAACGTGCTAAATAAACAAAAGTAAAAATGACAAAAAAAAAGTAGATAAAGAAACCAACTAAATAAAAAGAAAGAAAAGAAGTTAATAATAAGCAATTGATCAGAAAATTATGTAACACAGATTTGATTAAGCAAGCAAAAATAAATAATTAAGAGTCGTGAGCCTCCGCAGTCCAAGTACCATATGCTCTCATGAGGTCTTTGGTGAGAGCACACCTGCAAAATTGGTGGAATTTTGAAAACAGGTTTTGAAAAATATTAGTTTTCTTTGGGAATTTTAAATTTTAGATTGAATTCTAATTCTAGAGTCGAATCAACTCGGTAAAAAAAGTATATCGCCCGAAGGACGAAAATAAAATTTCATAACGATGTTCAGACTTAAGATTATGAAACTCATCTTGAATATCATGACCAGATTCTAAGGAGAACTTCACATGGCCCCGAGGACAAGGTAAAGTTCAACTAAATATCAAGTTATGATATCCAAGAAGAAGAGTCGTCGAATTCACATCCAAAGCCTTATCAAAGAAGGACGTATCTCCCCAAAGGGAGATAACACCTTTCAATGATAATTTTCTTCTAATATAATAACGACGATTATTCTTTAACTTTTCCCAAAGAAATCTAAGAAGACTTTAAAAAATTAATTTTGAAATCAGGTGCATGTGGTTCCAAATCTCCTACGAGCGCAAGCCCTCGTAGTTAATTACATCGTAGGGAGATAGAGTCCCCTACGAAAACTCTCGATTAAAGTAATAATGAAATTTTGTTAGATTTTCTAAAAGTGATATAAAAAACGAATAGGATTTTTGGAAAATCAAAAGGGAATGGATCAAGATTGAACATTTTAACAGAATCGAGGGAAGAGAGGTAGGGGACACCTTGACATTCCAGAACCATCCGGAAGTGTCCCAACTTAATATAAGTGTTGGGCTTTATGTTTTAGGATTGAAAGGAAACTTTAATTGAAGTTGAGCATCTTATTAGAAATTTGGGATTATATTCCCGAAATTTGGGGTCTTATAACCGAAATCTTCCCCATATCCTAAGTCTAATTTGGACACTGGACCACAGTCGTCCGAACCTAACTAATGCAATGTAATGCCTGGACTTACCCCGGCCTGGATTGGCACCTAATCAATTTAAAAGAGATGAGTTCGGTCTTTATGAAAGAGTGGTAGGGACATTGTACTTAAAGTTTTGGAGAGTTAGGGCCGACATCTAGAAATTTTCCTAATTAGCCCCTTCGACTTATGTTGGGTGCTAAAATGCTAAAGCTGATGCAATTAAAATTTTGACTCTTTTAATTTGTATCTAATGCAATGCATGCTGGTCGACAACTTCCAAATCAAATATGCTTGAAATTTTAAAAATAGGCTTATAAAATATTTTTTTAGAAGATTGGACTTCCCCAGGTCTGGCACCTCGTCCTCATAGGTCAGACTATCCGGACTCTACTCGTAGGCGGGGAAGGGTCTAAAGCAAGGAAAGAATAATGCAGAGATATGCATGCGACCCCGGGGTCGATCCCCGGCTAATTCCCTAAATTCGTTATCTTTCTATGTTATTTAGACTCACTAAAATTTTTAGACATTTAAGATTTTGAGTAGAAAACTTTCACACCCTTACGAGTCTCACATATCCAGGCGAAAACAAAAGAGGCACACAATCGCCAAAAAACTAAGAAAAGCAGGTAATCCTATAGGCAATCAATTCAACATCAAATATAAATTAATCAATAGATGTCCATAGACAAGTTGCCTTGCTTATTACAAACCAGAATTTTGTATAAAGTAAAGTGGCCGGGCACTACTGACAACAACCCGGATTCTAAACCTAGTAGTGACGCAAGTAGTTTTGAGTGGGATATTCTCAATCTTCAAGTCTTCAATCTTATTCTTCTTTGAACTCCTTTTCTTCAAACTCCTTGGATTCTTCGTGGTAAACTACCCAAATGGATAAGAGGGCACTTCCCTTCAAAGGGGAAGGCCACTCTTTCCTCTTTGGGAATAGAAAAGGTATGATCCAAATTTGGATTTCCAAATGGAGAAGGAATGTTTCTCAAAGGGGCATCCTTTTCTCTTTGGAATCCAAACTTTGGACCTATATATCCCAACTCAAAATTAACTTTCACAACACTTAACACTTATACAAATTACATTTATATCAAATCAAAAATCTAGACTCTCCTGCAAGGTTATCTTAAGCAGTTAATTAATCAAAGAAAATATATTCCCAAGCAGTTATATATGTGCAGAAAAGAAAGTAAAACACACTGGCCACACTCTTTTTATTTGGGGGCTTTAGCAGCTGAAGCACCTGTGTAAGCATTTATAACAATTGATATTTTTTTATTGATTTAGCCCCCTTTTATTGCCCTGCATGAGCGTGGCCACCTGCAGAAAATTGTGTGAACATCCAGATCGCTCCTAACCTAAGGGTAACCTAGTCGCCAAACACATCAACCATCCATAGAGTGCAAAAAAGTAAACAGACACAGCAAAGCAAATTTCATCCACAACATGTAGTGAAAACTACGAAAAATCCGGCACACAGCAGTAAAGTAAACACCGGTCTAACCTAGATCTAGAGTTGGTGTCCTAGCAAATTATTTAAAGTGTGTGTAAAAGATCGTATGGCTGGGGTAGGTCCTAAAGTGGGTGAATAGTTAAAGTTGTCTAAAAGTCTGGGTTTGTTAAGCTTAAAAGGGGGATTTAGGTTAATGTTTAAATATTAATATATTAAGAATTTTGATCAAATATATTTTAAGAGTTAATTGATTACTATCTTTGTTTCACACCGAGGCCGTGAAGTTTATTTCACCTTCCTTGGGGCTAAGCTAATAGCCTCGTAGGCCTGGGTTACCTAGTAGCAATCAGGGTTAATTAAGTTGATTTAAATTGGTTGGAATTAAAAGAGTGGATAATATAAAAAGGATTGGTTACTGATTTTAATGGGTTGGTTGAGAATTTTATTATCCTATTAAGAAAATTCTAGAATTTGAGGGAGTTAATAGATTTTGAAGGATTATCCGGATATGCTAACTAAAAGGCCAAAATTTGACTTTCAAAATTAGAGTTAATCTTATGGGTTTTAGATTTTTAATAAATACTAGACCTAATTATGAGTTGTTAGACAGGTGGCACACTCAATTTGGAGTTTTCTATCAAAAGTTATGATTTTTAGAAGTTTTGGCCCGATTTTGACCTAAAGTCACCTAAAATGTTGACTCCTTGATTTTAACCAAATTATGGAGGTTTAATATTTTTAGAGAACACTAGATTCTAATTGAAGTAATTAGCCATTGAGTTTGATTAGTTTAAATTTTTCTATAATTAGCAGTGAATTTTGGAAGTTTTACATATTTGTAGGGATTACCAAATTATTACAACTAAGGGGCTACTTAAGGATTTGAACCGAATGAGTCCCAAAACTCCTTGAGATCAGTTCCAAAGGTCATAAATGACCTAAGGAAGGATAGATCATCAAGTCTTTAAAGCCCTTTTGGGTTTTTTTAATGTTTTTTGAATTAATAAAGCTAGTTAACCTTTGATTTTACCTAAGGACTAAATTAAGACAAATCTAGAAGTCAATTTAAGAGGGTTTCAATTCTCATTGATTATGAGATTAATTAGGGACAATTATAAACATTTTAATATATTTTATGAGTTAAAGACAGTTCATTATCAATTGATTAGGGTTAATAGGCCATTTCTAAGAAGGATTTTTGAGGCTCCTACTTGGGGAACCAAATGAACTCCAAATTTGATGGAATTTGGACCATAGGATCACTTGACCCTAAGGATTAAACCCACCAAATTTGAGCTCAAATGGAGTACTCTAAGGTGGTTAACTAAACCACCCAAGGTGAGCTCTAAGTCACCTTCAAATCACTATAGGGACCTATCCTAAAATTAGATTGGGGCAAAATCAGTGGCTCTACACTCCTTATCCTACACATCATCATCACACAAAGAATCACACCCTAGATCCGATTGGATAGGTCTATACCCCATTTTGAATATAAGGGTCAAACCATGACCCTTAAACTTAAAATTTGGGGAAAGTGCCCTTGAACATCTTAAAGGGGAGATAAAATTTGGACATGTCAAAGACATGTTCAATTTCTATCTCCCAAAATTCCAGGCCTGGTGGACTTGTATTTAAAGAGTAATTAAAGAAATTGATAAAATGATCAAACTGAAATTAAACCTAACACTGACCTAACCAGGGCCTACTATGGGGCTTTTGTAGATCTCCCTTAGACCTTTCCAGTGAGCCTAAGACACCTAATTTGAACAAGTGTGGAGGGAGTTATGATTTTTTGAAGTTCCCTTGAATTTCTGGAATTATTAATTCGGCCATTACACAGTCAGCGCCACTTTACACACGCCGCGCCGATTGGCTGGGCAATCATTGGCGCTAACCATTAACGGTCCTATTAACCACAGCTGTCAGATGGCAAGATCGGACGGCTGGGATAAAACGCGCTCGATACCGCGGGATGTAATCCGAGCCGTTGATCGGAATCAACGGCTGAGATTGCGTCTTCAACCTCCCACACGTATCCGAGACCGTAAGGCTTCTCCGACGTGATCCGTGATCCCGCCCGATCACGTGTGAACCGATGAAATTTCACAAGGAGGATCAGGACAGTGGAAACCTTCAATCCAACGGTGGAGATTCATTGGGGTGAAGGTTTCCTTCACACTTGACCGGACTACCTAGCTAGGGAGCTCGAGATGAAGAGACTACCGTAGAGAAAGTCTCAACAAATGAGCTTCTCTATCAGGAAGCTTCAGGGCACGATGGCGAACTTATCTCCTTCAGACGTCGGAACGGGAGGACGGCCGGAGGTACGACTTCGAGCGGGATGCCGGAAGCTTTCACGGGCGCTTGCTCGAATGGGTGAAGGGATCGATCTGGGAGCTCGAAGGGAGAGCGTGGGAGGTCGAAGGAGCTCTAGGAAACGATTTCGAGCGATTGAGGATTCTTCTTGCAGTCTGGGGAACTCAAGCCTATTCAGCCACCTCTCGCTGGCTTGGACGGCTGAGATTGAGCTGAAGGGGGCTCGAATTGATGCCAGGTGGAAGATGGTGACGTCCTAGGGAGGTCGTGGGGATCAAACCGGTGGGCAGCAGCTTTGATCCAGGGGTTTTCTGGGGGGGACCACCGAAACTCATTTTCCATTAATTCCGACCGCCGCCGGTCATGGTTTGGGTCGGGTTGACTGGGGAGGCCGATGGGGATATGCTGGAGTCGAGGGTGGAGTCAATTTGGCCTGAGAATGTCTGATTGAGTTGGTGGCTGGGTTGGACCCAAACCTGCTCGGTTCGAGTCGAATTGAGCTCGATCCAGGTCAGATCAGACCCTGGGTTTGATATGGGAGATAGGTCTGGGTCTGGTGCACCCAATGCAAGTGGCAATTGGAACCAATTTGGTCTGGATTAAAAGATGGCCTGGGTTGATCCAAATCTGCTCTGTTCGGGTCGATTTGGCTCAACCCAGGTCAGGCCAGACCTTGGACTTGAGGTGGGAAGTGGGTTTGGGTCTGGTGGACTCAATGCAAGTGGCAATTGGATCCAATTTGATCTGAGTTGGAAGATGGCTCAGGCCCATGTGTTTTTGGCTACTTTGGGTTAGCCTAAAACCTGACCCAGGTTAGCCCAGAGCATGGGCTGGCTGGAGGAGGTGTGTTGGACCTAGAGCCACCTATGGGAGGTGTTGATCAAGTTCAATTGGGCTTAGGTTAAGAATTGGCTCAATCCCAAGTGATCTTGGGCACTTTGGGTTAGCCTAAATCTTGACCCAGTGAGCCCAAGGGTTGGGCTGGTCAAGGAAGGTGCATTGGGTCAATGGGAACCCAATGACACCTTGATTAGGATTCAATTTGATTAAGGTTAAGAGATGGCTCAAGGGAGACCTCTCTTTGGTCACTTGGGTCAAGCTATATGGCTAACCCAAGTGAACCCAAGGCTTGGGCCTCCAGAGAGGTCTCTTGGGTACCCAAGAGGTCATCCCTTACATTCAAAAGGACTTGGAATGGACTTGATTCAAAGATTGAAAGAGAAGGGGTGTATGGGTTAATGGGTCAAACTTGGTTGACTTGGTCAACCAGGTTGACCCAAGGTTTGGACTTAAGCTCAACAAGTTGGGTTTGATATTTGAAACTTGTTGTAAGTGGTTTCAAAGAATTTGGGGTTGATTTGAGTTGAAATGGGCATTTGAAATCCTATAGGGGTATTTTGGTCAATTTTGACCCATGGTCAACTAGGGTAAAAAATGGGTCTGAAAAATGCAGTTTACTGCTCAATGGGTTACAATAAAGGGTCTGAAGTGATTGGAGGCTTTGATGAGGGCTCCAAGATCAAAATCTTCAAGGTGTTTAGGTCCAATGGCATAGGCTGTAAATATTTGAAGGTTTTATAACCTCTGGATTTTGATTTAGATTCTAGGGTTAGAGATCTCAGAATGAGCTCAAAATTGAAGGGTAACCTCCAGAGACATGTCTTATCACTTTGTAAATGATAGACCCTGAATCAGAGGTCATTTGACTGGGTTTTTGAAATGTTTGAAAAATCCTTGAAAAATGTCTTTAGGATAGGGCCTTAAGACTTTGGATTTGAGTCTGGATTTCTGGATTTGGAATGGATTTCAAGTTTGAATGATTAATATTGAAGTATCCAAATCATTTACAATCATGTTGTGATTGTTAATGAATGGATAAGGTCAAAGCGCCGATTAAAGGTAGGATCAAAGTCTAGATTGAAGTTTGGATTCTCAAGTTGATTGGGTCAAAGTTTGGATGTGTTTGAAGCTTGAATTAATTTGGATTTGAATTGAATGAAGTTGAGATTTGAATTGATCAAGGACAGGGGTTAATTTGAAGTTGGAGTTGATCAAAGGTAGGGATTGATTTGAGATTGTAGTTGATCAAAGGTAGGGATTGATTTGAGGTTGGAGTTGATCCTGGGATCTAGAGAAATTCTAAGATCTAGGATCTAGAGGGGCTCTAGAATTTGGGATATAGAAGAATCCTAAGCTCTAGAGTAGGCCCTAAGATCTTGGATCTAGAAAAGAATCTTAAGCTCTAGAGTAGGCCCTAAGGTCTGGCTCTAGGAAAGAATCTTAAAGTCTAGAGTGGATCCTAGGATCTAGGATTGATCTGGATTTGGAAGGGCCATAGTGACCTCATACAAAAATGAGGTCAACAAAATCAGCAAATGTTAGATTTAGGAACCCAAACAGTTTTAGGTTCCATCTTATGAAAAGAAGAATGTGATGCATGAGTGTTATGCAGTGAATTATGCAATAAGTCTCCACAGCCAATATGTACTACGGTGAATGGTGCAAGTAATGTGTTATGATGTCCTAACATGCCACATGAAAAACATCTAATTCCAAGAAAAGGATTTCTAATCGGTTCAGTTATAATGCCTCTTCCTAGGTATTATTGTCCTCTTCTTCAGGTCAGTCTCGATGAGTTCAGATGCAGACTCCGCCTAGAAGGCTTTTTGGGCTCGCTTCTTATCCTTTTTGAACTTAGATTTCATCCTCATTCTTTTCTTTTCTTGACTCTTTCTCGTTCCCACTCATACAAAGTTTCTCCAAATGAAGATGGATATCAATCCTCCCAACTACCCTCTCACTCTTCTCTTCCAACCATATAATTATGTAGTAGCCGGACCTCTCGATCAATCATTCCACCCAAACCCACACCCTTCTCCACTCCTATCCATCCTTTTATCTTGAACTCTCCCACATTGACACTTACCTACGCTCATTGGACCACTGATTCTGATGTCTTCTCTTTGTGGCTCTCGAGTACTTTTATAGGTAGTGAAGGGACTCATTTTCTAGACGCCTGAGCAGAACCTTCCGTTATTGGATATTTCCTCTCACTTTTCTGAGTACTTCATTCCTCAGCATCGTCTCCTTTCAAATAGAGTGATTAGTACAGTCAAGTTAAATAGGAAGAGTTGTAGGGTACAAACAGAGTGAACTGTTATTCCTTAGTTTAAGTTGACTCCTTTTCAGTTTATAGTTCATAGATACCTTTTCAGTTGTGTTAAGTGAACCATGTTAACTTTCTCTATCCAAGAAGCTGTTGCAAGAAAGTCTCCATCGGCATCCTATCTTAATGTCTCTCGACGGGGGGAATGCAATTTGTTTAGCTTAGTGTCCATCATCATCTTTCCTTTCCTTATTGGAAGAATAGGGAAAGAAAGACCTTGCCTCACACCGGGATCCCTCTCATCGATGATACTTATTTTAGGGTCCATTCTAAATTATGAATCAATCTATTTCAAGAATCAACTTAGCTGCTTCTAACGAAGGTAGTTCTCTACTTCATTAGAGTAGCAACATGGATTCCTATTTTTGGCTGACGAAACACACCTGACCCCAGCTTCAATGCTTTGTACCAACATGTGCAAGCCTAACGTAGGGTGCCCTAAGCTTCCTTTAAGCTTCTTGCTGCTCGTAGTTACTTCACTTGCCTGTGGTGTGGAAGCGAGAAAAGGTCAGATCAAGTTGGATGGCTCCAACAACCTGTCTGGAAAGGACAATTTCAGACCCTCTTTCATGAGCCTTCGAAGAACATGGTTTTTTCTGATGGAACTGAGGCTACTCCTCCAGAGAAAGTTAAAGTTGAACAATCCATAGTAGGAGAATATGGATCTACTATTATCTCTTTTATTCCTAATCTGGCGTATGAAGCATGGTTACGGAAGGATCAAATGGTTTTTAGTTAGAAAACATTGAGTTTAGCTTTGATTTTCTTAAATCACATGTGTTTTAGTATAAAAATGAGGTTTCATTGATTCATAGGGTCTCAAAAGGAATTCCTATGAGAAAAAAAAGATAGGGAAGAGAAGATTCAAGAGGCCTGTCAGGATTAACATAAAGAAAGATGGATGAGCCAACTTGAGATTATATTTCTTAGCATTATCATCACAAGAAGAGATTCTGGATTTTTCTTACTTTGTATATTTTGGTCAAATTGAGTCAAGTGGCTAAGCCACAGAAGTATTTGAACTCTCTATTCCATATCCATTGAAACAAGTATTTGTGGTTTCAGCTTGAGCCGTATAGATAGAAATTCTCATATACGCCTCTCAGAGGGGGATCTTTCTTGGGTTACCTATCTCATAAAGTTATGATTGGTTCAAGGAATGTCTTGAGATTGAAGAGATTATAGCTGATATAACTAGTAAATATGTTCCTCTCATGTCAACATATTTTATTGTCTAGGAGGAATTACACATACTTGCTTTTTAGTACAAGTAGCTACGGTTTTTCTATGACCATTTACTATAGCCCAACTATTACAGGGTTTTTTCTCTATTCAATACATAATGACTGAGGCAAACTTTTGTTGGTTAATTCGATAAATTCATCGATGTTCAACAAGTATGATGGTTATAATGATGATCTTGCACGTATTTCGTGTGTATCGGTGAGTTTCCCCCATAATGAACTTGGTTACAGTAGTATTCGGGCTATATTGATCACATCTTTTAGCATAACTGATTATTCCTTACCTAAGACCAATTAGCTATTGGGCAGTCAAAATCGTAACAGGCAGGCCTGAAGCTATCCTAGAATAGTAATAGGATCACCTTTGGTAGAATTATTAGGTGGAAGTGCTAGTGTGGGCCAATCCACTTGGCTCATTTTTAATTGTTTACATACTTTTGTACTGCCTCTTCTTACTGTTGTATTTATGTTAATGCACTTTAATGATACGTAAGCAAGGTATTTTGGGTCCTTTATAGAAGGCAGAACATAGATATTTGTAATTTATCATATCGGGGAGGAACAAGAGTCATTCATTGCTTAAATAGGATTATTGAAAAATAAGGCATGTTATTTGGATATCTTCTATTCAACTCTGAAGTATTATTATTTGATACGAATCGAATAGTTGAGGTATATTTTCCTAAAAGAGGATGGATTATGGGAGTGTGTAACTTGAACTATTGATTGGTCCATGCATTAATATGATTTATCCGCCACTTGGAATTAACACCCAATGTGTCTCTACATCCACCATCACTAAGTCCCTTTATGTACATAGGATAGGCTGGTTCGCTTGAGGAGAATATTTCCTATGATCATACTCAATCATTTCATGCATGAACAGGCCCGTAAGATCCCTAGAATAAGTGATGAGGAATCCAATGTTCTATTATTCCACTTGTTTCATTTTTCTTTTTATAACAATTTTTAGTAATTTTCTTATAATTAATTGCTAGTATTAGTATTTCTCATTAATTTGATTCATAATCTTAGTAAGTTTTTTATAGTATGTTGATGCATTCATTTCCTCTGCATCGACCTAATCTATGATACTATCGAAGTGAAATAAGGATCTAAGAAGCACAGGGACTAGACTTATTATAACAAGTAAAAACTTTGTATTTTTGTATGTAACACAATCGAGATGTTGTGGTGATAAAAACCAACCAAAAGACATGAATGAGACAATCCAAAGGCACTTGATCATGATCAATTTGTAAGCCTACTGGATATTAAGCATTTCCTTGTTGCCAGAACTGATCGAATTCTTTACAATGAATCGTTGCAACTCGGGGAAATGTATATTGATAAATCTTTTCCTACATAGAGTCATTATACACTTATATATGTATATATGTATGAAATATAGAAATATGCCGCCAGAGTGCGCAAACTAAATCCTCACATTTCTTGATCTTAGATCCACCATGAAAGAAAGTGAATTGAAGCCCTCAAATCATCGATATTAGATTTAGCTGAGAAAAATGCATTCTGAAGTACTCCACTATTGATCTTAGATGTGATTAGGATGACCAATGGCAAATACCCTAAATACCCTTCACTATGAGGGGACACTAAGAGGCTGTCAAAATTTAAACTAATAAGGAATCTCATAGAATTTAGTTGTCATTTTTTAATATAATAACATATAACTAAATAATTATAAGAAGAGAGAGAGAGAAAAAGGGAGAGAGAACCGTAACATTCTCTTGATATACAAGTGTCAACCAGCACCTAATGATTAATATATGATAATGAATGTGATAGTTAATGAAAAACCTTTTATTTGGATAAACTGTAACAAGGCTAATTTTACTGTAGGTGATCTTTGATATCAAGATATAATTTAGGTAAATGAAAATGAATATTACTTTTCAATCAAAGCTTAATCAAGATCACAATGACATCTCATTTTTTATGGAAAATTACTCTAATATGGTTGTTGAATAGAGTTATTTGAAATGATATAGCTTTTTTCATGTTAATAGATATGATGGACTATTCCTTGACTAGTTGATGTATAGGAAATGAAGCATGAATTAGTTATTAGAATAGTTGATTTAATAGGGTAACTTAAAATGAGTAACTTGAGACATGGACAAAGCCTCAAGATTTGGTGGGATAAAGAACATTCTTCAAATAAGATTTCATCTAAGAAGCATTTCAAGAAAGCATTGTCCGCTTTATTTCTTAATATCCCTAATTAGGGTTCGCCTCTTTCCACTAGTCTAACACATTACATACAAATTTTTAATAAAGATATAGATAGAATTCATAAAAATCATGTTGGATGTGTTGTGCATTTTACCTTCTTTCTGATTTATCAGGAACACAAAGGTTTTAGTGATGTGTATGCCATTGGGGTGATTTCATTTTCCATGTATCATCTTTCTTTCAAAAGTTGCTGCCATTGTTACCCTCGATCCTCTTCCTAAAGCAGATTTGTGTTTGATTGACAAATCCTTCTGCTCAAGTAAGCATCAAGGAATAAATATAGTTAAAGAAAAAATGGGTTTACCCATATCTTGTTAGGTGAAGGAAACAATGAATTTTGTAATGTGAAAAGAGAAAAGAACTTAAAATTGAAGCTCATTTGAAACAATATTGAATGTGAAGCGAAGAGATTTTCATAGACTTAGTTCACAAGGGAAGGAATAATAAGGCTTGTAGTGTGAGAAGTCATAACCACATATATAACTTCCTATATTAGATTTACTTCTATGAGGCAAAGGCCTTATTCTCCAAAACACACATTCTCATTTAATAATTGATATCTGTGGATGGAGAGGGTCGAAGAATAAGTGAAATAGAAAAGGAAAAAAATTGAGTTTTAGGATCTGCACGTTGACCTTGGTCTAACTACTTTCAGTATTTTAATTAATTCATTTGAATTTTCCAATCTCTTCCATAAAACCATAGCAGTATATCTCTTACAATATAATTATTATTGATGGGCATCTTGACATAAATATTATACATGAATCATGCTACTTATACAAGTGTAACTAGCAAATAAAAAACTATAAGCAAATATAATAAGAAAATTAAAAATTTAGATAAGTGTAATTGAAATGCAAAATACCTTTAAACACATCCCATATTGCTCCAATCATTCTTAACACACCTAAGTTAGAGATCTGAGAATGCTGCGTGGGTTAATATTCAAGTTTCTCATTCTCCTGAAGGGTTGTAGTTGACCTGACTTGGCTTAAAAAATAAAGCCTAATCAAAAATTTAATGGGATACTTAAAACCCAAATGATGGTCATGTCAAAATCTATTCTCAATCAAAGGGGACCCTAAATTTAAAAAATCTCCCAATCCTATGAAAATATAAGTAATTTTGATGTACCTCAAAGATGGACGTGCTGATAAATAAATCTTAAAGAGGGTCAATCGCAAAAGCCATATTCAAAAATAAATACAAACATATAAACTAAAAGCATTTACCTTCCATAATCTTATCCGCAGTGATAAATTGAAAGTAACCTCAAGTCACAAAGAGCGAATGTCATGTGGGGTGCATTGCTAAAATTCATCCTTGTAAAGTTTTCTGCCAACAAGGGCATAACACGTGCCTTATGATCAGGTTGTTTTACCATAAAATGGAACCATTATATTATGATCACGGCCAAAGCCTGTATGTTTACTAATAGTGCCAAACCTTTAGTAATGAATTACAGGACATATTTTATTGGCATAAAGCCTTTATTAGTTAAGGTGGATTCAATTATATCCCCTTAGGCAAATACCACCCCAAGTTGAAAGGTATCCTTAGATAATTTAACCCATGCATGTGATATGATGCCTTCTATTAGATTTGGTTGATTACTTCCTTGACTAAGTAGATCATGACTATGAAAGCCGGATGACAAAACCATTAGATCTTATTAGGCTCTTCATTATACCCCCTCCCCCCCCTCCTCCCCTATTTTAAGTTTATAGTGATATGCTTCAAAATTTAATCAAATCAAACCTTAAAGTTATCACTATTATACCCAGCTTGTAACCAATGTGACCTATCTTATTATTAACCTTATTTAAAAGTTGGCTCAGTTTTTAGGAGCACTAATAACTATAGGGCTTATATATAAAAAGAAAATCAGAACTTATATATATAGTATTCTCAAAGGGAAAAATCTCTAGTAGTGTCTTAGCTAAAACCCAATCTACAATCTAAAAATTTCCTTGAAACATAAATATGTTAAAGCTCTCCTCATTCACATAAATATAGTAGAAAGATATTGCACACAGAAGAGTGGACACAAATCTTTTGAGCACCCAACCACCTCTAGTTAGTCTCCTTGTAGGTTGGATAAGTCATTCAGATATTGTAGCAATTTTCTTTGGATATTAAGTTGACTTTATGAAGAACAAATAATGCCTTGTCTTTGAGAGAGCACGATCACGCTAAGGAATGTTTCCCTATGAGAGGATAATTTAATCTAGTTGGAAGTAAATGTCTACTTAGATAGTAAACTGAATTCTTTTTTTATGTCTCATTTACTTGAGCTAATAAGGTAAGAAATTCACTTCAGTTGTAGCAATAAAATTACTAGTTTTCCCAAGAATAGGAGCTTCTAAAACTAGAGATCTATTAAATTTTATTTTATACTATCAAATAATTTTTTAAAATTTTCATCCAACTGTAATAAGCCTCTATGAAGCAGCAATGGCTAACATCTGCCTGAAAAATTTGATATGAATCTTCAATGGTATGACATAGTGGAAAGATATTAACTGAGTAAGACTTTTAGGTGGTGGCGTTTCTATTATAGCTTTGATTTTATTTGGATATAACTTGATTCCCCGATGTCAATTAAAACCTAAAAACTTTCCTAAAGTGACACCGAAAGCCACTTCAACAGATTCATTTTCATGCTATGTTGACATAAACATGGAAATGATTCTTAGATATAGTGATCATCTCTTTGGAGACTTTTAATAATTAGAACATTAACAAAACATGCCATTGATTGTGGATTAGTTCATCAAAGATCCTCTTCATTGCTCATTGATATGTTGCCCCATATTCTTTAAACTAAATGTCATAACTTTATAACATATAACTCAATTGGTTATAAAGTTGTATTCTTTCCTCCTCAAGGCCATTTTAATTAGGATGTATCTTGCCATCCATAAAGGAGAATATTGCATGCGAGGATGCACTATCAATCATAAGTTTTAGAATATGAGTAGAAACAATCTTTATGATAAGATTTGTTTAAATCTCTATTGTTAATATAAATAGAATTTAATCATATTTTTCTTGACTAGCACAATGCTAGCTAACTACGGTAAATATTCTCCTTCCTAAAAAAAATCCTACATAAATTAACTTTTTAAATTCAAAAATCACTTATTTATGTTGAGTCACATTCATCTAGGTGATTGTTTAATCAAAACCATTTTTTGTTTGAACTTCTAACTAATGGACTGTTATATTTTGAGAGAGAATAGGGTATTTCTTCATAGCTTCAGGTGAGCTAGTCTTTAAATTTTTTAATAATTCTATTATTTCATTGGCCTCATCATCTTTGATTAATGAACAATGATAATTTAGAGGATATTCTTCATTTCCTAGATATATTTCTTTCATATCATCAATCATATATATAATTTACTCTTAAAGTTCTGAGGTTCATCCCTAACTTAAGGGTCATCAAGATCATCCAAAGTTTCTAAATAGATTCAAAAAGAAGTTCAGAATTAAAGAGGACTGCGAGGGTGAGAATAAAGCACGAAGAGGTGTGAGTAAAAAAATCGGTACTGGATAGAGAGGTGGACTGGATTGATTGTTCGGGAGAGAGAAAATGCTGTATTCTTTGTAGCGTGGTAGGCAGCCTGATCATCAGCTTCCGAAAATGAGGGTCCAGCGTGCCCCTCGAGGAGTTCTCATACGTGTGTCGAGAATGCTTGCTACCAGCCATTAGCAAAAAAAGCAAGGAACATGAAGTAGAAAGCCAAAGAAAGAAATTGATGTGGAAACAAATGGCTGGAAGGGATCAATTTAAAGAAATGGCCAGATCAACTAGGACGATCGTAGGATTGTCCAGGCTGATGAAGGTGCAATTATTGTGCCAGTTCGGTTGGTCAAAAAGGCAGTTCAATCATCCGGATGATAAGATATCATCCGGGACAATAAGACACAGGCGATCACTCAAGGAGTCAAGCCGGATGACCGTTGAAAAAGCATATCGTCAGGAGGCCGATTTATGTGGATTATCCAGGATGAGCACAATAATGGATCATACCGGCCGATTTTAAAATATTTTAAATCATGCGCCACGTGTATCGTCCAGGATGAACAGTGGATCGTCCAAACGATGTCCAAAAATGGATCATCCCGGGCAAAATTATAGATTTTAACGTGCTGACACGTGTATCATCCGGATGAATAGGTGTAACGGACGGGATGATTACCAATAAATCATCATCTTGGATAAAAAAGGTATCGGCCAGGTCGTTCAAGATGATTGTAGCAGAGGACGATCATATCTCTAGGATGATAATAGATCATCTAGGATGATGAAGAGCAGAAAAGTCAGAAATTTCAGTAGATGGAGTTTTTTATGAGAAAAGAAATATCGTCCAAGACGATAAAGGTACGGCCAGGACGATGTGTCAAAATTTTGAACTTCAGAGGAAGGATGGAGATGATCAGAGAAGACCCAAAATAATAAAATCAACTAAGAACAATAATGATAAACACGAAAAAAGGTATAAAAAGTAGCAAAGAAATAAAGTTTTTTTTTTTTTAATTTAGTAAGGCATACATATGATAAAGCTCCAAATAATTAAATTTTAAAGATTTGTATATCAATGAGTTAACAAAGTGAAATCTGAAAATGGTAGAATATCCAATCCTGTTAACCCTAGCTCGGACTTTTTCAGGGCAAAATCGTCTTTTGAAAAAAAAGACCTAACTCAGAGCAAACAAATTGGGTAAAAAAAGATCCATTCAAGCTTGCTCCAAAGAAAATATCTTATAAAATATTACCAAAGCAATTTGTCTCATTCATGGAATTTGAATTCAAGCCTTTGAAAATATCAAGTAACCCAAGAATTCTAAAATTTTTTAAAAGTTTGAAAGAGGGGTAAGCTTATCTTTGCGGGCTCATTTTATGTCTCTTGTCAATTTGAAAGGCTACTTTGCACATCTTTTGATTTTTGATACACTTTATGTATATTTTCAATTTGGCGTCATTGCGCATATTTTTGTTTTTAGTGTCATTGGCCTTTTTATTTTTTGTTCTTGCAAGCTAGATCCTTTTCAAAAACTTAAAATATTTTTAGTTGTGAGTAGATCTTCCAATATTAGAGAAGAGAAACTCACTCTCTAATATAAGAATAATGACCACAAAGCAGACTTTAGAATTATTATGATTAATGCAATGACAATATTTCAATTACTTGAAAGATATTAAAACTTTGAATATTATAAATATAAGATAGATTATTCTAGCAAGATAGAAAAGATCTTAATTTCAAAAACAGTTGTTAATTTTGAGATAGACTTTTATTTAGAAAAAAAAATTAACCACTTAAGAGGTTAGAGGGGGGAAACCAGCGAATGTTTCTCCTAACTGATTTAGAGAGATTAAACATGACTATAATCTCCAAAAAATAAAATCAAGAAGAAAATATTAATCAGCGAGATCCAAAAAGAAACGTGCTAAATAAACAAAAGTAAAAATGACAAAAAAAAAGTAGAAAAGAAACCAACTAAATAAAAAAGAAAGAAAAGAAGTTAATAATAAGCAATTGATCAGAAAATATGTAACACAGATTTGATTAAGCAAGCAAAAATAATAATTAAGAGTCGTGAGCCTCCGCAGTCCAAGTACCATATGCTCTCATGAGGTCTTTGGTGAGAGCAAACCTGCAAAATGGTGGAATTTTGAAAACAGGTTTTGAAAAATATTAGTTTTTCTTGGGAATTTTAAATTTTAGATTGAATTCTAATTCTAGAGTCGAACAACTCGGTAAAAAAGTATATCGCCCGAAGGACGAAAATAAAATTCATAAGATGTTCAGACTTAGATTATGAAACTCATCTGAATATCATGACCAGATTCAAAGGAGAATTTCACATGGCCCCGAGGGGACAGGTAAATTTCAACTAAATATCAGTTATGATATCCAAAGAAGAGCGTCGAATTCACACACCAAGCCTTATCAAAGAAGGAGTATCTCCCCAAAGGATAACACCTTCAATGATAATTTTCTTTAATATAATAACAGACGATTATTCTTTAACTTTTCCCAAAAATCTAAGAAGACTTAAAAAAATATAATTTTGAAATCAGGTGCATGTGGTTCCAAATCTCCTACGAGCGCAAGCCCCGTAGTTAATTACATCGTAGGGAGATAGAGTCCCCACGAAAACTCGATTAAAGTAATAAATGAAATTTTGTTAGATTTTCTAAAAGTGAAAAAAAAACGAATAGGATTTTTGGAAAATCAAAAGGGAATGGATCAAGATTGAACATTTATTAACAGAATCGAGGGAAGAGAGGTAGGGGACACCTTGACATTCCAGAACCATCCGGAAGTGTCCCACTTAATATAAGTGTTGGCTTTATGTTTTAGGATTGAAAGGAAACTTAATTGAAGTTGAGCATCTTATTAGAAATTTGGGATTATTTCCCGAAATTTGGGGTCTTAAACCGATCTTCCCCAATCCTAAGTCTAATTTGGACCTGGACCACAGTCGTCGAACCTAACTAATGTAATGTAATGCTGGACTTACCCCGGCCTGGATTGGCACCTAATCAATTTAAAAGAGATGAGTTCGGTCTTTATGAAAGAGTGGTAGGGACATGTACTATAAAGTTTTGGAGGTTAGGGCCGAAATCTAGAAATTTTCCTAATTAGCCCCTTCGACTAGTTGGGTGCTAAAATGCTAAAGCTGTGCAATAAAATTTTGACTCTTTTAATTGTATCTAATGCAATGCATGCTGGTCGACAACTTCCAATCAAATATGCTTGAAATTTTAAAAATAGGCTTAAAAAATATTTTTATAGAAGATTGGACTTCCCCAGGTCTGGCACCTCGTCCTCATAGGTCAGACATCCGGACTCTACTCGTAGGCGGGGAGGGTCTAAAGCAAGGAAAGAATAATGCAGAGATATGCATGCAACCCCGGGGTCGATCCCGGCTAATTCCCTAATTCGTTATCTTTCTATGTTATTTAGACTCACTAAAATTTTTAGACATTTAAGATTTTGAGTAGAAAACTTTCACACCCTTACGAGTCTCACTATCCAGGCGAAAACAAAAGAGGCACACAATCGCCAAAAAACTAAGAAAGCAGGTAATCTATAGGCAATCAATTCAACATCAAATATAAATAATCAATAGATGTCCATAGACAAAGTTGCCTTGCTTATAACAAACCAGAATTTTGTATAAAGTAAAGTGGCCGGGCCTACTGACAACAACCGGATTCTAAACCTAGTAGTGACGCAAGTAGTTTTGAGTGGGATATTCTCAATCTTCAAGTCTTCAATCTTATTCTTCTTTGAACTCCTTTTCTTCAAACTCCTTGGATTCTTCGTGGTAAACTACCCAAATGGTAAGAGGGCATTCCCTTCAAAGGGGAAGGCCACTCTTTCCTCTTTGGGAATAGAAAAGGTATGATTCCAAATTGGATTTCCAAATGGAGAAGGAATGTTTCTCAAGGGGCATCCTTTTCTCTTTGGAATCCAAACTTTGGACCTATATATCCCAACTCAAAATTAACTTTCACAACACTTAACACTTATACAAATTACATTTATATCAAATCAAAAATCTAGACTCTCCTGCAAGGTTATCTAAGCAGTTAATTAATCAAAAAAATATATTCCCAAGCAGTTATATAGTGCAGAAAAGAAAGTAAAACACTGGGCCACCTCTTTTTATTTGGGGGCTTTAGCAGCTGAAGCACCTGTGTAAGCATTTATAACAATTGATATTTTTTATTGATTTAGCCCCCTTTTATTGCCCTGCTGAGCGTGGCCACCTGCAAAAATTGTGTGAACATCAGATCGCTCCTAACCTAAGGGTAACCTAGTCGCCAACACATCAACCATCCATAGAGTGCAAAAAGTAAACAGACACAGCAAAGCAATTTCATCCACAACATGTAGTGAAAACTACGAAAAATCGGCACACAGCAGTAAAGTAAAACACCGGTCTAACCTAGATCTAGAGTTGGTGTCCTAGCAAATTATTTAAAGTGTGGTGTAAAAGATCGTGATGGCTGGGGTAGGTCCTAAAGTGGGTGAAAGTTAAAGTTTGTCTAAAAGTCTGGGTTTGTTAAGCTTAAAAGGGGGATTTAGGTTAATGTTTAAATATTAATATTAAGAATTTTGATCAATATATTTTAAGAGTTAATGATTACTATCTTGTTTCACACCGAGGCCGTGAAGTTTATTTCACCTTCCTTGGGGCTAAGCTAATAGCCTCGTAGGCCTGGTTTACCTAGTAGCAATCAGGGTTAATTAATTGATTTAAATTGGTTGGAATTAAAAGAGTGGATTAATATAAAAAAGGATTGGTTACTGATTTAATGGTTGGTTGAGAATTTTATTATCCTATTAAGAAAATTCTAGAATTTGAGGAGTTAATAGATTTTGAGGATTATCCGGATATGCTAACTAAAAGGCCAAAATTTGACTTTCAAAATTAGAGTTAATCTTATGGGTTTTAGATTTTAAATAAATACTAGACCTAATTATGAGGTTGTTAGACAGGTGCTACACACTCAATTTGGAGTTTTCTATCAAAAGTTATGATTTTTAAAGTTTTGGCCCGATTTTGACCTAAAGTCACCTAAAATGTTGACTCCTTGATTTTAACCAAATTATGGAGGTTTAAATTTTTAGAGAACACTAGATTCTAATTGAAGTAATTAGCCATTGAGTTTGATTAGTTTAAATTTTTCTATAATTAGCAGTGATTTTGGAAGTTTACATATTTGTAATGTAACCAAATTATTACAACTAAGGGGCACTTAAGGATTTGAACCGAATGAGTCCCAAAACTCCTTGAGATCGTTCCAAAGGTCATAAATGACCTAAGGATAGATCATCAAGTCTTTAAAGCCCTTTTGGGTTTTTAATGTTTTTTTAATTAAATAAGCTAGTAACCTTTGATTTTACCTAAGGAATAATTTAAGACAAATCTAGAAGTCAATTTAAGAGGTTTCAATTCTCATTATTATGAGATTAATTAGGGACAATATAAATTTTAATATATTTTATGAGTTAAAGACAGTTTCATTATCAATTGATTAGGGTTAATAGGCCATTTCATAAGAAGGATTTGGAGGCTCCTACTTGGGGAACCAAATGAACTCCAAAGATGAGAATTTGGACCAAGGATCACTTGACCCTAAGGATTAAACCCACCAAATTTGAGGCTCAAATGGAGTACTCTAAGGTGGTTAACTAAACCCCCCAAGGAGAGCTCTAAGTCACCTTCAAATCACTATAGGGACCTATCCTAAAATTAGATTGGGGCAAAATCAGTGGCTCACACTCCTTATCCTACACATCTTCATCACACAAAGAATCACACCCTAGATCCGATTGGATAGGTCTATACCCCATTTGAATATAAGGGTCAAACCATGACCCTTAAACTTAAAATTTGGGGAAAGTGCCCTTGAACACCTTAAAATGGGGAGATAAAATTTGGACATGTCAAGAAATGTTCAATTTCTATCTCCCAAAATTCAGCGCTGGTGGACTTGTATTTAAAGAGTAATTAAAGAAATTGATAAAATGATCAAACTGAAATTAAACCTAACACTGACCTAACCAGGGCCTATACTATGGGCTTTTGTAGATCTCCCTAGACCTTTCCAGTGAGCCTAAGAACACCTATTGAACAAGTGTGGAGGGAGTTATGATTTTTTGAAGTTCCCTTGAATTTCTGGAATTATTAATTCGGCCATTACAACAGTCAGCGCCACTTTACACCACGCCCGCCGCCGATTGGCTGGGCAATCATTGGCGCTAAACCTTACGGTCCTATTAACCCAGCTGCAATGGCACGGTACGGCGGTACGCCTCGCACGCGCGGGATGTACCGAGCCTTAGTCGATCATCGCTGGTAGCCGTCTTCAACCTCCCACACGTATCCGACCGTAAGGCTTCTCCACGTGATCCGTGATCCCGCCGAGAATACCTGATGAAATTTCACAGGAGGATCAAGGACAGTGGAAACCTTCAATCCAACGGTGGAGATCATTGGGGTGAAGGTTTCCTTCACATTGACCGACTACCTAGCTAGGGATCGAGAGAAGAGACTACCGTAGAGAAAGTCTCAACAAATGAGCTTCCTATCAGGAAGCTTCAGGGCAGATGGCGAACTTATCTCCTTCAGACGTCGGAACGGAGGACGGCCGGAGGTAGACTTCGAGCAGGTATGCCGGAAGCTTTCACGGGCGCTGCTCGAATGGGTGAAGGATCGATCTGGGAGCTCGAAGGAGAGCCTGGGAGGTCGAAGGAGCTCTAGGAAACGATTTCGAGCAATTGAGGATTCTCTCTGCATCTGGGGAACTCAGCCTATTCGCCACCTCTCGCTGGCTTGGACGGCTGAGATTGAGCTGAGGGGGCTCGAATTGAAGCAAATTAATTGATATCTCGAGATTAATTAAGAAATATTTTAATTAGGTCATACAGTACAACCCAAATTGAACCATATGTTGAGTATAAAATTAGTATCTTTCTTAACCTTTGGTCACTAGGGTTTTGATAAAGCACAACACTTTGTATAATATGAGTTAATTTCATATCGAACAAATTACTTTGTACAGTATGAAACCATGATTGTACAGTATGAATTACTTAAAAAAAGTACTCTCTCAAAAACATTTTTATCTCTCCCTTGTGTGTGTGCAAGGTTACTCAGCAACTATATCCACCTTTTACATGATACAGACTCATAAAAGGATAAAATATAAATAAAATAATTCGACTGTAACCCTAGTCTACTAAATCTTGAGCTGATCAAAATTGCAAGTGAACGACTATAAAATAATTTTTTGAAATGTTAGTACACATAAAAATAAATCAAATATTACAAAAATAGGAGAAGGAAGTAATAGGCACAATTAATCATCAAAATTCATAATGTTTGAAATATGTTTGCAATAGTCGCCCATCAAAGATACTTCAAGAACACTAGAATATCGACATTATAGCGATAACCACTTTACTGACAACAACATGACATCAAAAGTTCATCTTTATAGATCCATGTTCTCTATCATTAAGCACTGAAGTGTCCACACTCTATAACTTCTCGTCTCATAAATTTCTCTTTTGGTGCTGAAGCGTTCAAAAGACAGCAGATGTGCCAAGGTTTATTAGTTTTAACTTCCCAGAGGACACGAACCTATCACACATCAATGTGAATGTTCATTAAGTAATTGATACACATTTAGCGAGTACATGGTGGAACCAAGAAATTAGTGCAATAATGTTAGTTCATTTGTTGGGCAAAAATACATCGATCTTTTAAGTGTCATAGTGCAAAATGACTATGTTATATTTTTCTATAAATAGTCACTGTTATATTTGTAAGGGAGCTCAGTCACTTAAATAATTTTAGTATAATTTAGAGTTCTTCTTTGGAAATCCCTTAGGGTGTCAAATAAGGAAATTTATGGAAGTACTTGATACCATAATTAGAGTTTTAGCTTTTGTTTGTGGAAGAAATTTTGTAAGTAAAAATAAAGAGTACAGAGGAGATCATTGAACCATTATGTTGATATCACATCCTTTATATTTTCTTTTATTCATGCTATTAATTAAAATGGTTTTTCTTTAATTCTACTCATGTCTGACTAAATTCTCTAGGTTGAGAGCTTAGGCTGATATACTATACATAATTGCAATATATATTAAGAATGAGACAAGATGTGGAAGATAAACCTATACCAAAAGAACTGGAAAGATGTGGTTAGGCTGTTATCATGGATGAGCTATAGAGAAAATAAAATTGGGAGTTGATGAGGACCCATGCCCAATGTTTATTACTGTTCTTCTTTTTAGAGTAAAACTGAAGAGATGAAAGCATTACCTCTTAAATAAGTGTTTGCTTTTCTTGGATGTTTAATGAAATACTTAGCTTACTCACTCACACTTTATAGCTGTTAACAAAATTAGTTATCAAACCCAATGTAATACACGTTAAATAAGCTCAAGGAAAATGAGGTTGGATATTGAGGAATAAGTAATAATAGAAACTAAGAAGCTTATCAAAGAAAGCTTTATTCGAGAGAGGAATATGCTGATGTTGATAACCATTATATTATGGTGAAAAAGAAAATGGTTGTCAAATTCACATATATATTGACTTTCAAGATTTCAATAATGCATTTCCAAAAGATGAATTTTCACTTTCAATATCAAAATTGCTAGTTGATAATACTTCCATTATGATACATTCTTATTTATGGATGGATCGCCAGTATATAATCAAATCAAAATGGTACATAAAGTTAGAATAGTTTAGATTCAAGAAATTTCCTCAATTTATAAATGGTTTGAGGCAAAGTTGAAAAGACAAATCATGCACCTGACATGTTAGATTAGGCAATCAACACTTCCAAATAACACAAAGCATCTGATAAAATGATAGCACCTATTAACATAGCTTTTATAGATTTTTGAAAAACCCTGATCAAGACATCAAAAAGCTAATTTTGGATATCAGCAAGAGTAACAAGTTTTCAACAAAAATGATATGCTATGGAGTGTAAATCATATTTGTTGGGGGAAATGTGTTGGCCAATGACATCAAACAAACCCAACTCACACATGACACTCCCATATGACACTCTCAGAGATAGTTCCCTCATAACTCTTATAAGTTCCCTGACATAATTCTCTTTCTTGCTCTTAACTAATTACACATAGAAGTATTGGTCTTTGAATGGCCCTCCCTCTCATATTTCCTTTAATCCCACATGAGACCCTCAAACATCTATTCCCATAACTCATCCGCGCTCACTTAACCAACCTCAGGAACCCATTACCTACTTTTTCTCCTAACTGACTAGTTCCCAATCCCTTTATCATTCGCATATGAAATTCACATTAGCACTCGACCTTCTTTCTCGTTCCCACTCATACAAAGTTTCTCCAAATGAAGATGGATATCAATCCTACCCAACTACCCTCTCTCACTCTTCTCTTCCAACCATATAATTATGTAGTAGCCGGACCTCTCGATCAATCAATTCCACCCAAACCCACACCCTTCTCCACTCCTATCCATCCTTTTATCTTGAACTTCTCCCACATTGACACTTACCTACGCTCATTGGACCATACTGAGTCTGATGTCTTCTCTTTGTGGCTCTCGAGTACTTTTATAGGTAGTGAAGGGACTCATTTTCTAGACGCCTGAGCAGAACCTTCCGTTATTGGATATTTCCTCTCACTTTGCTTGAGTACTTCATTCCTCAGCATCGTCTCCTTTCAAATAGAGTGATTAGTACAGTCAAGTTAAATAGGAAGAGTTGTAGGGTACAAACAGAGTGAACTGTTATTCCTTAGTTTAAGTTGACTCCTTTCAGTTTATAGTTCATAGATACCTTTTCAGTTGTGTTAAGTGAACCATGTTAACTTTCTCTATCCAAGAAGCTGTTGCAAGAAAGTCTCCATCGGCATCCTATCTTAATGTCTCTCGACGGGGGGAATGCAATTTGTTTAGCTTAGTGTCCATCATCATTCCTTCCTTTCCTTATTGGAAGAATAGGGAAAGAAAGACCTTGCCTCACACCGGGATCCCCTCTCATCGATGATACTTATTTTAGGGTCCATTCTAAATTATGAATCAGATCTATTTCAAGAATCAACTTAGCTGCTTCTAACGAAGGTAGTTCTCTACTTCATTAGAGTAGCAACATGGATTCCTATGTTTGGCTGACGAAAACACCTGACCCCAGCTTCAATGCTTTGTACCAACATGTGCAAGCCTAAACGTAAGGGTGCCCTAAGCTTCCTTTGAAGCTTCTTGCTGCTCGTAGTTACTTCACTTGCCTGTGGTGTGGAAGCGAGAAAACGGTCAGATCAAGTTGGACGGTTCCAACTACCTTGTCTGGAAAGGACAATTTCAGACCCTCTTTCAATGAGCCTTCGAAGAACTTGGGTTTTTCTGATGGAACTGAGGCTACTCCTCCAGAGAAAGTTAAAGTTGAACAATCCATAGTAGGAGAATATGGATCTACTATTATCTCTTTTATTCCTAATCTGGCGTATGAAGCATGGTTACGGAAGGATCAAATGGTTTTTAGTTAGAAAACATTTGAGTTTAGCTTTGATTTTCTTAAATCATCATGGTTTTAGTATGAATATGAGGTTTCAATTGATTCATAGGGTCTCAACAAGGGAATTCCTATGAGAAAAAAAAGATAGGGAAGAGAAGATTCAAGAGGCCTGTCAGGATTAACATAAAGAAAGATGGATGAGCCAACTTGAGATTATATTTCTTAGCATTATCATCACAAAGAAGAGATTCTGGATTTTTCTTACTTTGTATATTTTGGTCAAATTGAGTCAAGTGGCTAAGCCACAAGAAGTTTTGAACTCTCTATTCCATATCCATTGAAACAAGTATTTGTGTGTTTCAGCTTGAGCCGTATGAGATGAAATTCTCATATACGCCTCTCAGAGGGGGAGTCTTTCTTGGGTTACCTATCTCAATAAAGTATATGATTGGTTCAAGGAATGTCTTGAGATTGAAGAGATTATAGCTGATATAACTAGTAAATATGTTCCTCCTCATGTCAACATATTTTATTGTCTAGGAGGAATTACACATACTTGCTTTTTAGTACAAGTAGCTACGGGTTTTTCTATGACCATTTACTATAGCCCAACTATTACAGAGGTTTTTTCTCTATTCAATACATAATGACTGAGGCAAACTTTTGTTGGTTAATTCGATAAATTCATCGATGTTCAACAAGTATGATGGTTATAATGATGATCTTGCACGTATTTCGTGTGTATCGGTGAGTTTCCCCCATGAATGAACTTGGGTTACAGTAGTAGTTCTGGCTATATTGATCACATCTTTTAGCATAACTGATTATTCCTTACCTCAAGACCAATTTAGCTATTGGGCAGTCAAAATCGTAACAGGCAGGCCTGAAGCTATTCCTATAATAGGATCACCTTTGGTAGAATTATTACGTGGAAGTGCTAGTGTGGGCCAATCCACTTTGACTCGTTTTTATAGTTTACATACTTTTGTACTGCCTCTTCTTACTGTTGTATTTATGTTAATGCACTTTTTAATGATACGTAAGCAAGGTATTTTGGGTCCTTTATAGAGAAGGCAGAACATAGATATTTGTAATTTATCATATCGGGGAGGAACAAGAGTCTTTCATTGCTACAAATATGGATTATTGAAAAATAAGGCATGTTATTTGGATACTTCTATTCAACTCTGAAGTATTGTTTATTTGATACGAATCGAATAGTTGAGGTATATTTTCCTAAAAGAGGATGGATTATGGGAGTGTGTAACTTGAACTATTGATTGGTCCATGCATATATATGATTTTATCCGCCACATTGGAATTAACAACCCAATGTGTCTCTACATCCAACCATCACGTAAGTCCCTTTATGTAGCATAGGATAGGCTGGTTCGCTTGAGGAGAATATTTCCTATGATCATACTCGAATCATTTCATGCATGAACAGGCTCCGTAAGATCCCTAGAATAAGTGATGAGGAATCCAATGTTCTATTATTCCACTTTGTTTCATTTTTCTTTTTATAACAATTTTTAGTAATTTTCTTATAATTAATTGCTAGTATTAGTATTTCTCATTAATTTGATCATAATCTTAGTAAGTTTTTTATAGTATGTTGATGCATTCATTTCCTCTGCATCGACCCTAATCTATGATACTATCGAAGTGAAATAAGGGATCTAAGGAAGCACAGGGACTAGACTTTATTAGTAACAAGTAAAAACTTTGTATTTTTGTATGTAACACAATCGAGATGTTGTGGTGATAAAAACCAACCAAAAGACATGAATGAGACAATCCAAAAGGCACTTGATCATGATCAAATTTGTAAGCCTACTTGGATATTAAGCATTTCCTTGTTGCCAGAACTGATCGAATTCTTTACAATGAATCGTTGCAACTCGGGGAAATGTAATTTGATAAATCTTTTCCTACATAGAGTCATTATACATTATATATGTATATATGTATGAAATATAGAAATATGCCGCCAAGAGTGCGCAAACTAAATCCCTCACATTCTTGATCTTAGATCCACCATGAAAGAAAGTGAATTGAAGCCCTCAAATCATCGATATTAGATTTAGCTGAGAAAAATGCATTCTGAAGTACTCACACTATTGATCTTAGATGTGATTAGGATGAACCAATGGCAAATACCCTAAATACCCTTCACTATGAGGGGACACTAAGAGGCTGTCAAAATTTAAACTAATAAGGGAATCTCATAGAATTTAGTTGTCATTTTTTAATATATATATACATATAACTAAAATTAATTATAAGAAGAGAGAGAGAGAAAAAGGGAGAGAGAACCGTAACATTCTCTTGATATACAAGTGTCAACCAAGCACCTAATGATTAATATATGATAATGAATGTGATAGTTATGAAAAACCTTTTATTTGGATAAACTGTAACAAGGCTAATTTTACTGTAGGTGATCTTTGATATCAAGATATAATTTTCAGGTAAATGAAAATGAATAATTACTTTTCAATCAAAGCTTAATCAAGATCACAATGACATCTCTATTTTTTATGGAAAATAACTTAATATGGTTGTTGAATAGAGTTATTTGAAATGATATAGCTTTTTTCATGTTAATAGATATGATGGACTATTCCTTGCTAGTTGATGTATAGGAAATGAAGCATGAATTAGTTATTAGAATAGTTGATTTAATAGGGTAACTATAATGAGTATCTTGAGACATGGGACAAAGCCTCAAGAATTTTGGTGGGATAAAGAACATTTCTTCAATAAAGATTTCATCTAAGAAGCATTTCAAGAAAGCATTGTCCGCTTTATTTCTTAATATCCCTAATTAGGGTTCGCCTCTTTCCACTATGTCTAACACATTACATTCAAATTTTTAATAAAGATAATAGATAGAATTCATAAAATCATGTTGGTAGTGTTGTGCATTTTACCTTCTTTCTGATTTATCATGGAACACAAAGGTTTAGTGATGTGTATGCCATTGGGGTGTTTTCATTTTCCATGTATCACTCTTCTTTCAAAAGTTGCTGCCATTGTTACCTCGATCCTCTTCCTAAAGCAGATTTGTGTTTGATTGACAAATCCTTCTGCTCAAAGTAAGCATCAAGGGAATAAATATAGTGTTAAAGAAAAAATGGGTTTTATCCATATCTTGTTAGGTGAAGGAAACAATGAATTTTGTAATGTGAAAGAGAAAAGGAACTTAAAATTGAAGCTCATTTGGAAACAATATTGATATGTGAAGCGAAGAGATTTTCATAGACTTAGTTCACAAGGGAAGGAAATAATAAGGCTTGTAGTGTGAGAAGTCATAACCACATATATAATCTTCCTTATATTAGATTTACTTCTATGAGGCAAAGGCCTTATTCTCCAAAACACACATTCTCATTTAATAATATGATATCTGTGGATGGAGAGGGTCGAAGAATAAGTGAAATAGAAAAGGAAAAAAATTGAGTTTTAGGATCTGCACGTTGACCTTGGTCTAACTACTTTCAGTATTTTAATTAATTCATTTGAATTTTCCTATCTCTTCCCATAAAACCATAGCAGTATATCTCTTACAATATAATTATTATTGATGGGCATCTTGACATGAATATTATACATGAATCATGCTACTTATACAAGTGTAACTAGCAAATAAAAAACATATTAAGCAAATATAATAAGAAAATTAAAAATTTAGATAAGTGTAATTGAAATGCAAAATACCTTTAAACACATCCCATATGTGCTCCAATCATTTCTTAACACACCTAAGTTAGAGATCTGAGAATGCTGCGTGGGTTAAATATTCAAGTTTCATCATTCTCCTTGAAAGGGTTGTAGTTGACCTGACTTGGCTTAAAAAATAAAGCCTAATCAAAAATTTAATGGGATACTTAAAACCCTAATGATGGTCATGTCAAAATCTATTCTCAATCAAAGGGGACCCTAATTATTTAAAATATCTCCCCAATTCCTATGAAAATATAAGTAATTTTGATGTACCTCAAAGATGGACGTGCTGATAATAAATCTTAACTAGACGGGTCAATCGCAAAAGCCCATATTCAAAAATAAAATTACAAACATATAAAACTAAAAGACATTTACCTTCCATAATCATTTATCCGCAGTGATAAATTTGAAAGTAACCTCAAGTCACAAAGAGCGAATGTCATGTGGGGTGCATTGCTAAAATTCATCCTTGTAAAGTTTCATGCCAACAAGGGCATAACACGTGCCTTATGATCAGGTTGTTTTACCATAAAATGGAACCATTATATTATGATCACGGCCAAAGCCTGTATGTTTACTAATAGTGCCAAATCCTTTAGTAATGAATTACAGGACATATTTTATTGGCATAAAGCCCTTATTAGTTAAGGTGGATTCAAATATATCCCCTTAGGCAAATACCACCCCAAGTTGATAAGGTATCCTTAGATAATATAACCCATGCATGTCGATATGATGCCTTCTATTAGATTTGGTTGATTACTTCCTTTGACTAAGTAGATCATGACTATGAAAGCTCGGGATGACAAAACCATTAGATCTTATTAGGCTCTTCATTACCCCCCCCCCCCCCCCCCCCCCCTCCCCCCCCCCCCCCTCCCCTATTTTAAGTTTATAGTGATATGCTTCAAAATTTAAATTCAAATTCAAACCTTAAAGTTATCACTATTATACTCCAGCTTGTAACCAATGTGACCTATCTTATTATTAACCTTATTTAAAAGTTGGCTCTAGTTTTTAGGAGCACTAATTAACTATAGGAGCTTATATATATAAAGAAAATCAGAACTTATATTATATAGTATTCTCAAAAGGGAAAAATCTCTAGATAGTGTCTTAGCTATAACCCAATCTACAATCTAAAAATTTCCTTGAAACATAAATATGTTAAAGCTCTCCTCATTCACATAAATATAGTAGAAAGATATTGCACACAGAAGAGTGGACACAAATCTTTTGCAGCCCACAACCATCTAGTTAGTCTCCTTGATAGAGTTGGATAAGTCATCAGATATTGTAGCAAATTTTCTTTGGATATTAAGTTGACTTTATGAGAGAACAAATAATGCCTTGTCTTTTGAGGAGCAACGATCACAGCTAAGGAATGTTTCCCTATGAGAGGATAATTTAATCTAGTTGGAAGTAAATGTCTACTTAGATAGTAAACTGAATTCTTTTTTACTGTCTCATTTACTTGAGCTAATAAGGTGTTAAGAAATTCACTTCAAGTTGTAGCATATAAAATTACTAGTTTCCCAAGAATAGGAGCTTCTAAAACTAGACGATCTATTAAATATTATTTTATACTATCAAATAATTTTTTAAAATTTTCATCCAACTTGTAATAAGCCTCTATGAAGCAGCAAATGGCTAACATCTGCCTGAAAAATTGATATGAATCTTCAATGGTATGACTATAGTGGAAAGATATTAACTGAGTAAGACTTTTAGGTGGTGGCGTTTCTATTATAGCTTTGATTTTATTTGGATATAACTTGATTCCCCGATGTCAGATAATAAAACCTAAAAACTTTCCTAAAGTGACACCGAAAGCACACTTCAACAGATTCATTTTCATGCTATGTTGACATAAACATTGGAAAATGATTCTTAGATATAAGTGATCATCTCTTTGGAGACTTTTAATAATTAGAACATTAACAAAACATGCCACTTGATTGTGGATTAGTTCATCAAAGATCCTCTTCATTGCTCATTGATATGTTGCCCCATTATTCTTTAAACTAAATGTCATAACTTTATAACACTATAACTCATATTGGTGTTATAAAGTTGTATTCTTTTCCTCCTCAAGGCCATTTTAATTAGGATGTATCTTGCCATCCATAAAGGAGAATATTGCATGCGAGGATGCACTATCAATCATAAGTTTTAGAATAGGAAGTAGAAACTTATCTTTATGATAAGATTTGTTTAAATCTCTATTGTTAATATAAATATGAATTTAATCATTATTTTTCTTGACTAGCACAATGCTAGCTAACTACGGTAAATATTTCTCCTTCCTAAAAAAAATCCTACATAAATTAACTTTTTAAATTCAAAAATCACTTATTTTTTATGTTGAGTCACATTCATCTAGGTGATTGTTTAATCAAAACCATTTTTGTGTTGAACTTCTAACTAATGGACTGTTATATTTAGAGAGAATATGGGTATTTCTTCATAGCTTCAGGTGAGCTAGTCTTTAAATTCTTTTAATAATTCTATTATTTCATTGGCCTCATCATCTTTGATTAATGAACAATGATAATTTTATGAGGATATTCTTCATTTCCTAGATATATTTCTTTCATATCATCAATCATATATATAATTTACTCTTAAAGTTCTCGAGGTTCATCCCTAACTTAAGGGTCATCAAGATCATCCAAAGTTTCTAAATAGATTCAAAAAGAAGTTCAGAATTAAAGAGGACTGCGAGGGTGAGAATAAAGCACAGAGAGGTGTGAGTAAAAAAATCGAGTACTGGATAGGAGAGGTGGACTGGATTGATTGTTCGGGAGAGAGAAATGCTGTATTCTTTGTAGCGGTGGTAGGCAGCCTGATCATCAGCTTCCTGAAAATGAGGGTCCAGCGTGCCCCTCGAGGAGCTTCCATACGTGTGTCGAGAATGCTTGCTACCAGCCATTAGCAAGAAAAAGCAAGGAACATGAAGTAGAAAGCCAAAGAAAGAAATTGATGTGGAAACAAATGGCTGGAAGGGGATCAATTTAAAGAAATGGCCAGATCAACTAGGACGATCGTAGGATTGTCCAGGCTGATTAGGTGCAATTATTGTGCACAGTTCGGTTGGTCAAAAAGGCAGTTCAATCATCCGGGATGATAAGATATCATCCGGGACAATTAGACACAGGCGATCATCTCAAGGAGTCAAGCCGGATGACCGTTGAAAAAGCATATCGTCGAGGCCGATTATGTGGATTATCCAGGATGATGCTCAATAATGGATCATACCGGCCGATTTTAAAATATTTTAAATCATGCGCCACGTGTATCGTCCAGGATGAACAGTGGATCGTCCAAGACGATTGTCCAAAAATGGATCATCCCGGGCAAAATTATAGATTTTAAACGTGCTGACACGTGTATCATCCAGGATGAATAGGTGTATCGGACGGGATGATTACCAATAAATGCATCATCTTGGATAAAAAAGGTATCGGCCAGGTCGTTCAAGATGATTGTAGCAGAGGACGATCATATCTTCTAGGATGATAATAGATCATCTAGGATGATGAAGAGCAGAAAAGTCAGAAATTTCAGTAGATGGAGTTTTTTATGAGAAAAGAACATATCGTCCAAGACGATAAAGGTATCGGCCAGGACGATGTGTCAAAATTTTGAACTTCAGAGGAAGGATGGAGATGATCAGAGAAGACCCAAAAATAATAAAATCAACTAAGAACAATAATGATAAAACACGAAAAAAGGTATAAAAAGTAGCAAAGAAATAAAGTTTTTTTTTTTTAATTTAGTAAGGCATACATATGATAAATGCTCCAAATAATTAAATTTTAAAGATTTGTAATATCAATGAGTTAACAAAGTTGAAATCTGAAAATGGTAGAATATCCAATCCTGTTAACCCTAGCTCGGACTTTTTTCAGGGCAAAATCGTCTTTTGAAAATAAAAGACCTAACTCAGAGCAAACAAATTGGGTAAAAAAAAGATCCATTCAAAGCTTGCTCCAAAGAAAATATCTTATAAAATAATATACCAAAGCAATTTGTCTCATTCATGGAATTTGAATTCAAGCCTTTGAAAATATCAAGTAACCCAAGAATTATTCTAAAATTTTTTAAAAGTTTGAAAGAGGGGTAAGCTTATCTTTTGCGGGCTCATTTTATGTCTCTTGTCAATTTGAAAGGCATACTTTGCACATCTTTTGATTTTTGATACACTTTTATGTATATTTTTCAATTTGGCGTCATTGCGCATATTTTTGTTTTTAGTGTCATTGGCCTTTTTATTTTTTGTTCTTGCAAGCTAGATCCCTTTTCAAAAACTTAAAATATTTTTAGTTGTGAGTAGATCTTCCAGATATTAGAGAAGAGAAACTCACTCTCTAATATAAGGAATAATAGACCACAAAGCAGACTTTAGTAATTATATGATTAATGCAATGACAATATTTCAATTAACTTGAAAGATATATGAGAACTTTGAATATTATAAATATAAGATAGATTATTCTAGCAAGATAGAAAAGATCTTAATTTCAAAAACGAGTTGTTAATTTGAGATAGACTTTTATTTAGAAAAAAAAATTATACCACTATAAGAGGTTAGAGGGAGGGAAACCATCAGCGATGTTTCTCCCTTTAACTGATTTAGAGATATTAAAACATTGACTATAAATCTCCAAAAAATAAAATCAAGAAGAAAATATTAATTCAGCGATGATCCAAAAAGAAACGTGCTAAATAAACAAAAGTAAAAATGACAAAAAAAAAGTAGAGAAAGAAACCAACTAAATAAAAAGGAAAGAAAAGAAGTTAATAATAAGCAATTGATCAGAAAATTATGTAACACAGATTTGATTAAGCAGCAAAAATAAATAATTAAGAGTCGTGAGCCTCCGCAGTCCAAGTACCATATGCTCTCATGAGGTCTTTGGTGAGAGCACACCTGCAAAATTGGTGGAATTTTGAAAACAGGTTTTGAAAAATATTAGTTTTCTTTGGGAATTTTAAATTTTAGATTGAATTCTAATTCTAGAGTCGAATCAACTCGGTAAAAAAAGTATATCGCCCCGAAGGACGAAAATAAAATTTCATAACGATGTTCAGACTTAAGATTATGAAACTCATCTTGAATATCATGACCAGATTCTAAGGAGAACTTCACATGGCCCCGAGGGGACAAGGTAAAGTTCAACTAAATATCCAGTTATGATATCCAAGAAGGATGATCGTCGAATTCACATCCAAAGCCTTATCAAAGAAGGACGTATCTCCCCAAAGGGAGATAACACCTTTCAATGATAATTCTTCTAATATAATAACGACGATTATTCTTTAACTTTTCCCAAAGAAATCTAAGAAGACTTTAAAAAGATTAATTTTGAAATCAGGTGCATGTGGTTCCAAATCTCCTACGAGCGCAAGCCCTCGTAGTTAATTACATCGTAGGGAGATAGAGTCCCCTACGAAAACTCTCGATTAAAGTAATAATGAAATTTTGTTAGATTTTCTAAAAGTGAGATAAAAAACGAATAGGATTTTTGGAAAATCAAAAGGGAATGGATCAAGATTGAACATTTATTAACAGAATCGAGGGAAGAGAGGTAGGGGACACCTTGACATTCCAGAACCATCCGGAAGTGTCCCAACTTAATATAAGTGTTGGGCTTTATGTTTTAGGATTGAAAGGAAACTTTAATTGAAGTTGAGCATCTTATTAGAAATTTGGGATTATATTCCCGAAATTTGGGGTCTTATAACCGAAATCTTCCCCAGATCCTAAGTCTAATTTGGACGCTGGACCACAGTCGTCCGAACCTAACTAATGTAATGTAATGCCTGGACTTACCCCGGCCTGGATTGGCACCTAATCAATTTAAAAGAGATGAGTTCGGTCTTTTATGAAAGAGTGGTAGGGACATTGTACTTAAAGTTTTGGAGAGTTAGGGCCGACATCTAGAAATTTTCCTAATTAGCCCCTTCGACTTATGTTGGGTGCTAAAATGCTAAAGCTGATGCAATTAAAATTTTGACTCTTTTAATTTGTATCTAATGCAATGCATGCTGGTCGACAACTTCCAAATCAAATATGCTTGAAATTTTAAAAATAGGCTTATAAAATAATTTTTTAGAAGATTGGACTTCCCCAGGTCTGGCACCTCGTCCTCATAGGTCAGACTATCCGGACTCTACTCGTAGGCGGGGAAGGGTCTAAAGCAAGGAAAGAATAATGCAGAGATATGCATGCAACCCCGGGGTCGATCGCCGGCTAATTCCCTAGATTCGTTATCTTTCTATGTTATTTAGACTCACTAAAATTTTTAGACATTTAAGATTTTGAGTAGAAAACTTTCACACCCTTACGAGTCTCACGTATCCAGGCGAAAACAAAAGAGGCACACAATCGCCAAAAAACTAAGAAAAGCAGGTAATCCTATAGGCAATCAATTCAACATCAAATATAAATTAATCAATAGATGTCCATAGACAAAGTTGCCTTGCTTATTACAAACCAGAATTTTGTATAAAGTAAAGTGGCCGGGCACTACTGACAACAACCCGGATTCTAAACCTAGTAGTGACGCAAGTAGTTTTGAGTGGGATATTCTCAATCTTCAAGTCTTCAATCTTATTCTTCTTTGAACTCCTTTTCTTCAAACTCCTTGGATTCTTCGTGGTAAACTACCCAAATGGATAAGAGGGCACTTCCCTTCAAAGGGGAAGGCCACTCTTTCCTCTTTGGGAATAGAAAAGGTATGATCCAAATTTGGATTTCCAAATGGAGAAGGAATGTTTCTCAAAGGGGCATCCTTTTCTCTTTGGAATCCAAACTTTGGACCTATATATCCCAACTCAAAATTAACTTTCACAACACTTAACACTTATACAAATTACATTTATATCAAATCAAAAATCTAGACTCTCCTGCAAGGTTATCTTAAGCAGTTAATTAATCAAAGAAAATATATTCCCAAGCAGTTATATATGTGCAGAAAAGAAAGTAAAACACACTGGCCACACTCTTTTTATTTGGGGGCTTTAGCAGCTGAAGCACCTGTGTAAGCATTTATAACAATTGATATTTTTTTATTGATTTAGCCCCCTTTTATTGCCCTGCATGAGCGTGGCCACCTGCAGAAAATTGTGTGAACATCCAGATCGCTCCTAACCTAAGGGTAACCTAGTCGCCAAACACATCAACCATCCATAGAGTGCAAAAAAGTAAACAGACACAGCAAAGAAATTTCATCCACAACATGTAGTGAAAACTACGAAAAATCCGGCACACAGCAGTAAAGTAAACACCGGTCTAACCTAGATCTAGAGTTGGTGTCCTAGCAAATTATTTAAAGTGTGTGTAAAAGATCGTATGGCTGGGGTAGGTCCTAAAGTGGGTGAATAGTTAAAGTTGTCTAAAAGTCTGGGTTTGTTAAGGCTTAAAAGGGGGATTTAGGTTAATGTTTAAATATTAATATATTAAGAATTTTGATCAAGTATATTTTAAGAGTTAATTGATTACTATCTTTGTTTCACACCGAGGCCGTGAAGTTTATTTCACCTTCCTTGGGGCTAAGCTAATAGCCTCGTAGGCCTAGGTTACCTAGTAGCAATCAGGGTTAATTAAGTTGATTTAAATTGGTTGGAATTAAAAGAGTGGATTAATATAAAAAGGAGTTGGTTACTGATTTTAATGGGTTGGTTGAGAATTTTATTATCCTATTAAGAAAATTCTAGAATTTGAGGGAGTTAATAGATTTTGAAGGATTATCCGGATATGCTAACTAAAAGGCCAAAATTTGACTTTCAAAATTAGAGTTAATCTTATGGGTTTTAGATTTTTAATAAATACTAGACCTAATTATGAGTTGTTAGACAGGTGGCACACTCAATTTGGAGTTTTCTATCAAAAGTTATGATTTTTAAAAGTTTTGGCCCAATTTTGACCTAAAGTCACCTAAAATGTTGACTCCTTGATTTTAACCAAATTATGGAGGTTTAATATTTTTAGAGAACACTAGATTCTAATTGAAGTAATTAGCCATTGAGTTTGATTAGTTTAAATTTTTCTATAATTAGTAGTGAATTTTGGAAGTTTTACATATTTGTAGGGATTACCAAATTATTACAACTAAAGGGCTACTTAAGGATTTGAACCCGAATGAGTCCCAAACTCCTTGAGATCAGTTCCAAAGGTCATAAATGACCTAAGGATAGATCATCAAGTCTTTAAAGCCCTTTTGGGTTTTTTAATGTTTTTTTAATTAATAAAGCTAGTTAACCTTTGATTTTACCTAAGGACTAAATTAAGACAAATCTAGAAGTCAATTTAAGAGGGTTTCAATTCTCATTAATTATGAGATTAATTAGGGACAATTATAAACATTTTAATATATTTTATGAGTTAAAGACAGTTCATTATCAATTGATTAGGGTTAATAGGCCATTTCTAAGAAGGATTTTTGAGGCTCCTACTTGGGGAACCAAATGAACTCCAAATTTGATGGAATTTGGACCATAGGATCACTTGACCCTAAGGATTAAACCCACCAAATTTGAGCTCAAATGGAGTACTCTAAGGTGGTTAACTAAACCACCCAAGGTGAGCTCTAAGTCACCTTCAAATCACTATAGGGACCTATCCTAAAATTAGATTGGGGCAAAATCAGTGGCTCTACACTCCTTATCCTACACATCATCATCACACAAAGAATCACACCCTAGATCCGATTGGATAGGTCTATACCCCATTTTGAATATAAGGGTCAAACCATGACCCTTAAACTTAAAATTTGGGGAAAGTGCCCTTGAACATCTTAAAATGGGGAGATAAAATTTGGACATGTCAAAGACATGTTCAATTTCTATCTCCCAAAATTCCAGGCCTGGTGGACTTGTATTTAAAGAGTAATTAAAGAAATTGATAAAATGATCAAACTGAAATTAAACCTAACACTGACCTAACCAGGGCCTGGAACTATGGGGCTTTTGTAGATCTCCCTTAGACCTTTCCAGTGAGCCTAAGAACACCTAATTTGAACAAGTGTGGAGGGAGTTATGATTTTTTGAAGTTCCCTTGAATTTCTGGAATTATTAATTCGGCCATTACACAGTCAGCGCCACTTTACACACGCCGCGCGCCGATTGGCTGGGCAATCATTGGCGCTAACCATTAACGGTCCTATTAACCACAGCTGTCAGATGGCAGATCGGACGGCTGGGATAAAACGCGCTCCGATACCGCGGGATGTAATCCGAGCCGTTGATCGGAATCAACGGCTGAGATTGCGTCTTCAACCTCCCACACGTATCCGAGACCGTAAGGCTTCTCCGACGTGATCCGGGTGATCCCGCCAGTGAACTCCGATGAAATTTCACAAGGAGGATCAGGACAGTGGAAACCTTCAATCCAACGGTGGAGATTCATTGGGGTGAAGGTTTCCTTCACACTTGACCGGACTACCTAGCTAGGGAGCTCGAGATGAAGAGACTACCGTAGAGAAAGTCTCAACAAATGAGCTTCTCTATCAGGAAGCTTCAGGGCACGATGGCGAACTTATCTCCTTCAGACGTCGGAACGGGAGGACGGCCGGAGGTACGACTTCGAGCGGGATGCCGGAAGCTTTCACGGGCGCTTGCTCGAATGGGTGAAGGGATCGATCTGGGAGCTCGAAGGGAGAGCCTGGGAGGTCGAAGGAGCTCTAGGAAACGATTTCGAGCAATTGAGGATTCTTCTCGCACTCTGGGGAACTCGAGCCTATTCGGCCACCTCTCGCTGGCTTGGACGGCTGAGATTGAGCTGGAGGGGGCTCGAATTGATGCCAGGTGGAAGATGGCGACGTCCTAGGGAGGTCGTGGGGATCAAACCGGTGGGCAGCAGCTTTGATCCAGGGGTTTTCTGGGGGGGACCACCGAAACTCATTTTCCATTAGTTCCGACCGCCGCCGGTCATGGTTTGGGTCGGGTTGACTGGGGGAGGCCGATGGGGATATGCTGGAGTCGAGGGTGGAGTCAATTTGGCCTGAGAATGTCTGGATTGAGTTGGTGGCTGGGTTGGACCCAAACCTGCTCGGTTCGAGTCGAATTGAGCTCGATCCAGGTCAGGTCAGACCCTGGGTTTGATATGGGAGATAGGTCTGGGTCTGGTGCACCCAATGCAAGTGGCAATTGGAACCAATTTGGTCTGGATTAAAAGATGGCCTGGGTTGATCCAAATCTGCTCTGTTCGGGTCGATTTGGGCTCAACCCAGGTCAGGCCAGACCTTGGACTTGAGGTGGGAAGTGGGTTTGGGTCTGGTGGACTCAATGCAAGTGGCAATTGGATCCAATTTGATCTGAGTTGGAAGATGGCTCAGGCCCATGTGTTTTTGGCTACTTTGGGTTAGCCTAAAACCTGACCCAGGTTAGCCCAGAGCATGGGCTGGCTGGAGGAGGTGTGTTGGACCTAGAGCCACCTATGGGAGGTGTTGATCAAGTTCAATTGGGCTTAGGTTAAGAATTGGCTCAATCCCAAGTGATCTTGGGCACTTTGGGTTAGCCTAAATCTTGACCCAAGTGAGCCCAAGGGTTGGGCTGGTCAAGGAAGGTGCATTGGGTCAATGGGAACCCAATGACACCTTGATTAGGATTCAATTTGATTAAGGTTAAGAGATGGCTCAAGGGAGACCTCTCTTTGGTCACTTGGGTCAAGCTATATGGCTAACCCAAGTGAACCCAAGGCTTGGGCCTCCAAGAGAGGTCTCTTGGGTACCCAAGAGGTCATCCCTTACATTCAAAAGGACTTGGAATGGACTTGATTCAAAGATTTGAAAGAGAAGGGGTGTATGGGTTAATGGGTCAAACTTGGTTGACTTGGTCAACCAGGTTGACCCAAGGTTTGGACTTAAGCTCAACAAGTTGGGTTTGATATTTGAAACTTGTTGAAAGTGGTTTCAGAGAATTTGGGGTTGATTTGAGTTGAAATGGGCATTTGAAATCCTATAGGGGTATTTTGGTCAATTTTGACCCATGGTCAACTAGGGTAAAAAATGGGTCTGAAAAATGCAGTTTACTGCTCAATGGGTTACAATAAAGGGTCTGAAAGTGATTGGAGGCTTTGATGAGGGCTCCAAGATCAAAATCTTCAAGGTGTTAGGTCCAATGGCATAGGCTGTAAATATTTGAAGGTTTTATAACCTCTGGATTTTGATTTAGATTCTAGGGTTAGAGATCTCAGAATGAGCTCAAAATTGAAGGGTAACCTCCAGAGACATGTCTTATCACTTTGTAAATGATAGACCCTGAATCAGAGGTCATTTGACTGGGTTTTGAAATGTTTGAAAAATCCTTGAAAAAGGTCTTTAGGATAGGGCCTTAAGACTTTGGATTTGAGTCTGGATTTCTGGATTTGGAATGGATTTCAAGTTTGAATGATTAATATTGAAGTATCCAAATCATTTACAATCATGTTGTGATTGTTAATGAATGGATAAGGTCAAAGCCAGATTAAAGGTAGGATCAAAGTCTAGATTGAAGTTTGGATTCTCAAGTTGATTGGGTCAAAGTTTGGATGTGTTTGAAGCTTGAATTAATTTGGATTTGAATTGAATGAAGTTTGAGATTTGAATTGATCAAGGACAGGGGTTAATTTGAAGTTGGAGTTGATCAAAGGTAGGGATTGATTTGAGATTGTAGTTGATCAAAGGTAGGGATTGATTTGAGGTTGGAGTTGATCCTGGGATCTAGAGAAATTCTAAGATCTAGGATCTAGAGGGGCTCTAGAATTTGGGATATAGAAGAATCCTAAGCTCTAGAGTAGGCCCTAAGATCTTGGATCTAGAAAAGAATCTTAAGCTCTAGAGTAGGCCCTAAGGTCTGGCTCTAGGAAAGAATCTTAAAGTCTAGAGTGGATCCTAGGATCTAGGATTGATCTGGAGTTTGGAAGGGCCATAGTGACCTCATACAAAAATGAGGTCAACAAAAATCAACAAATGTTAGATTTAGGAACCCAAACAGGTTTAGGTTCCATCTTATGAAAAGAAGAATGTGATGCATGAGTGTTATGCAGTGAATTATGCAATTTAAGTCTCCACAGCCAATATGCACTACGGTGAATGGTGCAAGTATGTGTTATGTGTCCTAACATGCCACATGAAAAACATCTAATTCCAAGAAAAGGATTTCTTAATCGGTTCAGGTTATAATGCCTCTTCCTAGTTATTATTGTCTCTTCTTCAGGTTCAGTCTCCGATGAGTCAGATGCAGACTCCGCCTAGAAGGCTTTTTGGGCTCGCTTCTTATCCTTTTTGAACTTAGATTTCTCCTCATTCTTTTCTTTTCTTGAGTGATCCTGAAGTGTAGGACAATCAACTCTGACATGTCCAGGCTTCCGCATTTAAAACAAACAACATCATAAGAACCTTTAAAATTTTTGTAATCCTTACCTTTTCCCCAATTCTGATGAGGCTTGTGACTCTTCCTTAGAAAGTTTTTGAATTGCCTAGAGATGAAGGCAACTTCATCACTTTCAGACCCAGAGGAGTCAGTGTCTGAGTTATTCGCCTTAAGTGCCAACATTTTCTCCTTCTTCAAGATTTCTTTGGTTCACCCCTTGCTCGTAAGCAATAAGTGAACCAAGTAAGTTATCGATCAAATAGGTATTTAAATTTTTAGACTCAGAAATTACAGTGATTTTAGCATCAAAAGGGGAAGGCAAACATCTTAAAATTTTATTCACTTTTTCATAGTTAGTAAGTTCTCTTCCTAATGCATGTAATGAAGTAACAATCTGACTAAACCTTGTATACATTTCAAAAATTATTTCATTAGGTTTCATACGAAAAAGTTTGTAATTATGCAATAAAATATTCAAACGATATTGCTTAACTTCATTAGTGCTCTTATAGGTGATACAATATTTATCTCAAACTTCTTTATCAGTAGTGCAAGTGAAAACACGCATGTAATCTTCTAATTTTAAAGCACAGAAAAAAAAGTTCAAACACTATGCATTAAGTTGTGCTAAATTTCTTTCATCAAAAGTCCATTCAGTAAAATATACTTCAGTTTTAATTCCATTATGTACACGAGAAGGTCGAGAATATCCTTCTTTAATAAGCATCCACATACGATAGTCAATCAATTATAAAAAAGTAGACATGCAAGTTTTCCAAAAATCAAAAGGAAGATAATCAAACAAAGGTGGTCGTGTTATAGAATATCCTTCCATTGCATTAAAATAACCGTTCTTAGCCATGGATCAAAATTCAAAAAGTTTTTAAACTTAATTTTTATGAATCCCACTCTGATACCACATGAAAGTTCGTTAGGGATGGTAAGCCCTTATGAACTGGCCCAAGGCTAACCAAGAGGGGGGTGAATTGGTATTTTAAAAAATCTTCTTACAATCAAAGCACAATCACAAACCAAAATCACCACAGAAATCAAAGTACAAAAAAAATAAATGCAAAAATCAAAACAAAGAAAGATCACACCAGATTTATAGTGGTTCGGTCAACTCGACCTACGTCCACTCACTAGAGGCGCCCTCTGAGTATTGCACTACAAAAGTGGCTCTCCTTTTACTCCCACAGCAAGGCAGAGAAACCCCTCACAAAAACTCCTGTCCGCCAACCCCGACAAGGCAGAGAACTCAACTCCTTTTGCTTCTTCCTAAAGCAAGCAGAGAACCCAATTCCTTTTACTTCCTCCTGAAGCAGGCAGAGAACCCATCTCATTTTACTTCCTCCAGAAGCAGGCAGAGAACCCAACTCCTTTTGCTTCTTCCTGAAGCTGGCAAAGAATCTCGACTCCTTTTACTTCCTCCTGAAGCAGGCAGTGAACCTCGACCAATTGCTGATGCTTACCTCCCTTGAACCCCCAAGGATGAAGGATGAAAACTAGAGAAGGCGCATTGGAACCTTGCTTGGAGCAACCTTTGTGAATCCCTCTCACAAACTCCCCCTCACAAGTTCCTCCCTCTCTCTCCCTTTCTCTCCCTCTCCTCTTGGCTCTCTTAGGTCAAGACAGCAGCTAAAAGTCTCTTTGCATGAGAAAATTCTGGTCATGAAATAAATAATACCTAAATTGATCATGGCAGCTGATTCTTTCTGATTTGAGCCTATCGTCCTGGCCGATACAAGGATCGTCCAGAATGATTTTCTTAATAATGGCTGCTTAATAAGGATGCCCTAATTAGGGTTTCTGTTTTTAGTCGGATCATCTTGTCCGATATAAACATCGTCCAGGCCAATATACTCAAAACAAAAAAACTCAAAAAATCCCTCAAGTGTGTGTGTGCAAGGTTACTTAATATTAGGAACCACTTTTACAAATGACTCAAGAAAAAGAAAAACATTACAGACTAACTCAAACTAAATCTACCCAATCTTGAGCTGGTCTTGAGTTGTGTTCTATCTTGTGGACCTGAAAAGTTAGTAGGCAGGGCAGTCGTAAGAAAATATGAATGTTTGCTATCATCAAAAGTCAAATCCATAATCTCAGATTCGCAACACCTAAAGCAAATAAAATCTAGTAGCACCCTTATGGCTTCTAATCTAGCTACAGGGGCAAAAATTTCCTTTAATCTAATTATAACCCTTAGTTACTAATCTTGCCTTATTTCTCACTACCATTCCATATTCATTCATTTTACTTTTGAAACCCCACTTCGTTAAAACTATACTTTGGTCCTTAGGTCTTTTAACTAGTTCCCATATATCATTTCTAACAAATTTATTCTTTTTTTTTTTTTTACGTTGCTAGGATCCATAATTTATCAACTAAAGCTTGATCTATATTGGTGGTTTCTATTATAGAGATAAATGCAATATGTATAACCTCCTTCCTAAGTCTATGCATAGTTCTAACACCTTCAGTTGGGTCTCCTAAGATAAGTTCTTTATGATGACTATATGAGTATCTCCATTTCTAGACATGGGCTCCTAAGGTTCAATTACATCTCCTAGGTAAATGGTTTATACTTTTTGAATGACGTTAACTTCTTCTTCTTCTGGTTTAGATTCAGAGGTCCTATATGATTCATCAAACATAATATGGGTAAACTCTTCTACTACCACGATCTTCTTATTGAAGATTCTATAGACCTTACCTACAAATGAATAACCTAAGAAGACTCCTTCATTAGACTTGGGATCAAATTTTTTTAAGGGTGATTTTCCATTGATTAGGATAAAGCATTTCCACCTAAAAATGTGCAAGTGAGAAAGGTTGGGTGTTCTGCCCTTAAGGAGCTCGTAGGGTATTTTATTTAATTTGGATTTAACATTCACCCTATTTAAAATATAACAAGTAGTATTCCCTACTTCTACCTAAAAAGTATCTATGAAGAGAATATTCAACTAGCATGGCCCTAGCAGCTTCTACTAATTTTTTATTTTTTCTTTCAACTATCCTATTCTGTTGAGGGGTCTTAAGGGTAGAGAAGTTATATTCTATCTCTCTATCTTAATAGAAAGATTCAAACCTATCATTCTAAAACTCTCTGCCATGATCACTATGAATAGTTGAAATTTTACCCTAATTTTCTTTATATCCAAGTAGAGAAGGTTCTAATTTCCTCAAATAATTCACTCTTTTGTGTTAAGAATATAACTAAAGTGGATATAGAATAATCATCTACAATTACAAATCCATATGTCTTCCCTCCTATGCTAGCTATACTAACTAGTCAAAATAGGTCCATATGAAGTATTTCTAGTGGCCTAGAGGTATTCATGTCCTTAATTGAATGAAATAAAGACTTAACTTGTTTTCTTAGTTGGCAAACATCCTATAGGTGGTCCTTAGTAATGTCTAACTTAAGTGTGCCTTTAATTAGATCTTTTTGGGCGATATTCCTAAGAGTTTTAATGTTTATATGATATAGTTACCTATATCATAGCTTGAAATCATTAATAATAGTTTTCAAACATAGAGGATTATAATATTCTATGTAGTTCAAATCAAGCATATAAACGTTATTTATTCTATTTCCTTCTAAAATTAGTTTTCCATTTAAGCTAATTATGCATTTTGCAGAAAGAAATTTATATCAAATCCCTTGTGACATAATTGGCTAATGTTAAGTATATTATGCTTAAGGCCATCAACTAATAAAACATTTCAATAATAAACTTGTTAGAATTTCCAATTATACATGAGCCAATAACTTTTCTAGTGGTGTTACCTCCTAACTTAGCCTCCAGTATGATGAACTACTTTAAATCACCCTTTATGTGCCTCAAGTATCCACTATCCATGTACCACATACTCTCACTAGGTCTTTTGTGAGATCACCCATACAAATTCATTTAAATGTTAAATTTAGGAACCCAACTGAGTGTAGATTCTGCCTTATGCATTGATGAATAAGATGTTTACATGTTATGCTGTGATGTAAGTAATTTTGGCCTCCACACTAGATATGTCCTAAGTGCGGGCTATGTGACCTACCATGCGCAAGAGTAACACCCAACACCAGGAAAAGGGTTCATTAATCTATATGGGTTATGGTGCCTCATCCTAGAGTTATAAGATGCATGTTGTGTTGATAAATTTTGTCATTATGCTAGAGTAGGTGATGGTTTATGATTTTGAAGTTCATTTATTTTTTCTTATAGGAATTTATTTACACTTTCTATAATAGACATTTCTATTTTTATTGTAAACTTACTATCATCTATCTCTATTGCACAACCTCTAATTCATTGAATGAATTTTCTAATTCAACATGATTTATTTTCAAGGAATCATGTGCATTAGATAATTTAATATGCTTCTTATTTTATGCATCAAACTCATTAGGTAAAGTCATGTTTTTGCTATCCAAGCTAGAATGTTCATTTATCAAACAAGTATGCTCTTTTTGCAAGGTAGTAAAATTATTATTCAGATTAGCATACATCTTTTTCAGTTTTCTATACGAATCATAAATTTTTTCTAAAATAATAAACTATTAATCATAGGAGAGCTGACATACTTCTTCTTGATTTGATTAAACAAGATTATCATTAGCCATAAAACACAATTTTGTTACCTCCTCCTCTGCTTCTAGTTCCGATGATTTTGACTTGGAGTCGGCCCAAAATACCTTATGTTTCCTATTCTTCCCTTTCATGACTTTATCCTTTTCTTGACCATTCTCCTTGACTAGGTGAGTTTTCAAGTTGGGTCAGTCTATTCTGAGATGTTCTGGTTTCCATTCAAAATATATTATGTCAGATGACACATTGAAAATTCCTTCGCTTTTACCATTGCTCCACTATTATTGATGGCACATTTGCTTCCTCTTTAAAAGGTTTTTGAACTATAAGATCATCAATGTAATGTCATCATCCTCCTCTGCTAAAGAACTATCACTATCCAAAATTTTCACTTTCAAAGGAATAATCTTCTCCTTCTTCTTATCACCTGCATCATTTAGTCTTTGACTCACACCTTGTTCATAGGCAATGAGTGACCCAAGAAAATTATCAATAGAATAAACATTCAAATCTTTTGATTCAGTCATTGCAAAATTTTAGCATCATATATACTAAGTAGGCAACATAGGATTTTATGAACTTTTTCAAAATTAGATTGTTCTTTACTCAATGCATGTAGGGATGCCACTATCTGTATGAACATAATGTATTGACTCACTAGGTTTCATGCAAAAAAGTTAATAATCATGTAACAAAATGTTTAACCTAGAATATTTTACTTCACTAGTTCCTTCATATGTAATGCACAGTCTATTCTAGATTTCCTTACCTGTAGTACAGGTAGATACTCACATATAGTCCTTAGATTTTAAAGCACAAAAAAAGAAATTCAAATACTTAGCATTTAACTGAGCAAATTCTTTATCCTCTTGACTCTATTGAGTATACGAAATTTAAGTTTTGACTCCATTGACTACACACGATGGAAGAGAATAATCATTTTGTAACACATACCACATCTTAAAATCAATTGAGGTAAAAATGTAGACATGCAAATTTTTCAGAAATTGAAAGGAATGTTTTCAAATAGTGGTGGACGGGTTATTGAATAACTCTCAACAATATTTTAGTTACCCAATTACACCATTAGATCTTTTCTTGATGTTTTCAAAATCAAAATATCAATACCCTCTCTAATACCACTTGAAAGTCCAAGGAGGTTGTGAGACCTCAATGAATTAGCCCGAGGCACACCAAGAGGGGGTGAATTGGTAATTTAAAAATTAATTAATAAAAATATTTATGCAATAATTTTTTTAAAAATGATTTTAAAACTAATCCCAAAAATTACTCAAAATTATGTAGAAGCAATTGAGAATTTAAAATAATTTTTCAATATATACAAATAATTCTTTTTGCAAGCAACAATTTTTTCTTAATACAGCTGATTCTAACTATTAAAATTTGTATAGTAAATTCAACTTAGAGATAATAGAAAATTAATTTATAGAAAACTAAATACAAAAGGAAAAAAGTGCACCATAAATTTTTATAGTGGCTTGGTCAATCTTAACCTACATCTACTCTCCAGAATCCTCCACTATGGATATTGCACTAGTACTAAGTGACTCTCCTTTTTTTCCTACAATAAGGTGGAGAAGTCCTTACAAAATTCCTTCTAACAATCCCTGGCGCGGCAAAGTATTAGATGCTATGTCACCCTCTTGGTGATGGAAGCAAATCCCAGCACATTTTTCTCCCTCATGTAGAAGGCAAAGAACCTCAGGTCCTTTTTCTCCCTCTTGGATAAGGTAGAGAACCTACAGGACTTAACTTAGAAACCTTTCTCCTAAAAGAAACTCCAAGGACTCACTAGGCCACTGGAGGAATGAAAGTTCAAGCTAACCTGGTGCAACCGAGTGAACCCCTCACACTTCTTCTCCCTTACGATCAACTTAACCTTCTTCTTCCTCTCTCACCCAAGAGCTCTGAAGAAGTATTATCTCTTAGAGTTCCTTTAATAGCCAACAACTCATCTCTCTTGTTAAAGAGATTATTAAAGGATTGCTTAAATATTAGTCTTCAAAAAATTCTAAAAATTCAAGTTGGCCATCTCTGTTCGTACAATACGATATGTACTCATACAGTATGATTAGTTCAAGAACTTGACCCAGCTAGTATGATACAAACAATTATTTATATGAACTATTCAAAATTTGCAAACATATCATATCGTACGATTATGAGGTTGTCCAATATGATCTATTTAATTTCTCTATATTCGTACATGATGATGTCTAGGATGATTGAAAATCAACTCTACCAATCATCCCGTACTATTCTCATCGTACAATGCGGTCAATTTATTTCCAATAGGTCATTTAGTTTGATGTAAATATCATGTAGTATGATTAGTTCAGAAATCACAATTTCATTTGGTACGATTTTTGATACTACCAAATTTTGTCTCTATCAATTGCACGATACAATCAAGATCGTGTAGTACGATATGCTATAATTAATTAAACCATGATTTGATTTACTAATTATGGAGGATACTTTAAGCAAGATTTCAAAATATCGTACAATACGATTAGTTCAAAAATCATTTTTTTAATTTCTTATTTAATTAATCTAGTAGCTAGGGTTTATAGATCAAAATAAATCATACAGTACGATAAGAATCATAAAATACAATCAGTACATGAAGATTAAGGATTCAATTAGCTGTTAAACCATTTTCTGAATAAATGATCGTACGATATGATTAGTTAAAAAAGATTTATCTTAAAATTTTCTCACTACCGTTGTGTGTGTGCATGCATGATCATCAATTGCAAACACCCCTATGTGGCTAGACTCAAGAAATAGAAAATTATTAGAAAGTTAAAATTATAGACTTTAACTTGACATCATATTCTACCCAAGCTTGAGACTTTGATAATCTTGAGTGGTGTATGATTTCCTTGAAATATTAGTGCACACAAACAAAAAATAATATTCAATATTCATGCTAGATAAATAAGAAAATTCAATCAATAATATTTTTTATCATCAAAATCACAAGCTAGGGATCCTAAATTGCAACATCGGGCTATTGTGTGATATAAGAGCACCCCTTAAACTTAAGAAAAATTCTATAGCATGGTGGTGTGGCTTGCAATGCTTTGTGGTGTAGAGTGTTGGCAATTGAAGCGAAGCATAAAATTGTTAAAGTGTTATAGAGTTGAGAGTGCTCAGGTGGATGAGAGACTTTACTCTTAGAGACAAAATGCAAATTTTGAGATTAAGGCTTTGTTTGAAACAACTTTCTCACTATTTTGTGAAGTTGTTGTAGATAAAGTAATTTTTAAAATTGTTATAGAAAATAGTTCCAAGTATAAAATTGTTTTGAAAGCATGAAAAAAAATAATACAACAACAACAATAGTGACTAAATAAAATTATTGTTGTGATTTGAAAAATATAACAGTAAGAAAATTATTCCAACGAAATCTTAATCTTTGAAGAAATTGATAAAAATAAAAAATGTAGGTTTTTGATGAATAGAAGTATAGGAGTATTTGTTTTATAAAAATTTAAAATTTTAATCTTAGGTATGAAATTTCTTAAAAAATAATGTTTTGTATTTTATAATGTACACTTCTTACATACATAAATCAAAATTATGTGCATAATTTGAATGTAGCTCAAATCCCAACTCAAATAAACAATAACTACGTACCAATGCACACATTATGTATAATTATAACGTGCCCGTCCGGACTGCGTCCGACTCCTCTTCGCATATTCGCATTATTGGCAAGAGCGCCACGGGGGGCTGATGCGGCAAACTATTTGAGTAGCATCTCGCTTGCATACCGATAAATAATTTTTCGGTAAGCGCCGTTGTAAGCCCAAACCCTAGCCTATCCCTCGGCCCTGGTTCGCCGCATTCGATCGGAAGCTTGAAGTTGTTCAGTAGCCATGGTGAATTTTTGATTTCTCTCTCTTTCTGTGGGCAATTTTTGAAGGCATTTCGCTCTTGATTCTGTCCATGGTTTCGATATACGTGATTTGTTCTTGCAGGCGGATACCTCGGACGCGGTGGATGTGGGCGGAGCCCAGCCGAAGAAGAGAACGTTTAGGAAATTCTCCTACAGAGGGGTCGATCTAGACCAGCTCCTTGACATGGGCACCGACGAGCTCGTCAAGCTTTTCCCTGCCCGCGCTCGGAGAAGGTTGTCCTCTGTTATTGGTTTCCTCTTATTGATTGCTGCTTTGGTTTCTTGGTTTAGGAATTAATGAAGCTGATGCCATTTCTTTGATTTCTAATGCAGGTTTCAGCGTGGTCTTAAGAGGAAGCCCATGGCTCTAATCAAGAAGCTTCGCAAAGCAGTAGGCTATTTTCTACATTTTCTTACATCTCCATTGGGGACTTGCCTGCCGGAAGTTGCCCGCAAGCTGGCGACTTTGTGTAGAAAAGCAGGTGTAGAAATGCAGGCCTAAGCTAATGCAAACAGAGAGAAGATACAGAGTAGAAGGGAGTAGCTTTCCATTTCAGTGAAATAACACTTGTACAAACGTTTACTGTAGCAGCTGCTTACATATATATAGGAAAGTGTAGGACACGTGTAAGGCTACGATTAACAAAGTTTGTTATGAGCTACTAACTATCCTTGTGAACCGAACTGTGTGAGTGTTGTTACTCCAATTGTTTATTATGGATGCTCATCTCTTAGTCTTAGCACGCCCCTGCAAACCAAAGATTGAGAGGATTGAATCATTAGTTTGGATATGAGTAGTTGAAATCTTGGAGTAGAAAAGGGTTTTGTAAGAATGTCAACAATTTGGTATGTTTTTTTTTTGAATATGTTGTGTTGTGTTGATGGGAACGACGGTGATCTCTCCTGACTGAATGTGATCCTGTATGAAGTGTCAGTCGACGTCAATGTGCTTTCTACGGGCATAGAACACCGGATTGTGGGCAAGGGAAATGGCCGATATGTTGTCACATTTGATGAGGGTCGGTTTACTTGGGGTGATCTAGATATCTGAGAGAATGTGTCTGAGCCAAATGACTTCTGCTACCGCTGCTGCGAGTGATTTGTATTCAGCTTCAATCGAGGAATGACCAACAGTTTGTCGCTTCTTTACTGTCTAGGAAATGAGGGTGTCATCAAGGTACGCACAGTGGCCTAATGTAGATCGGCGGGTGGCTGGATCAGCGGCCAATCAACGTCTGTGAAGGCGATAAGTTGAAGGTGGGATTTTGAGAGGGGAAGACCAAAATCTTTTGTGCCTTGGAGGTATCTGAGGAGGCGTTTGAGAATATGGAAGTGTTGGGAAAGAGGTGAATGCAGGTTTTGATTGAGTGTGTTTACTGCAAAATCAATATTGGAGCGGGTGATGATAATATACTGTAACGAGCCAGTTAGCTGGAGGTAGACAATTGGGTTGGAGGAAAGAATATCAGTGGTTATATTGGCGGGGGATTTGGTGTATGAAGGATTTGAGATGGAATTGTAGTCGGTGAGGCTGGCTTGGTGAAGAATGATGTTGATGTAGGATGTTTGGGAGAGATGGAGATAGCTAGCATTATGTGTGATGTGTATGCCGAGAAAGGTTTGAGGAAAGCCAAGATGTTTTATGGAGAAGTGGTTGTTAAGGGAGGAGATGAGGTGGAGAGATTGTGGATCATTGCCTGTGAGAAGAATATCATCAACATATTTTAAGAGGTATGCTTGGAGATTATTTTGTTGGAAAATAAAGGGAGAGGGGTCGGATTGATTATGATGGAAGCCGAGGGAGAGAAGATGACTGGAGAATGTTTGGAACCATTAGCGCGGTGCTTGTTTGAGACCGTAGAGGGATTTTTGAAGGAGGCAAATGTGGTGAGGGAATTTAGAATCCTTGAATTCTTGAGGTTGTTTCATGTAAACGGTTTCATTGAGGGATCCATGTAGGAATGCATTGGCAACATCTAGTTGGTGTATAGGCCATGATTTATTGATGGCAATGGTGAGAAGTGTTTGAATGGTGGGGAATTTGGCGACAGGGCTAACCGTTTCGGTGTAGTTAAGGCTGTATTCTTGGCGGTGACCTTGTGCAACAAGTCGGACCTTGGTTTTGGCAATGGATCCGTTTGGATGTCTTTTTCTTTTGTATGTCCAACGACACCCAAGGATGAGGGCATTGGGTGCGGGAGGTACAAGCCGCTAAGTTCCTTGTTGTTGAAGGGAGAGAAATTCATTGGCCATAGCGGAACGCCAATGAAAGTGTTGGGAGGCTTCTTTGTATGTTGTTGGATCTGGAGGTTTGGAATTGGTGTGATGGTTAAGGTTGAGAATTTGTTTGGGTTTGAGAGATCTCGTCTTGAAGCGGGTGAGCATAGGATGAGAAGAGGGTATTGTAGTTGGGGAGGGTATAGATGGTGGTGGTAAAGAAGGGACTGTGGAGGATTGCGATGATGTTGGAATATGATTTGTAGTAGGAGGTGTTGTTGTGGAGTATGTAGTTTCTGTGGAAGTGTTGTAGGTGGGCCTTGAAGGTGGTCGGGTGAGAGAGGTTGGTAGGAGGAGATGTGTGTTGATGTGAGTTTAAGGTGTTGAGGGTGGAGGTTGATTGGGTTGGGTGGTGGCAAAGGGAAAGTGGGATTCATCAAATGTTACATGACGAGAGATGTAAATGCGACCTGAAGTGGGTTCAAGGCATTTGTAGCCTTTGTAGGAGTTGGCATAGCCCATGAAGACGGATGGTGGAGACTTGATGGAGAGTTTGTGGCTAGCGTTTGGTGGTAGTAGAGGGTAGCAAGCACATTCGAAGACGCGTAGGTGAGAGTATTGGGGTGGACAGTTGTGAAGTAATTAGTATGGAGATTTGTTTGCTTTGGTGGAGGGCATTAAGTTGACAAGGTATACTGCCATGAGAAGGGTGTCTAGTCAGAGGTTAAGAGGGAGACTGGTTGTATGTAATAGGGCATGGGTTGTTTCAAGGATGCGTCTGTACTTTCTTTCTGCCAGACTGTTCTGCTCGGGAGTATAGGCCAACTAATCTGGTGATTAATACCATGTAGTTTGATATAAGATTAAAATTTTTTGTTTAAGAATTCAGTGCCACCATTGTTGCGAATATGTTTAATAGTGAGAAATAATTGTTTTTCAATAGCTGAGTGAAATGTGGTAAAGATGGAAAATACATCAGATTTAAGCATGGGAGGAAAAACTCAAAGTAAATATAATAGCATCATCCACAAAAAGAATATATAGTATTTGAATTCTTGATTGAAAGAGATTGAGGAGGGACCCCATACATCCATATGTATAAACTCAAGAGGTTTATAGTTGTGAGATTGGATTTAGAGAAGGGTAGTTTATGGCCTTTAGAGGCCTTACATATAGAGCAGGAGAGAAGAGATGTAGGTATAGTTAAGTCTCAATTATTTTTGGAGATTGCTGAGATGACTAGTGGATGAGGGTGACCAAGCTACCATCGAAGAGAGGATGGAACTATGGCAGAGAAGGCTTGAGGGAGGCGATGGTGAGTTGAGAGATGATAGAGTCCGTCTCTACAGTGGTCGGATATAAGTGTGAGGTTGGTTTGCAGATCCTTTATGTGAAAACTAGAGGCGTCATATAGAATAGCAAGATTATTGTCTTTGGTTAGTGAAGAAACAAAGAGGGGATTGTGAGACAAATTAGGGAGATGAAGAAGATTGGAGAGAGATATCTTACGAGTTGATGTGGGTAGGGGACCTTGGCCGGAGTGGGATATGGGAATGGTTTTGCCATCGCCGATCGGTCCGTTGTATTCAGATGGCTGGATGAGATTGTCGAGATTGTTTGTAAGATGGGAAGAGGCTCCGAAGTCCATAATCCAGTTGGTGGTTGGGTTGGAATTTGAAGCAAGTAAGGCAGTTTAAGGTGTACTGTAGTTGGCATTGAACATATGCCAACAGTTGTTGGATGTATGTCCCCTTTTATCGCATATCTGATAGGTGATGGTTCTTGCAGAGAGCGAAGATGATGGAGGGGAAGGTTGTGATGATTTGGACGAGGCCCAGGAAGCGGGGCGGCCGCAGGATGGAAATCTACCACCGGTGCGAGCTCTTCCTCTATTGGTGTAGAGTGTGGCATGAACGTTGGGTTTTGATTGGTTCTTGGCAAGTTCAATGGATAGCTTAATCTCTTCGCTGGGGAGAAGAGAGTAGAGGTCTTCAAGTCTGACAGGGGTTAATGTCATTTTGATGGTCTTGAATGCCTGATATTGTAGAGGAAGTCAATTTAGGGTGTATAACAGAATGTCTTCACTGTCGATGGAACAACCGACGGTGGCAATGTCGTTGACCAATGCCTTAATGTTGGTAAGATATTGAATCACAATCTGCTGTCCCATAGAGATTTAATGCAGCTCATTCTTGAGTTGTATCACACGTGATCGATTGGTGGCTTGAAGGCATCGTTCAAGCGTGCTCCAAATGTCTGCGCAGGTGTCAAGATGGACACATGGGAGGATGCTGGCAGTGATGGTGAAGCATAAAGAGGCCGCTAGGATCTAGTCTAGCAATGTCCAACGGCGGTGTGCCTCTTTCGGTCTGGATGTGCCTGTAGTGTCGAGAATGAGGTGGGGAGGAACAAGTGTAGATTTGCCTAGGAAGGGCGTGTAACTATTCACTATGAATAGTTTAAGAATTTGGGATCGCCAAGTAGAGTAGTTGTTGTTTGATAGCTGAACGGGAACGATCATCTTAATGTTGTCAATGAGAAATTTAAGGGAGGATGGGATGACGATGTCTTCCTAGGTGAGCTCATTGGAGGTGTCGTCGGTGTGTGAGGAAGAGGTGGTAGCCAACCTGGTAACTATTGGGCTGCGAGCCAAAGAGGCTATGATTCCATGTAGAAAAGAAGGTGTAGAAATGCATGCCTAAGCTAATGCAAACAGAGAGAAGATACATGTAGAAGGGAGTAGCTTTCCATTTCAGTGAAATAGCACTTGAACAAACGTTTACTGTAACAGTTGCTTATATATATAAAGGTTAAGTGTAGGACACGTGTAAGATTAGGATTAACAAAGTTTGTTATGCGCTACTAGCTGTCCTTGTGAACCGTACTGTGTGAGTGTTGTTACTCCTTTTGTTTGTTATGGGTGCTCATCTGTTATTACTTGCCTGCCATGTAGCGGAAGTCGCAACTTCAATTTTTTTTCTTTTTATGTGCTGGCCGTTGGGTGACCTCAAGGGAGCTATCTAAACCCACCAATTGCCCACAAATGCTTCCCCATACTCTTATTCCTCCTCTTAAGCACGCTTTCTTGGTATTCTTGCAACGAAAAAGCTAGTTTGTTAGAGTTGATTGTTTCTGTTTAGCCTAAGGAATTTGGATAGTTTTGTTATGTATATTTTTTTTTTGTAAGAACAAGTTAGATATTTTTGGGTGTTTATTTTTTAATTTATTTTTTATGCAAAGTTGTTTATTTTATTCTGGTTATTTGTTATTTTTATGATATTAATAGTGCAATGTTTTTATTAGCAAATTTTACTAGCATGAAAAAATGATTATTTTAGTTCATCTTGGTTTTCAAGTTGAAATAACAAAAATAAATTAGCAAAAAAAAAAAAAGAATATAATTCGATTTGAAATAAAAAAAGTAAAAATAATATATATTAAATGAATATATGAACTCTATTGTGAATTAGTTTCGAGTAAATTACATTGTTGATCTACAGAAATGAGTTTCTGTGAAATGATTTAGGAGCTTGACCATGGAGGTGTTCACAAAACGATACTATTTCTCTTCAGAAAAATGGGGTTATCTTGACTCAAATATTGAGCACCATATGTCTAATTTTAGGCCAAAGTTTTTGGTTTATTAAGTAATTTTCACCATTTCAAAAACTGTTTGCGTGGTCATGTGTTAGAAGTCATCCTTTATTAATATGGTTTTTGAAACCGATGGATCAAGCATTAATTTTTTATAGAATTTTAGATTTTTATAATTCTCAAATAGAACAGCTTTAGTACAAATGCAACATACTATAATGATTGATTAGATTGATGTTACCATGGGCCAAGGGGTGATTCATTTTTTAAATTTTTGCGTAGAATCCAACAGACCTTACACTAAATTGGTCGATGACATTGCTCATTTAATGCTTTGATACAACAGTGGTCTAACCATTTCAAATGAACTCATCCTAAGTATGTTGGTTTCAGGAGCCATTCGATTGATGTCCCACAATAAACGACTTTTAATTAGCTGAAGAATAAAATACTTACGTCCTTGACATATGACATATCAAAGTACACTCAAAACCTGATTTGTCACTTTGTTGTTTATGATGGTTTTGTTGCGATTTGTATGGATGATGATGAAATATCTGACAATATATTAGAGGCTGCTTCCATGACAATTACCTTTACCTATGTCAAGGTTCTGATATTGCAAATCTTGAGTACATAGCTTCGCAGCCATCATTATTTAATTCTCTCTGAAGATTAAAGAGCTGTTGCGACACAAACTAAGACAATTATTTAAGTTATGTTAAGAGTTGGATAATTCAATATTTATTTCATTTTATACATATCCTGCATGTGGAGTAGTTATGATACAAATAGAGCAAACACCTCTACATAAAAATTTTATTCAGATTTGAATCAGAGATGAACTTTGCTCGTACTACAAAGGGCTATTAGACAATGGATGGTGGATCAAGAAGTAGTGGTAGTTTCAAAGATAGTGGGCCTGAGGTTTATGTGAATAAAGAGCAGGAAAATACAACTTTTATAGGGCATGAATTAATACAAAATCATGCATTTCTACATAGTGATGTAGCAGATGCCATGACATGCAATAATACATATATTCACTACTATCACACCTCACGGGAGTGGAACGATAATGTTCCCTTCAGTTGCCCTGTCGTGCACTTAATGACTACTTTGGAAGGATTTATTTCTATCTCATGGGATATATGTTCTTTGCAATCTATAATGACCTGTAGTGTGTAATTAGCGTCTGGTCAATTATTAATAATGTGAAGTATAAGATGATTTACTCTAATAAATATTGCCTAACAATAGCTTGTGGCCAACATGACTATCATCGAAGCCTTGTAAATGGCGCTTAAACACTTTTAGGAAACATCTTGGAGGGGCATGGAGAATTTCGAGCATATCAGACCGTCACATTTTCAACCATCTTGTCATGCTAACTGGACATCGCCAGTGTACTTCTAGTTTCTTTATAGTTTTCATATTCCCCAACATTCGACAATATTTAGATCTTATCGAAGGAGGTAATAAGACATGTGAAAGATGGATTTAATTTCAATCTTTTAGATGAAAACTTGGGATGCTAGATGGAAGGCGATCATTGTTATATTTGGAACTAGGGAAGAATCTTATCATTCTCCATTTCGGTTTATGGAGGCCATCTACTCCGTTGTGCCGATAGCTATTGATGTAATACAAAGTAGACCTTTGAATCAATTTCATCATTTGTTTTAGGCCTTCAGATCATCAATCAATGATTAGAATTATTGTTATCTCATATGGATAAGATATTCTTGTTGGGAAAATTTAAAGGTACAGATCTTAGCATAGTGCAATTGATGCTAACAATGTTCTATTTCCCATAGCCTTTGCCATGGTATAGTTCGAATGCGAAGCGTTTTGGTGGTGGTGATTTTTGAAGATATAGCTAGCTGAATTGGATTGCATCAAACTTATCTAACACATCTGTTTTATCATCATTTGATAATAGTGTTGGTTGAGAGATGGTTGCTAGACATGAACATTTTTAATTTTCCATTTGGTGAGATGAAAGGCATTATATAGCATCAATTGAGTGAAGTAAAAGTTGCCTTAACTTTTCAGATGGGACAGGCTTGCTCCCATATATGTTTGCTCTTTAGATGGCTTCGCTGGACATTTTGTACAAACCTTGAGTTTTAGAGACATATTTGTGCTTATGTTCCATGTATGATTAGATGTCCCTTGCTTTCAGATACATCAGTATGTGAGGTACAATTGCAGTATTTATCATTTTTCAAGAATTTAAAGGGATTGTGAAAATATCTTGTAGAGCGCGGTGTTGGCTCATCTTTACAATGAGTTGAAGGAAGCCACGATACCTAGTCAAGTGAACATATCTGGTTGCCTACACGTTGCAAGCTTGAGGTTGGGAATGTTTACATGTAGGATGGTGATGTAGAATGCGGGGGGGGAGGGGTCATGTGAATTTTGAATTTTCAAATTAATTGGAAAAGGGAGGGAAGGGGTCGGCTAAAGAGAGAGGGAAAGGGGATAGGGTGTTCAGGTTCAATGAATGTGGAATTTGAATCAATTCCCAATTAATTTCCGATTTACCCATTGAAGGAATGCTTTCCAAAATTAAGCTAAATGATTTAGGAAAGAATTTGAAATTTCAAATTCGTACGAATTTGAATTCGAAAACTTACCAAAATTAGAACAACTTAATTTAGGAAAGAATAAATTTTAGAGGGAAAGGGATTTGATTGAGTGCATTAATTGAAGATAATTAATTAATATTTGAGGGAAAATGGGGGCAGTCAAAGGATGAGGGGGAGAGATGTCCACATACGATGTATGTGGCCCAAGGCATTAAAGGAGATTTAATATCAAATCTGAAATTGATTTCAGATTTAGAGGAATTAGGGGAAGGTTCCAAAAATAGATTTGTTAATTCATTAATGATTTGAAATTCAAATATCTTTGAATTCAAATTAGGAACTTTCTAAGTTAACAATAGATTAATTTAGGAAGGTAATAAAGAGGCTATTTTGAATTCAAAATTCAAAATTTGTGGAGGGAAGAGGCTAGGGATGAGGTGTTCGGCTAGCAATGGAGGTGGAGGGGTTGATGTTTTATCCAAAAGAAAAGTTAACCATAATCAAACAAAATAAAACAAAAATGGATGGTGAATGGTTGAGACAAGAGATGAGAGGACGGATAACAAATAAAAAATAAAATAAAAACGATACAAACCACGAGCCCGGACTCTTCCTGCGGTTGGTGGGTACTACGTTACCCTCCACGAGGGACTTCAATCCACGAGCCCGGATCCATCCTATGACTGGTGGAAACAAGGTTGTCCTCCCATAGGTCTTTTCCTCTTCAGAGCTCACACATAGATCAAGACAAAGGCTCAAATTCTTTTTTTTTTAATTAATAATCCATCATTACATTACACAAGCAAGGGCCTCTATATATAGGCCTAATAAACTAAAACAAGACACAAATACCCCTAGGGCTTTCATAGGACGACCCTCTTAAGTAAGGGTAAAAATGGAAAATTCATAATAAAAATAAAAATTAAAAATAAAATTTAAGATAACGTGGGACGATGACGGCCGTCGATCTTCAGCTCCTCGGATAGTTATGGACGGTTGGATGTCCGCATCATTCTCCCGAGGTGAAAAAAAGCTCGGCTTCGTCGAGTTCGCGTCCCGAGTGAGCAACCATGCTCTGATACCAAATTGATGTAGAACTAATGGGGGGGTCATGCTTCATGCTTTGAATTCGAAAACTTCCCAAAATTAGAACAACTTAATTTAGGAAAGAATAAATTTTAGAGGGAAAGGGATTTGATTGAGAGCATTAATTGAGGATAATTAATTAATTGTGAGGGAAAATGGGGGTGGCCAAAGGATGAGGGGGAGAGATGTCCACATACGATGTATGTAGCCCAAGGCATTAAATGAGATTTAATATTAAATCTAAAATTGATTTCAGATTTAGAGGAATTAGGGGAAGGTTCCAAAAATAGATTTGTTAATTCGGAAATGATTTGAAATTCAAATATCTTTGAATTCAAATTAGGAACTTAGGAAGGTAATAAAGAGGCTATTTTGAATTCAAAATTCAAAATTTGTAGAGGTAAGAGGCTAGGGGTGAGGTGGTCGGCTAGCTATGGAGGTGGAGGGGTTGATGTTTGATCCAAAAGAAAAGTTAACCATAATCAAACAAAATAAAACAAAAATGGATGGTGAATGGTGGAGACTAGAGATGAGAGGACGAATAACAAAGAAAAAATAAAATAAAAACGATACAAACCACGAGCCCAGACTCTTCCTGCGGCTGGTGGGTACTACGTTACCCTCCACGAGGGACTTCAATCCACGAGCCCGGATCCCTCCTATGGCTGGTGGAAACAAGGTTGTCCTCCCATAGGTCTTTTCCTCTCCAGAACTCACACAGAGATCAAGACAAAGGCTCAAATTCTTTTTTTTTTATTAATAATCGATCATTACATTACACAAGCAAGGGCCTCTATATATAGGCCTAATAAACTAAAACAAGACACAAATGCCCCTAGGGCTTGCATAGGACGACCCTCTTAAGTAAGGGTAAAAATGGAAAATTCATAATAAAAAAAATTACAAATAAAATTTAAGATAACGTGGGACGATGACGGCCGTCGATCTTTAGCTCCTCGGATAGGTATGGACGGTTGGATGTCCTCATCATTCTCCCGGGGTGAAAAAAGCTCGACTCCGTCGAGTTTGCGTCCCGAGTGAGCAACCATACTCTGATACCAAACTGATATAGAACTAATGGGGGGGGGGGGTTCATGCTTTCATGCTTTGAATTCAAAAACTTACCAAAATTAGAACAACTTAATTTAGGAAAGAATAGATTTTAGAGGGAAAGGGATTTGATTGAGAGCATTAATTGAGGATAATTAATTAATATGTGAGGGAAAATGGGGGCGGCCAAAGGATGAGGGGGAGAGATGTCCACATACGATGTATGTGGCCCAAGGCATTAAATGAGATTTAATATTAAATCTGAAATTGATTTCAGATTTAGAGGAATTAGGGGAAGGTTCCCAAAATAGATTTGTTAATTTGGAAATGATTTGAAATTCAAATATCTTTGAATTCAAATTAGAAACTTTCTAAGTTAACAATAGATTAATTTAGGAAGGTAATAAAGAGGCTATTTTGAATTCAAAATTCAAAATTTGTGGAGGAAAGAGGCTAGGGGTGAGGTGGTCGGCTAGCTATGGAGGTGGAGTTGATGTTTTATCCAAAAGAAAAGTTAACCATAATCAAACAAAATAAAACAAAAATGGATGGTGAATGGTGTAAACTAGAGATGAGAGGATGGATAACAAAGAAAAAATAAAATAAAAACGATACAAACCACGAGCCTGGACTCTTCCTACGGCTGGTGGGTACTACGTTACCCTCCACGAGGGACTTCAATCCACGAGCCTGGATCTATCCTGTGGCTGGTGGAAATAAGGTTGTCCTCCCATAGGATTTTTCCTCTCCATAACTCATACAGAGATCAAGACAAAGGCTCAAATTCTTTTTTTTTATTATTAATAATCCATCATTACATTACACAAGCAAGGGTCTCTATATATAGGCCTAATAAACTAAAACAAGACACAAATGCTCCTAGGGCTTGCATAGGACGACCCTCTTAAGTAAGGGTAAAAACAAAAAATTCATAATAAAAATAAAAAATTACAAACAAAATTTAAGATAACGTGGGACGATGACGACCGTCGATCTTCAGCTCCTCGGATAGTCATGGACGGTTGGATGTCCGCATCATTCTCCCGGGGTGAAAAAAAGCTCGACTCCGTCGAGTTCGCGTCTCGAGTGAGCAACCATGCTCTGATACCAAACTGATGTAGAACTAATTGGGGGGGGGGGGTGGGTTCATGTGAATTTTGAATTTTCAAATTAATTGGAAAAGGGAGAGAAGGGGTCACCTAAAGAGAGAGGGAAAGGGGATAGGGCGTCCAGGTTCAATGAATGTGGAATTTGAATTGATTCTCAATTAATTTCTGATTTACCCAATCTTTAATTAAAGGAAGGTTTTCCAAAATTAAGCTAAATGATTTAGGAAAGAATTTGAAATTTCAATTTGTTTAAATTTGAATTCGAAAACTTACCAAAATTAGAACAACTTAATTTAGGAAAGAATAAATTTTATGGGAAAGGGATTTGATTGAGAGCATTAATTGAAGATAATTAATTAATATGTGAGGGAAAATGGGGGCGGCCAAAGGAGGAGGGGGAGAGATGTCCACATACGATGTATGTGGCCCAAGGCATTAAATGAGATTTGATATTAAATCTAAAATTGATTTCAGATTTAGAGGAATTAGGGGAATGTTCCAAAAATAGATTTTTTAATTCAGAAATGATTTGAAATTCAAATATCTTTGAATTCAAATTAGAAACTTTTCAAGTTAACAATAGATTAATTTAGGAAGGTAATAAAGAGGCTATTTTGAATTCAAAATTCAAAATTTGTGGAGGGAAGAGGCTAGGGGTGAGGTAGTCGGCCGGCTATGGAGGTGGAGGGGTTGATGTTTGATCCAAAAGAAAAGTTAGCCAAAATCAAACAAAATAAAACAAAAATGGATGGTGAATGGTGGAGACTAGAGATGAGAGGATGGAGAACAAAGAAAAAAATAAAATAAAAATGATACAAACCATGATCCTGGACTCTTCCTGCGGCTGGTGGTTACTACGTTGCCCTCCATGAGGGACTTCAATCCACGAGCCCGGATCCATCTTGCGGCTGGTGGAAACAAGGTTGTCCTCCCATAGGATTTTTCCTCTCCAAAACTCACACAGAGATCAAGACAAAGGCTCAAATTCTTTTTTTTATTAATAATCCATCATTACATTACACAAGTAAAGGCCTCTATATATAGGCCTAAGAAACTAAAACAAGACACATGCCCCTAGGGCTTGCATAGGATGACCCTCTTAAGTAAGGGTAAAAATGGAAAATTCATAATAAAAATAATAATTACAAATAAAATTTAAGATAACGTGGGACGATGACGGCCGTCAATCTTCAGCTCCTCGGATAGGCATGAACGGTTGGATGTCCGCATCAGATGGCTAAAATTACATGTTCCTTGTCTAAAGGATTTTGAGGGCTAGAGCTGTGATTTTAGATATGATAACAATACTTTTATTACTTCTTCCATTTTATGTATTTATCATATCTTATAAAACATTGGTGGAATGAGCACAAAATTAGAAATATACTTGCTAGGGACATTCAAACCATTATGGACTGTTTGACAATAGGATTTAACATGATTTATGTAGGATTTGAAGAAGATTTTTCCTAAATCTTGCCAAACGATATTTGATCACTTGGTAAATCTCATGGTGGAATAAATCTTTCGTTTCCCTTTCCCTCTTTGTTATAAATCTCAAATTTACTAAATCCTAAAGTTTGTCGGATTTACGAGATTTGGCTGAACAAGCACACAAAAGGGAGAAAGATAATCAACTTCACAGCGAACAAACTCCTGTCGAGTTTTGATCCAACAGGAACGTCGTCGAAATGTCGTGACTTTCTATCTTACAAGAAGGGAACATCTTCAGAGTCGAATAAGTAAATTGTTTAAACAAAGTTGAACAACGAAGAGAGGAGCCGAAGAAGTGACTTTTGTAAAACTCTATCTCAGGTGAAGTAATGATGTCGAACAACAACAATGAAATAGATAAGTGGAAAGCAAACCCTAGATGCCTTCTAAAACTATTGGGAAGAAAAAAAAAGAAATTAAATTAATTCCTATTTTCTTAATTAGAAATTAATCTAATTAATTTGAATAATATAATTAAAATTATAAATAATTATTTATAGAATTAGCTATATAAATTATAATTAAATAATTTGTTAGTAATAGAAAACTTAAATAAATAAATAAATATTAGTATTTAAAATTTAATCAAAATACTACTTTAAATAATTAATTAATTTATTAATAGTATAAGTAGTAATTAAATGATTAGTTATTTCAAATTAGATTTAATAAGTAATTCTTATTTACAATACTAATTAAATATGAGTTTTTATTGAACTAACTGTCCTATGTCTTGGATTACATTGCAAAATAGTTTCACTAGATTTAGCAGCTATCTTGCCTAATAGTTTTCAGGATTTAACACACTCAGAATTTACTAAATCCGAATTTATATGATTTACTAAATCTTACTAAGTTAAATCCTATTTGTTGCTAAATAGGCCCATAGGGCTGAGATTGACGACCTTTTAGAAAGCCAAGTATGAAATGATATAAATTCCTATGATTGAGCCACATTCAACTTATATCCTTTAAATTTTAGGTTATTTGGTAACTTTATGATCATTAGATTTTGATTTGAGTTGCAAACCGATGTCTTGGTGGTTAGAGAATCTACCAGAATCATGCTCCACTCTTTAGCTGGCATCGAGTGGAGTGACACTCAACATATCATGTGATAAGATTGTTTGGTGATTAGCAGTGGATCGATATGGATCCAGTACAGTAAGGCTTCACTTGGGCAGTTGAATAGGGAAAAGTATATATTGACTAGTTGGAGTACCTCCAAAAATATATTCAGTTATAGGAGAGCAAGCATGCCCTTGTAGTTTAGCATTAGCAGAGCATGTAGATGGGCAAAGCTGATAGGTGGTATTTGCTCTAGCTCAAATCTTAGGCTTATACTTGGTAAGAGCTTTCTATGACTCAACATATTATCCAAGATCAACGAATTGAAAGATAATTGTTAGTAACATCTTTTGTTGATTTATTTTTATTAGTTCAACTAACATTCTACTGCCTTCTCTTAGTAACAATATTTATTTTTCCTAGATAATTTGGAGGTTTTACAGCTGATGTTCGACTGTGACTAGGACACAACATCACAAGTGGCCATTAACAAGTTCGATATACTATGTAGTGATGAGAGATACAACATGCATGTTATAAATGACATTGGGGGAGAAGGTAGTTGTTAAGAAGAGTAGCTATTGATGGTTAGGGGTGTTGGTCCATCACTTCACATAGATCCTGATCTAACCACAAGCTCACCTGCTTTTGGGCTCCGCTCAACGTTGCAGTTACATTTTCACATGGTCCATTTAGCTTTATAGAATCACTGTATGGTATGCCATGTTCTCCTTTTAACCTGCATATGATGGTTTGGAGGGATTATTTACAACTTGGTAGCATATGTTGTTCATTCCTATTCAGTATTTTGGTTCTCCAACATTCTTGTTGAGACCTTGTTGACCCCTATACCTCAAACCACACGAGAAAAGACACAAACTGATGAATAAAGCAATATGAGCCTTGGCACCACACGTCACTTGAAGGGTCAAACGACCTCCGATTGCCAAATGGACAGCGTCATTGCGATCAGGATGTCGAATTCTGCTAGGTCGAGGCCCTCGTAGTTGAATAGGATGAGATCAGTTAAAAGGGACGACCGACACCCGAGATTAAAGTGCAAGGCTGATCAAATGATGTCGGATCGACAAACAGACTTTGTCATTGCATTCAGAACATTGCAAATACTCAAAAACTGTATTTTATATGTTCAATTTGAATCATCATAATGGGTGACACGAATTTCGAAACAACACGCAAATCGAGGCGATCCCATGTAAAATTATCCTCGGCGTGCTCAAACGACGTCCGATCGTGAAATGGACTTTGACGTTGTGTTCAGAACAGCGTTAATACCCTAAATGCACTATCAATTTATTTAATTGAGGTTGTGCATGCAAATCGAGACGGACTCGTGTAAAAATTATCCTCGACATTGCTCAAACGACGTCCGATCGCAAAACTGACTGCGTCGTTGTGTTCAGAACACCGAAATCACCCTAAATGCACTACCAATTTGTTCTATTGAGGTTGCGCACGCTAATCGAGGCAGCCCCATGTGAAAATTACCTTCGTTGTCGCCCAAACGACGTCCGATCTCAAAACAGACTGCTTTGTTGCGACCGGAATATCGGCAATACGCTAAATACACTATTAATTTATCTAATTTTGATATTCGGCAAATTCTACACGCAAAACGAAACAGTTGGCACGCAAATCGAAAAAAATGCACGTGAAACGATGCAATTTTGAACAAATGAGGCACTGCTGTCCTCTTGAATTAAAGCCTAATGACCATACACTAATGTGGCTATTAAATTAAATCTTCTTTAGCAAAGGCAGATGCCAAAAGAGGAAAGAGGGTCAAATACATTAAATGCCAATCAGTATGTCACCTCGCTTTGTCTAGCTCCTGGTCACTTCAGCTTTGTATAACAGCTGGCCCGTTGCTTCATCTGAACGGACACGCTCCATCTAAAGGCTCCCCAAGCAAACTCCTATCGAATTATCTACAACTTCCACACTCGAGCTCTCGTTCAGAACCGATGCCTGAATATGGAACTCCAACGCCTCCTTCAGCCATCCAGCTGAGATCTCCCCACTCTTCACGAGAACCTGCTCACTTCCTCTTGCTCACGTGAAGCCGCCTACCTCTTGTTCTGAAACCAATTTCCCTTGCCCCTGTCCGTCTTCTACCTTCCAGCACCTCCATATAATTAAATCCACCTCCAAATACATTTTATTCTATCAACAAAATGGAGTAGTCCACTGATATCTGCTGCTTCCTTTTGAGGGTACTTTACTTGAGAATCAATGCGTACCTCTGCTTCCACCTCTTCAATCGGTTGTGGAGCTTGAAAAGGCAGAGACTGAATCTCCCACTGATTTAGCCATGGAAGCTAATCAAGAGAAGCTTAAGGAGACAACAGAAGCTGCAAAAGCCCTCTGGCCAGATCTTCCTCCAGCCATCCCTAACCTACTCGCATGCCACCTGACGCATGGTTCTGATCTTTCACTCCAGCAGCCCCCTATCAACAGCCCGTCACATGCTTTCTCTGCATGTCTCGCATCCATCCTATTCTCAAATCCCTCCCAGGGCCACAGAAAGTTTCGGCCACCAAGCAATGGAAAAAGTTTCTCTCCATATCATCCTCTCGGTTGCAGAATATCATATAAAGGCAGAAGAAGCAGCAGTTCCTCCAACCTCTCTACTACCTGCAACCCAAACCTGATATCTTCAGCCCCGCTTACACTCTCCTACACTTAGCTAAATCAGCCTTTCCTCATCTCATATCAAGCCCAACTCATATTCGCACTCAGCTCCTCTTTGTTACAGCCCATTTCAAAGGAAGAGGGGCTCACTAAGTTTAACCCAATTGGCCCAACAACTACGATTCCTTATACCTGTTCAAGCCCACCCAAACCTCTTACATTCTACTACAGCAAGCCCATTTCAGAATACTATATTTCAACAGCCCATTTCATATAAATTTGTTTATTTCAGCAAATCACACCAAGTCCATTCCAAACAGTCACCAAACTCGATTCCCTTTACACTATTGTTGTCCATTCCACTTAACAGCTAAACCAGCAACCATCAAACAGCACAAACAGCAGTCCTTACAACAAAATCCCTCATTATTTCCACTTCACTTTCCTTTTGATTTGTTTGATCTTAGTTGGGGTAATTAACTGTATTAGATTGCACTTCATTTATCTTATTTCCAGCATTGATTAATGTCGTTGGGTAGTGACAGTTACATGCACATATATGTATATATTCATTGTGTGTGTATCATGTATTCCTGTGTAAATATGAATGATGAGAAAAGGAAAAGAAGTGTGGGAAAGTAAAAAAAAAAAGAAAGAGTGAAAGAGTGGAGTTTCCAAAAAAAAAGAGAGGGAGATTAGAGATGATTTTGTGCATCTTGTAATATATTTTTGTACACTTCTTCTACCTCATTGCCGCCGACCCCAAAGGTATAAACTTCTAGAACTCAGATTTCCCATTCTAGTTGTCCGTGGTGGACCGGAGAACCACCTATACGCGCTCTCGTAGCACGGTAGGAGGGAGCCCGGTGCGACACCTACAACGAAGCGGGTAATCACTTTATTCCCATTTCGGTGTTTGCTGCGGACGGGCGAACCACCTATACGCGCTCTCGTAGCACGGTAGGAGAGAGCCCGATGCGACGTATACGACGAAATGGGAAAGCCCTATACACGCTCTTGTAGCGTGGTGGGGAGATTTACCTGTGCTCGCCTACGGATACTGTTGAAGACCTCATACACGCTCGAGTAGCGTGGTGGGATGAAAAAATGTAAGGCCTGGTGTCCTCCCGACACCTACCATACACGCTCGAGTAGCGTGGTGGGATGGCCCAGTTTCCCGTAGTTTTCCCCTAAACGGGGGAGACGTCGGGAGGCTGCCGAAATTTTCACTGAATCGTGGACAAGACTTGGACAAAATGTGGACATTTGAACTTGAGCTCATATTTTAATTTGAGCAAATAAAAAGACTTTAACTTAATTCAAACTATAACTAAACTTGCAAATCAAATGAGATGAACAAATATTTGAACATTTGAACAAAGGACAAGAGGACTTGATTTGGGACTGCAGTGGACATGAATTCGAACTGAACTCAGACTTGAACAAAATTTGGACAATTACAATGGACTTTGTTTGAACTTGATTTGGACAATTAAATTGACTAAGTGCAAATGTGAATGATTAATTAAAAGACTTAATTCAAAGCTTGATTCAAGCTTGATCCAAATGAACTTGAATTGAACAAGATCATATGAGACTTTTGAACTTGGTTTGAACCAAGTGAGAAGAATTTAAACTCGCCACATGAATGAACAAAGGTGAACTTGAATGTGGACCGAAGCTGACAAGAACAAGGGATGCACTTGAACTCGGATTGAACTCTTGCTTGGATTAAGATGATACAAAATCAAAACTACATTTAAAATGATATTATAATTTGTAAAATAATAAGATACAAATTAAATGCAAAAGAAAATATATGGAATTTGTGAACAATAAGAGACATGCAAACTCTACTTGCTTACAAGTGGTAATGAATTGTAGATAACTTATTCAAATTTCATGTCATGATATATTGTTCTCAAAGATTTCTACATGATTTGATTGCAAGTAATAATCAATAAGGACACATGGTGAATATGATGACTCCACACAACTATCATGTATTATCTACAAGTGAATGACTTGTAATCACAATTCGTTTGCAACAAACTATTCAATACTACAACAAAAGATTTCTGAAGTTACAAACACAATGAGCTCACAAGCAACGTGCAATAAGGGAAGAAGTGTGGCCTAATCATAGATAGATTATGAGGTGACTTATCAACGACTTGATTCATCAAGGTGTATCTACGAAGTTATTATTATGACTTCTCTCCAATTAATGACAATTAACTCATAGATGAATACAGTAGTTATCTACGAATGTCGAAAGTCAAAATTCAAGAACCTACTGAAGCTGATTGCAATCAAAGATCAATGATATAAGTCCATCATGCTGACTACAAGCAAATATAGAAGAATTCTCACTCATATAGTTGTCCACTTATGGGTCATGATGATTAATGTGTGTGGATGCTAAATCATCGATACAGTTGATAGCCACTCAGCATTAGTCAAATATCCATGCCTTCTACAAGCAAGAGTAAAGATCTGCAAGACATACAATCTTTTTACGAATGCGGATGTATGTATAACATGCCACCCAGGGGTAGATACAAAAAGACTTAAGTAAATGCAGTATCCTGAAGTCAATTTCATTCTGTGAAAGAAGACATCTATCTACCTACATGCAGCAGTAGCGGATGTACTGAAAAGATCAAAGACCACAACAAAATGCATGAAGACTACGACAAGTGCAAGCTCATACGATCCAAGGCAGGAGATTAGTTAGTGCACTATGACCCACCTACAAAAATTAATAAATAGTGCACGACAGTCTACCTGTGCAAATCAGCGAACAAGTCTATTCAGAAGCTACTACGCCCCGCCACCGGATCTGCAACATTCGTACAAGCAGACAGAAGGCGTCTATTTAAAGAATACCCCTGCACATGCACTATAAATTGTATACACATAGGTACACTAAAGGGGAAGTACAATCTCAACCCGCATGGTCCCCGGCGGGCGTGTTATTGGTACACACGTGACGTCTAGGGATGCTGCGCGGGTTGACAAGTGAATTCAGGTTCGAAACCGATCCTTCTATACGGGTCAATAGAAGTCGACAGGGTTCGAACCATTAAGCAAATATAAGGTTGTGGCGACCCATATATTTGCTTTAAAACATTCATATTAGGCCTTCAAGGCCTACAACAATATGAATTCACTAATAAAGGCACGAAGCCTACGAAACCCGATCCTCAGTCAATAGCTCGGCTGAGTTGACAAGGTTCAAGTTATAAATAGAAACGACCCCAAACACCCCGATGATGGCCGTGTTGAATGCAGATCTCAACTGGACGGGTTCTCAAATATTTTCAAATGCCTCCCAAAAGTCCATTCCAAACATCCAAAAAATTCCAGAAATTCCAAACATCCAAAAGTTCCAGAAAACCCAAAAAATCCAGAAAATTCTCAAAAAATCCAAAAATATTTAAAATTGAAATAAATCCATCAAATCACTTAAAGCAAAAATCCATCCATTCTCCGCAATAGTTTGCCGAGGCGGACAAATTAAAATCTACTTATGCTCACAAAGAGCCAAATGCCTAATCGAAAATATCACTAGGATTCATTCTCAAACAATCTCCTGCTAGTAAGGACGTGGTACGTGTCCTCTAACCGGCGGTTTGCCGCCAAATGGCACCGCAGGATAAACGGTTATGACCCGGGGCCCTCTGAACCGAGTGGTTTTGCCACCAAATGGCACCACAAAATACCGGTTATGGCCAGCGCCAATACGCTCCTTAGTGGCATCAAATCCTTGAGATATGAATCAATAGGATATGATCGATAGGGCACAAAGCTCTCTGTAAGCTAAGGTGGATTCAAATTTGTCCCCTTAGGCAAATACCCACCCTAGGTCTACAAGGTCCCCTTGGACGAAGCAACCCATGGCTGCCGACAAGGATCCTTCTGTCAGGTTGGGTCGACTACCTCCTCTGACTAAGTAGACCAGGGACCACGATGGCCCGGGACGACGGAACCATGGGATCTTGATCGGGTCCATCATCCATTCCCCCCACCATCTGCTTTAAGTACAATATGGTGCAATTTCTATTTTAAATATCAAAATTTTAAACCTCAAATCTCCAAAATGTCCAAATATTTCAACCCCAAATTTCCAAATCCAAATTTATGCTGCTACTATATTCCAGATAACACGTATATTCTACGTATCTGATTGACGACTAGCCTTAATCGAAAGTTCTCTCTCATGATCGGGAGGGGTAATTAACTATAGGGGCTTGCGCCTATAGGAAACCAGAACTCAGATCATAAAGTCCTCACAAAATGAGGGCGAAATCTCTGGGTAGTGTCTTATCTACAAACCCATCTGCCTTCTAAAATTTACCCCGGAACTTATTCCGTTAAAACTCCATCGCCGAATAAATAAAAAGAAATCGCGCGGCGGGGAGGCCGGGGTTGAATTTTCGGAGCCCACAGACCTAGAGTAGTCCCATCCAGGTCACCATACACAGGGTCGTATTGGATGCCTTCTCATACTCCACAATAACAGCCACAGCCAACGACATAGATTAGTTAGGTTACACGGCTTCAACAGAAGGAACATGAAGATGAATCAGGTTCACAAAATCAACTTTGCATTAGGTTGGTCTATGGTCCCCAGCTTTACACACCAGACGCAGATGTTATGCCTCCTTGACGACACAGGACTTCTTGATGTGAAACAATGAAGGAATTGCGTGCGGAAATTAACATGAAGATTAATTAGAGCGTTGCCAATACAAATTTATTACCAATAAAAGGAAGGATTAAAAGTATTCTAGGTAATCAACTTGCTTAGGTGAAGAGTTGCTTTGAGATAACCAAACAATTCATAACATTCAAAGATAAAAGAAATACTTAAATGCTCATAACAAAAATCCCACAATTAATAATGAGAAAATTCACCTTGAGTACCTTCTCACTCGTTCACTCTTTGGCTTTTAGCGGAGAAGAAAGAACCACACGAAGATGGAGAGCACCACTACGGAAAAGTAGACGAAGGACGTTACCGAAGAGGTAGCCGCCGGTGGAAGTGGTGGTGGATGTTGCCTGGTGATCGTCCAAACATAGTCTTGAAACTGTCGGTCGATGACGCGCACAAGTGATGGAAGAATTCGCTCCAAGTATTCGCCAACTGTGTCTTCGTGCTCAAACCCCGCGTCAAAGAACGGGGATTGGAGGATGTTGAAGCTACCGTCGGCGTTGAACACAAGCCCCCACTCAAATTCAGGATCCGCCATTCAACATTGAGGAGGGGGCGAGAAGAAGAAAAGGGAGGAAGAGTTGGGCCGTGAGCTAGGGAGAGGCAAGGAGAAAATCTGAATTTGAATTTCAGATTTTTTAGGCTTGGAGGGAGAAGTTATTTTATCATTAAACTTTTCTTAAATTAAATTAAGAGGGGGGTGGCTATTAGGGGGGGAATTAAGAAGGTAATTAGTAGACGCCTAGGTGGCAAGGAGAGAGAAACTGCTAGGTGGGAGGGGTCGGCCAAGCAAGGGAAAAAGAGAGGAATTTTGCTTAATTAGTGGGCCCCATGTAATTAATTAAAATCTGATTTAATTTTCATATTTTAATCAATTAGGGAGATTTGAGATTTGAATTCAAATTGGATGAGATTTCAATTAAATCTATTCCTAAATGTAGGAGGTTACTTTAGGAAAGAAATAATGGAGGAATTAATGGCAAGAATTCAAAATTTGAGAGGGAGGGGCCAGCGGGATCTCACCAGGGAAGAGGAGGGTGGGGTTAAGGGGTGTGGCGGCCTGGCTGGGGCCGGCGGCTGGTACAGCCGGCGGAAAGGAGGGCGGGTGAGGGTGGATCGGCGGGACAGGGTGAGGGAAATTTCGGGATTGGCTGTAGGGGAAGGGGAAATCCGGGCCAAGGCAAGGGGAAGGGGCGGGTGTGTGGAGGAAGAGGCGGGGAAAGAAGATAATAGTGGAATATAAGTAAAACCAAGAGCTCGCCGGGGCGGGCTATTGGGTATTTCGGGTGGAGCCTCTCCTAGGTCTCCTCTCTTTGTCTCAAGCTCTCAAGCAAGAAGACAAAAGAAAATCTCAAAATTTTTTATTAATCCAACATTAAGCTCATGCAATAGGAGGAGACCTCTTTATAAAGGCCTCAAAACATGAAAATAAAATGACTCACATGCCCACCGGGCTACAACAAACACTAAGCCTTCATAAGGGCAAAATAGTAACTAATGCTTGAAATAAAAGATACATAGAAAATAACATAGAAAAATAACATAAGATGACATGGCAACATCAGAAATATAAGCTCCCAATCGTAGCCGTCGATCTACGATTCCTTCGCCGGTAAACCTGCCTAAAATGTATGTCGATGACCTCATCATTCTCCCCAGGTGAGAGAAAACTCGACCCCGTCGAGTGAGTAGCTCTAGAGCTCTCATACAACTCTAAGAGATCTGGGTTTAAGATCTGTAGCTCCTCTCGATTCATCCAAGTGTCCTCTGTCGGTGGTGTCCCTTTCCAGTGCACTAGGTACCTTCGTCGTCCTCCTTCCTTCGTGGAAATGATCTCATCATCCAGTATGGTTTCTATTTTCTCCGCATTAGGTAAACGGGGCAATTTGGGAAGTGGAGGTAGGCTAGGGATCTCACCAGGTGGGTTCACACAAGGCTCATTTGTAAGTTGATTGTGGGGGTTAAACTCTGGTCCCTCGAAGGCTACTAAATCTTCTATATTAAAGGTAGGATTGATGTTAAAACCTTCGGGGAGGTCCAGCATGTAAGCATTACTGTTTATCTTGGAAATGATTTTGAAAGGTCCGGCACTTCTCCCATGCAATTTCTTCGCGGATCCGGGAGGAAAACGCTCCGAACAGATTCGCACCATCACAGAGTCTCCAACTTCGAATTCTTTAAGCCTTTTCTTTTGATCAGCAATTAATTTGTATTTGGCATTGTTTTGCTCAATTTTCATTTTAATTTTTTTATGCAATTCCTGTATGTGGGATGCAAATGCAGATGCTGACTCTGACACTATAAACCTAGGACTCATGGTCGGGGTAGGTATCCATACACGATTTCAGCAGGACTCAGATCAGTGGTTCTATTGACGAAGTTGTTGTAAGAAAATTCAGCAATAGGAAGCTTGGAATCCCAATCCCGTATGTTCTCTCCTACCAAAGTCCTTAGAAGATTTCCTAAACTTCTATTAACCACTTCGGTTTGCCCATCGGTTTGGGGGTGGAAGGCTGTGGAAAATTGGAGTTTTGTGCCCATTTTGTGCCATAGGGTTTTCCAAAAGTAGCTAGTAAACTTGACATCCCTATCGGAAATGATGGTCTTGGGTAATCCATGAAGTCTAACAATCTCATCAAAATAGAGTTTAGCAAAACGGGAGGCGTCAAAAGTCTTAGTGCATGTAAAGCAACAAAAGCATAATATTTGAAATTATAGGGTAATGGGTACGACACGGACACGACATTATAATTTATAAATCATACATAAAAATTAAGAAGCAATCAAAGCATAATATTTGAAATTACAAAAAAAATGAACGTAACATCATTTGTAGCCTTGTAGCTTATAATATCAAAATAAAAGTAAGCATTAAGTGTCTAGTACAGCAACAAAAGCATAAACATAAATTATCTAGCACATGAAGTTTGAACTATTCAGTAGAAGGAATGATATGATTAGCTTCTTCAATGGTTTGTCTTTGAACTTCTATATCATCTTCAATAAATATCATAGCTTCTAATTCAAGTTCATCAAGTGAAAGATTAACAATTTCTAATATTGAGCATGTTGTCTTTGCTGCCTAAAAATAAATAAAATAACAATTTCTAATATTTTCATATCATCAAGAGACTCCAATCCAACTCGGAAATGAGAGAACCTTGCTCGCAGCCACGGAAGTACGACTGGTCTTTTTTTCATATTTTTTCAACGAATACGCATATTGGATACGCGTGTCCTTTTGAAATTAAATAGTATTTTAATTGGATTTGGCAAAGTCGTATCCAACACGTATCGGAGGCATATCCGTCTATCGGTGTATTGGATACAACATGCCTTCATAAATAGGTGTATCGTTGCAACATAGCTTAGCTAACTAATATATGCATCTTTCATCGTCATTAATATCTAATCTATTATAGAAATTAGTAGAAGTGAATTTTTTTAGACTTTCATTATAATTTTTTATATCTTTCCTAATTTTTCAAGCTTTTATATTTAAATCAATCTTTTATAATAAAATTTTTTATTTTAATCTTTTCTTGCACATTTGATTTTACTATCAACTATTTGGAGCTTTTTTTAATCTCCAAGTATATAATTTACAACAATTTTATTTTTTCTTACATAACATTAGCTTCCTCATAAACATTTCAAATCTTAAGATCTTTAGTCTTACTCAAAAATTTTTTTATTGGTGTTCTTTAAATACCTCATATAATCCTAAGATAATATTTTTCTTTATTTTTCATTTTGCGCACCTTCATTTTAAAATCTTAATAAAGCGATGATGGGTACATTTATTTTCACTTAGATTGACTTTACAATCTTTGTGATAGGAATTATCTACTTTTTGATAATAAAATAATTAATCTAAAATTTACAATGTCTTTTCTTATAAGTGATAATGTTATTCTCTTTTATTAAAAAAAAAATATTAGCAATTACAAAATTATAAATTAGAGCAAAAACTTATCTGGTCATACTATCTTTATTAGTCGCTCCAAACTCTTATTCATAATGAAATATTTTAAAATCTTCTATTACTCTACCAACATATCCATTATTCTATTTAAATTACCTTTAATAAAAGTTCTTTATTCAAAAGGTATTCTTTGGATTAATTCTTTGAAGTCATTCTTAAATTTTATTTTTTAACACATATCTAAATCTATTTAAGGAGCATAAGTGCTTATGTTTTTAATGATCAGAACAATAATAATAATATTTAAAATTATAATTCTATCTTCAATATTTTTTTAATTTCTATAATATTATCTTTCAAATTCTTATTTATAATTACACATATACCATTTCTAGTATAGCGTTTATCCGAATATCATAGTTTGAATCCTAATATATAGTATATCTATTTTCCTATGAATCAAAATATCTATTAATACTATTAATTTGTTTGTAGGAGTACATATTTTCAAACTCTTATCCTAATATTAGTTTCATGGACCAGCCCTTTTTGGCCCAAATCCATCCTTGATGTGAGAACTTATGCTTATTTAATATTATATCCGGGCGTCAGTGCAGCGGCCTATTGAATCTCATTTTATCCGATGGATAATGTCGGGTCTTATTGATGTTGGGTTGTACTTCATGCTACCTGTGGACTGAGAGCCTATGGGGAGAATGTAATGAAGTTTGAATTTGAAGAAAAATATAGAAGATGAGAGACAGTGTAGATCTAGGCAAAATCTTTTTTATCCGAGCTAGAGATTCAAGAATATTGATAGGGAGAGCGCTAAACTGCAGAGCTTAAGCTAAGAAACGGAAAATGACACATCGTTCTTCTCTTGTGGGTTTGATAATGAATTATCATGTTGTCTCGTTTCTCTTTTTGTGTGATCTCTTTTCCCTCGTCTTATGTGATCCTCTCCCTCTTCTTGTGTGTTTGTCGTCCCTCTCTTTGTGTGTTCCTTCTGTCCCCCTTTTATAGGGCTTGGAAAGGTATGGGGAGTATGCTCTTAGTATGGTGCCTGACCCATCACTCTTTATTGTAGTTCGGTTGTCAATGCCGAGTGGGATGGCGATTGAGAAAGGAAATTGTCTACATCGATTGGATGCTGATCCGAGATCCCCTTTTGAGATGTAAAGGGGCTAGTATCGTTGGAGTGTGGTCAGGTGAACAAGCTGGCGTAGAACAAAAAGTGGATTTTTGGTCGCCCAGTTGAGACGAGAAATGGTGAGTAGCATCTTGATGATGGGGCCTTCAGGTTGACCTAATTGTGAGAGAGGTTTGTAGCAATGATGTGTGTCATTAGTTATTTGATTTATCTCGTGTGGGAGTCTTAACTCTGACCAAGATGAATAAAGATATGTTTGTCTGAGAATAACTTTTAGGGTCTTTCCTGCCGGGGGAGGGGGGAAGGGCGACTGCCAAGAAGAGTTTGCTGGTGCTGGTCTATCGTGCTCCAGTGATAAGCTCTTTTTAAGCTTCCTGAGGGAATCCCTCGAACGAACTTTGGTCCTAGAGAGGAGTTGCTCCTCCTGCTTGCTTGAATGTAACGTGCAAGACAACTTCAAACAGGTACTTGCACAAGCAGTCATGATTATTCGATAAATTTTATGCTGGCTATTGACTACCCTACGCACAACCCTCCACTTTTATCATCCAGGGTTTGAGACGAACAACGACAATGTTAAATACACTAATGGTTAATTTTCTATAATTATAAATGAATTTGGTTAGCATTCATGGAAATCTATCCTGAACTATATTAGAGATCAGAAATGCTAGTTTTAACTATAATTTATTTTTTAATTTATATTTTCTGAACTCTATATTAAAGAGCAGAAATGAATTATCTCAACTTTAAAAAAATGTATGTATCATAAATTCCATGACTTCGGTTGAATTCAATAGTCGTTTAACAAAAATTCTAATACATAAATTTTTACAATCATGATTGTCAGTCTTAAGCTTTGATGAAAAATATTGAGAGTATTTTAAAATTGTACCTCTTCATTTTTTTTTTCAGCATATCATATATACCTGGTTTGTATTAATTTTAAGGTTGTCTCACTTATATATGCTTATGCAGCTCTCGTTGATGTGTTGGTTGAGTGTTTTAGCTACCAATTAAGATATTTTGAATTTAAAACATGCCCATATGATGTATGTGTTTGCCTTAATTAAGTTTTAAAAGAAAACTTATACATGCTTTCTTATATTATATTTCTGTTGATATGGGTTTAGTTTTAGTGAAGGACCAAGGAGTTCAAAGAAATGATGGAAAAGTTTTCAATGGTTTGTTTTTCTGGGTTAATGGTTTTAAAAAATTTGGCATTTATATTAACTCGTTATTGTGATGAGGAAATTTTACAGAAACGAGATGCACCTGCGGGTGAGAAACCTGAGCCGGTGAGGACTCACCTCCGCAACATGATAATTGTTCCGGAGATGATTGGAAGCATTATTGGAGTTTATAATGGAAAAACTTTCAACCAGGTTGAGATAAAGGTGCGTTTATTTTTGTGTGCCGTCATTAAAACATTGTAGGGATATTGACTATGGAATCTTTGGGATTTGATGAAATTTAATGCACACGGATACCTCTGTTTTCTCAAGCTTTTGTTCTGCGGTTTGTATCTGGTTTTTAGGGATACCTTTAAGCTTAGGATGACATTTTCATTTGTTCTCACCTATGTTGCACCAATACGGATACGGTGGCACGGATACGACACGATACGGATACGGGACACGTCAATTCTTAAAAATACAGGATACGGGTACGGCACGGACACGGCATTATAATTTATAAATTATACATAAAAATTAAGAAAGCAAACAAAGCATAATATTTGAAATTACAAAAAAAATGACAACAACTTCATTTGTAGCCTTGTAGCTTATAATATCAAAATATAAGCAAGCATTAAATGTCTACTACAACAACAAAAGCATAAACATAAATTATCTAGCACTTGAAGTTTCAACTATTCAATAGAGAGAATTATATAATTATCTTCTTCATTGGTTTGTCTTTGAACTTCTATATCATCTTCAATAAATATCATGGCTTCTAATTCAGGCTCATCAAATGAAAGATTAGTAAATTTTAATATTTTCATATCATCAAGAGACTCAAATCCATCTTGAAAATGAGAGAATCTTGCTCGCAACCGCGTAAGTAAATACGACACATCTTTTTTTTTTCGGATTTCTTTTTGTTTTTCAACGGACACGCCTATCGGATACGCGTGTCCTTTTGAAATTAAATAGTATTTTAATTGGATGCGGTTTTGGCGTATCCGACACGTATCGGTGGAGTATCGGAGGCGTATCCGTGTATCGGTGTATCGGATACAACATACCTTCATAAATAGGTGTATTGGTGCAACATAGGTTCTCACTTGTTTAGCATTTCATGTTGCTCAATAGTTAGCTAGCCATGAAAAAGAGTAGTTTTTTATCTGCATGTTTGTCTTGTTCCCCGGCTTGTTTTAAATATTCCTTTCCCACTTCACTTGTTTATTTTTGGAATTTACTGTTCTCTTATAAAGTGCCTTATTTGTCAATTTGTTTTTCACATCTGCGTAACCAATCGTTGCGAAGCGAAGTATTGGATAAAAATTATCTTCCAGCGAATCAGCATTTTTAAGTTTCATCAACATTGTCATTAGCTCTTGTCCAGTTGTATTGAATTGTATACTCAGCTCCATTCTTGCTGATTTCTACAACCATTCTTAGGTCTAATTTATGATAAATAAATTCTGCTCAATCCATTTTACTTTACAGCCAGAAATGATTGGTCACTATCTGGCGGAGTTCTCCATCTCATACAAGCCTGTTAAGCACGGTAGGCCTGGTATTGGTGCAACCCACTCATCCAGGTTCATTCCACTGAAGTAAACGAAAGATGAAGAATCTTGGAACAAAGAAACTAAGAAAGAGTTTTTGCTCCTTGTTTTATATTGCTTTTTAGAAATGGTTGCTGATGATTTTTCTTACTTTTCAATTGGTGATTTATTACTTCTCAAGAGGGATGTTTTAGAATGGTTATTTCGGCTTTTATATTCCAGATTGAGTATGAGGTTATTTTGTATGAATTTTCAGGTTACGTTTCCATGATTTAACTGTCTTGTCTAAAATATTAATGCCAAGATAATGTCTTGGTTATTATTGTTATGCTATCTGCATTTTGTTGTTGCTGTTGCTATTTGGGTAACTATATCTGGTAGGCTGTGGCTTCCTATAAATATTGCTTCTTTCTATATCTGATCTTAAGGTTTCTTTCGAAAGCTATTATGGAGAATGTTTGCTGATTTTGTCGGCTAAATTTGGTGTAATCTAAAACAAAAAATTGAACGTTTTATTTATTTATTTATATATAGATGTTAGGTTTTGCTCGCTGTTGGAAGCAAGCGTTCGTTTGGATAAACGGGTGCGTATTTGCTGATAAGATTGCACGAGTGGTTTCTTGTATAATACCATTTTAATGTTGGAGCGCTTATTTGGCACTTTTTTTTTACTATTATTATTAGATACTTTCCTGAAATTTTGTCGAACTACGCCATGTCCATTCTTTTATTTTAATCTATTTGAAGCAAAAACCCTCTTTGAACTGTGAATGTTGAAGTATCAAGGAATATTCATTCAACTCTTTGGTTGGCAGAGCAAAAGAGCAAATGCAAAAACTAACGATTGAAACAAATCAATATTAAAATAAGCTATAATGAGTATCGAAGGAGCGAAAATACCACCAATATTTACCTTATAATGGCATTTTCTTTGATTACAAACGAGGATGGACCATTATAACTTTTTATTTACATAATATGATTATTTCAACAGATTCAAGCCTCATGATTTCTTTCAAATTTTCTATATTGAATACTCTATTACAAATCTAGTCTACCCGTCGGCTTGCACTGAATTGTAATGGCCATCTGGTACAAATACTAACACATAGTAGTATATACGATACAACTGATTTTCAATCTGTACTTTCTCTATGAAACTGTAATAAATCAGTTTGTTATTCCCAACAAGATAAAAATAATCTAGTTTTTACAAAGCACACTTAAACAAATGCAGAAAAAACAGCTTCTTTGATAAAAAAGAGTGAACTTGAAGATAAGGCTTGCAGCAATTGCTACTAGTTATCGGATACCGGCAACTTAACAATGTTCAGGAAATGCTCTTCCATTGCTTACTATATGTTCTTTAATGATTAAGGTTTTATTTGGAATGATTTTTTTACTGTTTTGTAAAGTTATTTTTTAATGCAAAATTTTATTGAAAGCAAAAAAAATTAGTGATTTAAAGCTATCCCAAGTGAAGCCTAAATCATACGTATCAAACCTTGCATGTTTCATAATCCTAGCTAATTACTAGAGTATGAACTTGTTTGGTCTTCATATCCATTTATAAAAGCGGAAATGAAAATTAGAAAATTGAGACTTTCTCAATTTTAATTTTGTTAATAAATAATTTTTTTTAAATATGAAATGAAAAAAAACTTACGAAAATGTTGCCTGAGATCGTAAATCATCTTCTTTGAAACGTTGATTGAGATCGTAAGTCTTGTTCTTCTAATCACCTCAGTAAATATATTTTAATGAGTATGTACATTCAATCAATTACTGATGCACACTTTTTTTCTTAATGCAATTTTTGTTCTCAATACAATTTCATCCTTAAAAAAAGACTAAGAGACTCATATTTTTCATCTATCTTCTTCCTCTCTCATGTATAACTTAATTCAAAGTTCACATCTTACCTTTAATGACACATCATAATCTTTATCTTTTAAAACTAAAAGATATTTATAATGACATATCATCATCTCATGGAATTTTATATAATATAAATAAAAAGTGTTATTATAATATAAAGGTGTTACTAATGTAATCATAATTTAACATTTATATTATGTCGCATTATTAACAATAATGTTCAATCAATTTATATATATTAGTGCTAAGGTGTTGAAGAAGTGACTGATGAACCTATAATTCAAGCCCCAATAAATTTGATCATTAATTTAACTTTTAAACTAATAAATTAAAATTATTAATTTCAATATTATTACACTATAAACATGAAATTGCACTTTTGAATTTATAGTATAATTTATTCAATTTAAAAGATTGAATTTTTCATTGATTTAATCATTACATATAAACAATCATCCATAAAAAAGTTCATAATTAGAGCTAGGTAATTCTGTCATCTCGCTAATTATATCTTGATCCTTAAATTCCAATTAATTATCTAATGAATAATAAACTTTTTGACTCTATCACAAACTTTGAGCGCTCAATTGTTCAGTTTCTAAATTAACTATTAAATGGAATTAATTTTCTAATTTTAAAAAATGAAAAGGAATGGATTCCATATCTATTTATTAGCATTTCTATCCATATGTTTTATTGTGTTTCTAAGGTACAACGATTGAGTTTATTTCTTTCAAATTATTTCCGAGTAAGTCAAGAAACCAAATGTTACAAATAGAAGTTTATTAATAACTTAGGATTATGATTATTTTATATATAATCATTTTTATGATTAATTTTAAATTCTCTCTAGTTAAAATAAAATTTATTAGAGAATTCAAAATTTATCTAATCTAGTTCTCTATAATCATATTATATAAATTACCTCAATCCTTAATATCTCTATATCAAATAATCCGAATAAGACTACTCCATTTTTAATGTCGATGAATGTACTAATAAAATTAAATTATAGATTCCAACTATAATTAATAATTATGTAGTTTTTTAGATTATTATCTATAATTCAACCATCTTGTATATAATTATACACTAAATTATAATTACATAAATAATCATGGAATAAATATAGTCATTGTTGCGAGTAGAATATACACAGCGATAGAGTTAAAAACTTTTGCCTCAGCACTGTATAGATATCCAACACACAAACATAAGAGAGACAAAGTACTAGAATTTTTATGTGGAAAATCCTGGAAAAGGGAAAAACCATGGGGCCTCGCCTAGTTGAAATGACTCCATTAGTGTTTGATTAGATTACAAGTGACTAACTCAACCTTGAAATTGAGGAGGATCAGATTACAATAATCAACCATCGGGTTGAAATAAGTTACAAACAGAGATAAAAAATCCGACAATATTTGGTGTTCGAGCGGAAATCCGGCTTCAATTGACGGTCTGGCGGAAGTTCGACATCAGTCGAAAATCGGGCAGAAGTCCGACGCCAGTCGACAACTGGGTAAAGTCTAGCGATAGTCTAGTAGGAGTGGTGGCAAGAAAACCATGGTTTCTCTTCTTCCTTCTCTTCCTTGCTTCATTCTCTTCCTCCCTTTTCCCCCTTCCATCAGAAATGAGGGGAATATTTATTATTTTCTGAGAGTGACATATTCAATAAGTATGAGAAAGATCAAAGGTAAATTTGGAATTGTTTGAATGGATGAATGATGTTGAAAACCTTGATAGTGGACGGCTTATTTAGCATTTAAATGTCCTAATAATATCAGAATTCAAAGATCCTAGGCTTGTTGGATTTGTCTCGTTGAGCCGCTTGATTTGAATATGAGCATGTTACATTTAGAAACTATATGGTAATGCAAATTATGGTTTAAACCTTTCAAATGCGCTTTGACTATTTGAGCATAGATTGGGTCAAATTTGGTGTCATTAGGTTTGTATTTTTGAGACGATAAGTTTGACTGCAAGTTTTCTCAAATCAAAGTTCAAATGGTTTGAGACTTAATTTTTTTAAGTTTCCAACTTGCTTTTTCCTCGAGATTTGCGCCCGATCAAGATAAATTTTTGATGATATATTAATTTCCCCTATATTTTTGGACATCGAAGCACTAGAAGTTTAAAACAATATGCCACAGCCTTTCAAATTACTAGATTTAGAAAAAATATAAATTGGCTCAAATTTGATTATAGAAGCTCCATTGAGCTCCTAAAGTGCCAAAATTGAGTTTGAAATGTTGAAAAATGGCTACAGAGACACAAAAATCATTCGATTTGGACTATTTGAGCCAAAAATTGGGTCCGAACATAGGTTAATAGCCTAACCGACTGATCAGCCGACCACCGCAAGCCTCCAGTAGTAGCAGCACGTGCTGCCGTACATGAATAATTGTGCCCCTTCTAGTGCGCGGTATAGGTAGAGCAACCAACTAACTTCCAACTATAATTATTTAAGTTAAATTTTTTTTCAATGGGGCCTATATCTTTTTTTATTTTGTTCGATTGGCTGTATCAGCCCACCTCTTTTAAAGAGGAGCCCAAAAACCTCAAAAGTATTATAAAAGAAATTTAAAAAAATTTTAAATAAAATAAGAGTGAAATTTCCTCCCCTTTTTTGAACATCCCCCCCCCCCCCCCCCCCCCCTCTTCTTATAAATACCCCGCTAGGGTAGGGGGAAAATTGCTCCTCTCACTCTTCTCCCTTCTCCCTCTAACTTTCTTATAGTTGAGGCTTTCCACTATTTTTTGTAGGTGGCATCCCCTACTAAAATTCAGTGCCCATCTTTTGTGTAGAATTTAGAATTTTTTAGTCTTCTCCCTTCTTTTTCTTCCATTTTTCTTCTAACTCTAGAGGCTTTTCATTATTTTTGGTTGGTGGCATCCCCTACTAAAATTCAGTGCCCCTCTTTAATGTAGAAGTACAAATGGATGATCATATATCCATCAAAATCCCCCTAGCCAAAGGAGATCGTTGTATTGTCCAATTTTAGGATCTGAAGAAGGCTCGTAAAATGGATAAAGTTGATGATGTTGCCTCCACTATCACCAGTGACTCCTTGATTAGTTTTAGGAAAAAATTTAACTTCCCTAATGATCTTGTGATTAAGGTGTCTGAAAAGTTATATCGTGCATGTTCTCCTTATCTAGGATTTTTGACCATGTATGAGTTCAGTTTGGGAGCAGGGCTACGATTTTCATCTCCTTCAGAGTTGATTAACATTTTAGCGACATGTTAAGTGAGTTTATCCCAGCTTTCTTATAGAGCCATATCAATCATAATGGGATTGATAATATTTTTCAGAGATCCTAAGATGGTGTTATCTCCATAGTGGCTTTTTCGGATGGGTAAACTTGTGAGATGGAAGGTCATTTCTCTATTAAATCTAAATGGTTAGATATTCACACTTGAGAACGATCAAAGAGCTGGGTTAGTGGATTCTTCTTTATGCATAATGATTGGAATCTATTGGAGAGATGGGGGAACCTAAAGGAGTTACCTATCCCCCTTCATGTTGGAGTAGAAGATCAACTAAAGATGCTCAATCTTCCTGATGTCGACACCCTTCACTGTGAGGTATACTATTTGAGAAGATATGTAAATGAAGAGTATTTTTTCAAGGTGAGACTATCTACTCAGGCAAGGAGATCTTATACATATATGTTAAAGAAGTTAGAAAAAGTCCTAGTTGTCCATACTTCCAAGGTACCTCCTTAATGATCAGGGAATAAGAGTGGTCCACAACCATCCAGGAAGAAAAGGGTGGGGGAGATTTTGACAGTCACTTGAAAAAGTCACCCTTCTTCTCTACTAAAGTTACACATTCTAGAAGATATTTTAAAACATCAATGTGTTGGACATCGATGAGCTGAGAAATTGGTGAGTTCCCATTTTCTTTATTATTTTTTCTTTTAACACATTTATATGGCTATACCCCTTACAAATTTTTTCTTATTATTTCGGATGCTATAACACATGACTCTTGAAATTGAATTGACCAAAGCCTTGAATGACTGGAATAATGAGTTTGTGAAGATCAAACATCTCTAGAGAGAGTACAAAAAGAAGTATGATGAAAAAATCAAGGAGATGAAGGTAGTAGAGAAGCAGCTTGCAGTGTGTATAGAAGAACTGGCTACTATGGTATTTTCATCCTCTTTATAGAATCAAAAGATGGATCATCTTCATATTAACTTAGTGGATGCGTAGGTGATGATCAATCAGTATGTGAGATATCAACAAATTCTTAAGAAGAAGATAACAATTATTGAAAATAAGAATAAGAGGCTTCAAAGTTTGTTGTCTAAGAAAGAAGCCAAGTCCAAATCAGAACTATCACCTTTCAAAGTCATAGAAAAAATCAAGAAGTTTGTTGCCTTCAAGATGATAGTTTAAGATCAGGTTCAGGAAGCTCTTGATCACACATATATAATATGAAAGTGAAGGCTTTAGAGCTAGAGTGTGTGGAGGAAGGCTTCATCAGAGATTTTTTGAAAGGCATTCGTCTAGCGTGGTGTAAGACTGGAGCTGAGATTGAGGGGTTAACACCTTGCCATGCTTCTGGTGATTCTTCTTCAAATTCAGATAGTGATGAGATTGAGAGTGAGTTGTAAAAGGCTTTTTCCCTTGAGGATGATGATGCTCAGATTACATAGTGATTTTTTATTGTTAGTTATGATGTATATGATATATATATATATATATATATATATATATATATATATATAATAATTTACTTAATTTTATTTCAAATTAGATGACGAGAAATATTTTAGTGGACTCATTTGACTTGAGCGAATAAGAGAGACAACCTCCTTAGATGTTTGTCCTATCCAAGATTGCTAGTCAAAGTATTTTTTTATGATATTAACCTGTATGGAAGAGGTCAGATCAAATTCTCCTGGGATTAATCATCTAGTAATTAAGATAAAGACATCCTCATAGGATATTTGACCTATGTAAGGTTATATTTCATATCACTGCTCGATGATGTTAACATATATAGAAGAGGTCGGATCAAATCATCTAGGATTAGTCATCTAGTGATTGAGAGACACAATAAAGATTATGTAATTCTTAAATTAAGGATTTTATGATCTGATTGACATCCTCCTTTGATATTTGATATATCTGAGGTTGTATGTCATAGCATTACTCGATGATATTAACCTATATGGAAGAGGTCAAATTGAATCTCCTTGGGATTGATAATCTAGTGATTGAGATATAATAATGATTATATTTATCAAATCATGGAAAAAGAGATTAGATTGATCATTAATTATCATTTTTTATCCTCTTTAAAGAAGAAGATAATCTCAAAATGGAACGAATAACACATTATTATATTATATAAGATAATATAATAACTCCCTAGTATGACTTAGGGATTTTAGAGTTACATCATACTCAACATAGAAGGGATATATACGAGGACTTCACAATAACTTAGGAGAAATTACGATACAAGCTAAGCAGTATTATCAATAATTATTAATAATATTTGTGAAGGAAATACTAAGGATACTCGAGCTCCACCATATAAAACATAGAAGAGATATATGATGACACAAGACAAGAGTATTAATAACAAAAATACCAAAACTATAAAGTTATTTAAGGGTGCTCTTCTGTTATGAATATAGAAGTGAGTTCTTCCACAAGAGGAGCCCTCTAATGGATATCTTCTTTTGGATGATTGAAATCCTCAATACTTAGGATAACTGATGGGTGTGGTTGAGCTTGCTTAAGATAATAGGATTCCACCACTTGTTGGTCTCCTTGCACCATACCGCTCCCAGCAGGGGTAAAAAATTTTAGTTTGAGATGTGGAATAGAGGTGATAAATTCAAAGATTGGCTGGATGGGTCTTCTAAAGATAGCATTCTAAGCTGATTCTAATTTCACCATAATAAATTAGATTGTATAAGCAGCTTGTTGAGAAAATTATCCTCGTATAATTGGAGACTAATTATACCTTCTACGCATATGGGTAGATTATCAAATCCATATAGTGGTCATGCTTCTGGTTGAAGGTTTTCTTTGGTGAGACCCATATTGAGAAAAGTAGAATAGAATAATATATCCATGGAGCTCTCATTATCCACAAAAAATTTTTGATGTTGTATCCCCCCATTAATTATGAATGGATCTTGATAAGGGGTTTTTACTCTCTCTAAATTAAAATCATCAAAAATAGTAGAATGATCGATACGAAACTTATTTGGTGTTGACTTTTCATATACAGCTAATAAGACTTGATAAGGTAATAAGGGCCCCCCTATGATGGTTTTAATCTCACGAGCCATTTGATGAGTATTCAACGGTTGTCTTTGATGTTGTTAATTTTTTCCCCCAATGGGATGAGCCACATCTTGATCGGGTGAATTTTGAATAGATTATCGAAGGTAACCATGTCGGATAATTCTCTCAATTTCATTCTTGAGCAGTTTATAGGCTGTAGTAGCGTGCCCACAACTATAGTGGTGTTGACCTCATTTCTCTATGAGGATAGTGGGACCTACCTAGATTTTATTTAGTGACCTAGTTATTGGAAGATACCACTTTTCAATCATATAGGTCCCAATTAAAACCATATCCAATCCTAATCAAATCCAGTTCCACCCTTTAATTCAATCTCTAGCTCAACCTCCCATCAACTTTCAATCGACTTTCAAATCATATTTAACAAATCTCAATCATTCATTTTATTGTCATTGATATGGATAATTTGAACTCAACTAGTCAACTCCAAAATCCAATCCAAATCTAAGTTTATAAACTAAATCCAAGGGTTAAGGACCTAGGTTCTGAAACCCTTTTTTGATGATTTTTGTCACCTCGAAACCTAATTAAATGACCTCTGATTTAGGGTCTATCAATTGCATCTTATTTAAACATGTCTCTAGGATAAGCTCACCAAATTTGTACTAATTCTAAAACTTATAGCCCGATAAACTGAATCTTTTTCCATAAGCTATAAAACCTTCAAATATTTATAGCCTATGTCACTAGACTTTCCATTCAGTGGAATTTGACCTTAGGGCTCTTTTCAAACATTCCAGCCACATCTATAACTTTTGTTATGACCTATTGAGTAGTAGCTTACACTTTGTTTTGATCTAATTTCACCCAGTATTGACTAGGGGTCAAAATGACCAAAATGCGCTTTAAAGGGATTTTTTGTCTTTTCCCCAAAATCCAACTTAGCCTTCCCATATCAATCTTTAAAATCTATCTGAATGGATCCTAAATATTATTAGGAGTACATTGTAATCAAACCCATCCTTTGGTTTTACCTAGTTGACAAATCTAACCATGATTGACCAAAGTTTGAAGGGTTTTAAAACCTATTTTCAACCAAATGACCTCCTCTTGATTTGAAACCATCTCCATTGAGTTCATATGTTCAATTTGAACTTAATGGACCCAACCCTTTACCGGGTCAATTTGGTTGACCAAGTCAACCAAGTTTGACCAAATCTCCTATACAATTCCACCCTCTCAAACCTCTTGACCAGACTTCTCCAAACCCATTCAAACTCAACGAATGATCCAATGGGTCCTTACGAGACCCCTCTTTAAGACCCAAGCCTTGGACTCACTTGGGTTAGCCATTTGGCTTGACCCAAGTGTCCAAAGAGAGGCCTCCCATCAGCCAAATTTTAACCTTATCCAAATTGAATCAAATCAATGGTGGTATTGGGTCCCCTATGACCCAACACACCTTCCCTAGGTGACCCAGCCCTTGGGTCAACTTGGGTTGGGAATTAGGCTAACTTAAAATGGTCAAAACCATTATTGATTGAGCCATTTCTCAACCTAGGACTCAATAGCTCAATTTAACACTTGTCTTGGCTTGCCCTAGACACAAGGCACCTACCCTAATCAGAGCCCCCCCCCCCCCCCCCCCCCCCCCCCCCAATGGGTTGACTTGGGTCAATCTCTAGGCTAGCCCAAAGTGATCAATTTCATTTGACCCGATCCATCTCCAACCTCAGATCATATAAAACTTAATTGACACTTGCATTGGGTGCCCCTTGACCCAATACATATCCCCTATCAATCCCATGAGCTGGTCTGACCCAGGTTGAGCCTAAATTGACCCAAACTATATAGTTTTACCAAAGCCTACATTCCCAATTGGCTTCCCCCAGGCCTAATTGAGCTCATCACCGAGTTCACTAGACCGCCAGCATCCTTTCAAGCTCACCCTGACCAAGCCTGCAGCCCGTGGTGGCCTGAGTGAATAGAAAACCAACTCCAATTGTCCCACCCTTCATAATTCTTAATTGAAGCTTCCCCAAGGCATGAACTCGCCTCTTCTGAGCTCAAAATGACTCCTCGGGTTGTCCCCTTCCAGTTGGCAATCATCTAATGGCTGGCCCAATCAATTTGGTTGTCAAAGCTTGCGACCAATGCTTGAATAGGGCTCCCTCAACTAGAGTGCCTCACTCAATCCCATCATTTAAAAAACCTTCCCTAGAGCTACCTAAGTCCTCCTCTATCATTTCCCAGCTTCTCAGCCCCTTTGGTCTACTAGTTTGAATGAGCTCCGATAAAAACTTTCCTCCCTCCGCTCAAACTCCCACCTTTGGTGATCCTCCAGTTTTGGTGTTTAAAAAAGAAGTGCTCATCATTCCTCCCTAAAGCTTCTTGATAAAAAAAACTCATTTGTTGGGGATTTCTACATGGTGAGAATCCTTTCCCGATCTCCTAGCTAGGTATTGTCGGTCAATTGTGAAATAAACTTTCAAATTGTTGGAATCTGGCCATTGGATTAATGGTTTGTTGTCTCTTGATCCTTCATGTGAAATTTTGAAGGAGTTCACCAGCGGGATCTCTTGGATCATGCTGGAGAAAGTCTACAACATCGAGTTCATGCGGGAGGTTGAAGACACAATCCTAGCCATTAATTTCAAACAACAATTTAGAATATATCCCCTAGTTTTAGAGTCCTTTTGATTATGACAGTTCAATTTTCCATCTAACGGCTCGAGTTTAATCTACGTTATCTAGTTAGCCGCCAATCATTGCCCTGCTAATTGGGATGCATCGTGTGGAAAGCACGTGGCTGACTGGGTAATTGGGTATTTAATTTCACAAAAAAATTAATGAAACTTTGAAAAATTATATCTTCCTCCACACTTGATGGATTTAGGTGTTCTAAGGCTCATTGGAAAGATCTCAGAGTGATCTTCAAAAGCTTTATGGTCACAAGCTCTGATTCTACTTAAAACTTAGTGAATTTCACTAACTATCCTAGGGGAATTTTAGGTAATTCTCTTAATATTAAACTCATCATAGCTTGAGACTTTGGGAAGTTAAATTTGGGCATGAATCTAACATGCCCAAATTTTCCTTTCTCTGTTTGAGCTGTTTAACGACATAATTTATCCAATTTAAAATCAAGGGTCATGGTTTGGCCCTTGAATTCAAATTGATATAATGATCTCTTCAATGAGAATTAGGAATAGGGTTTTTTGTGTGTTAATTATACTTAGTCTAGAAAGTTTAGAGCCACTGATTGCACCCCTTCCTTGCCCTAGGTAGTGACTTAAAGAATTTTTTAAGGTAACCTAGTGGTTAGCTTTGGTGTTTTGGTTAACCACCTTAGGGGGTCCATATTGGGCCCAATTCAGTGGGCTTGGGGATTGAGATCAAATGATTTTATGGCCCAAATTTTACTAGAATTGGTGCCCATTTGGTCCACCAACTATGAACCCCAAAATCCCCTCCTAGATTTGTCCTAGAAAATAATTAATTCATATTAAATTCTAAAAATTCAAATAAGTACTCTACTTGCTCACAAATGAACCTTTAATAAATAAAAAATAAAAGCCCCATGATAAGATGTTTAATTTAACTTTAACTTAATTTTTAAGTAAAATTGGAAATTTATTTATTTAATTAATTAAAAATAATTAAAGATTGAAAAAAAAATCTATAAATGCTTGGAAAAATTCCATTAGGTCGTTCCTAACCTTTGTAAGTGATTCCAAGATGTTTGGGATTGATTTGAATTAAAATCTAAAAATCTTCTTAATTAGGCAATTTTAGAAAATCTAAAAATACCTTTACTTTGAAAAATCACAAATAATTCTAGATAAATCCAATTTAATGAAACTTAAAGTCATTCAACACTAATTAAATATAGTATTTTTTTAAAATTTCAAACCTCTAAAATTAAGTCAAATCAAAAAGTTAACTATGTGGACAACTATGGTTCAAAATTAGGTCTAAATTTCAAAAAATCATAACTTAATGTAGAAAATTTCAAATTCAGCAATCTCAAAATCTAATTACTTACCTTAAGGTCAAGATTTAATTAAAATTTTTAAATTTTAAAAATACATTAATTCAAAAAATCAACTTTTAATTCTTCAATTAATATAATTATATAACTAATAATTCCATAACTTTTAAAAATTCAATAATTCACTTAAAATTTTAGAAATTTCTCATTTGATCATTCATATTAGTAAATAATCAATCGGATTAAAATTATCAACCTTTAATAAATAACTAATTAAATAACCTTAAGAAATCTCAATTTCTTAGGTAACCCAGGCTTACGAGACTATTGCCTTAGCCCCAAGGAATATGAAATAAACTTCGTGGCCTTGATAAAAAACAAAGGAAGTAATCACTTAATTATTAAAACTTATATAAATTAAGCTTTAATTCATTAATATTTAAACTCAAACATAAAATTTTTACCCCTTCCAACCTTTAACAAACCTGAACATCTAACAACTTTAATAAACTACCTAGCTTACCTACCCCAATCACACAGCCTTTTGCACACACTTTAGATGATTTGTTAGGACAATAAACCCTAGTTTAGGCTAGGTCAGTGTTTCTTTTTATTTTGGTGTGTCAGGTTTTTTTTATCTTTATCTGCATATTGTGATTGAAAATTGATTGATATGAATATTTATTTATTTTAACTATAATCTATGAATTGATTTGATGGGTGATAGTTTACCTTAACTCAAGATTTATCTAGTTGCTGACTGAGTTTTTTATAGTTGGCCACACTCATGTAAGGCAATAAAAGGTGGAATAGAATAATAATGAATGAAAATACTATAGTTGCTTCAATTGCTTAGCCCAAAAATAAATAAGAGTATGACCAAATGTAATTTACTTTTTATTGCGCGCGCGCACACACACACACACACACACACACACACACACACATATATATATATATATATATATATATATATATATTGCTTAGAATTTATTTAATTTTAAATGCTTAGGATAACCATGCAGAAGAGTCTAGATTTTTCTTTTTAATATGAATGCAATTTGTTTAAAGTTATGAGTTATGAAAGATAGACGTTTTAATCGGGATATATAGATTCAAACATGGATACCAAAGTGGAAAGGATATCACTCAAAGGAGGGTCCTTTGCTATTTAGAAGCCTAAATTTGGATCATTTCAGTACCCAAAGCGAAACGAAAAACCTCCCATTTTGGGGAAGAGTTTTCTTTTTCATTTGGGTACCCAAATATGACAAATCAATGGAGCCCGAAGAAGAGGAGGACGAGGAGTATAAGATAAAGAATATCTCACTCAAAATTAATTTTCATAGATCTTAGGATTAGAATTTGGGTTTATTATTAGTGATTCCTGGCCACCTTTAATTTATGATATTCATATGTTGTAATAAATAGACAATTTTTCTATAAATATTTATTTAATTGATTTGATTTATTTATGTGTTTGATTTAATTTGATTGTGATTAGGGTTGTCTAATTTTCTTAGTTTTTTTGTGTTTTGCATGCCATTTTTATTTTAGCTTGGATACGCGAACGCTCGTAATGGCACATGTAAAACTTTTTCTACTTAAATTTAAATAAAAATTTAAGATTATATAAAAACTCTAATGTTTTAAGAAGTAAGCACAGGACGATTGGGAGTTAGCATAAATATATTATTTCCTTCCTTTCCTTGTTAGACACCTCCTCGCTTATGGATTTTGGCAAACTACCTGGCCTTTTAAGGTGTAGATCTGTCAAGAAGTTGTTATTCAATCTCTAGGAAATAAATAAATTTTAAGCCTCTTTTAAAATTACCTTATATATATTTTATGCGTTTAATCTAGTCGATCATCATGTGTTGCATTATAAACTAATTAAATGAGTTTAAAACTTTAATTACATTTGATTCAAGCATTACTACCCAACATAAGTCAATGGACCAATTAGGATCTGCTCTAGATGTCAGCCTTGATTCTCAAAAACTCTAATAATAACATCCTTACCACTCTTTCATAAAAAGGATTGGACTTATGGATTTTAAATCAACTAGGTGGCTAACAGGCTCCTTAATCTAGGCCATCATAAGTCTAGATTTTGCACTACATTAGTTAGGTTCAGGCTACTATGGTCTAATGCCCAATTTATATTTAGGATCAAGGGAAAATTCTGAATCATAAGATCCTAACCTTCAGGAATATAATCTCAAATTTTTAATAATACAATTAGCTCAGATTAAAAAGAATTCTCTTAATTTAAAGTTTAAAGCCCAACACTTAGATTAGGTTGGAACACTTCTAAATTATTTTAGAATCTCAAAGTGTTTACTACCTCTCCTCCTTTGACTTTAAAATAAATGTTCAAAACTCGATACAATCCCTGTTGAAACTCCATATTCACCTCTTTTGATATCACTCCTGGAAAATCTCTAAAATTAAATTATATCATTATTTCAATCTAGAGTATTCGTAGGGGATTAACCTCCCTATGACATAATTAATTATGAGAGCTTGCGCTCGTAGGAGATTTAGGACCCACATCAAACTTTAAAATCATTTTTCAAAACTTAATTACTTTTCTTTGGAAAAATTTAAATCAACGATGATCGTTATCATCATGTTTGAATAATTAATAATGAATAATATTTTTTTCTTTTAGGGTGATATATCATTTATTGATAAAACTTTGAATATGAGATTAATGATAATTCATCTAGATTATAATAGTCAGTTATTCGGTCAAACTACACTTTGACCATTTGGGGCCATATTCAATTTTTTCTTAAATTTAGTTACGATATTCAAGATGGGATTTGCAATTCTAAAGTTAGTCCCCATTTTGAAATCTGATTTTTATCTCTCGAGATAGTATTTCTTTTTGATGGGACGTTTAATTTTAGAATTAAAATTCAAATTCAATTTCAAATTCCCCAAAGAAGGCTAATCTTTTAAAAAAAAACCACTTTTCAACACCAACAGGTGGAAATGACAGTATTTATCCTGATTTCCAGAGTTCACCTTCAAAGGACTAGACCACTTAATATTTTCTTGATCTTGAATGACCATCAGTACCTTTACTCTAGATGCATTGAGTGGTGTACACTTTTCTTGTCGAACGCGCGTCGTGGTAATGGGGGTCTAGAAGGTAGGTTATTTTTTTCCTTTATTTCTATAATTGTGAGAATGAATTATCCATTATATGAGCAATTTTGTGCTTTCGGAAGGTTTCTCAAATTGCTTTCTATGAGTATTAACAGTTTTATCTGCATATATTTGTGCTTCCATGCAATGGATCAAGTCAGTGTATAAATGAATCATGTCTCGCATGAGTGCCGAGTAAAAGGAACCAGGATGGAGGCCTCATAAAAAAACTCCTCTCAACAATTCAGAATCTACTCCTAAAATTTGGCGAGCTTTGGTGAAAAATCATTAAAAATACTCCTTAGATGATTCTCCTTCATTTCAGTGGATCCCAGACAGGTGAGAAGAATCCTTAACAATTCTTTTATTGGCAACAAATCAACGAATTGTTTGACAAACACTTTGGGTAATTTGATGAAAATAGGGATCATTCCAGTTTGAAGTGAATAGAACCACATTTAAGCTTGTCCTTTAAGGGTAGTAGGAAAATCTAACAGAGAAGCGTGTTTGAGGCTCGGTGGATATGCATGATGGTTCCATAGTGATCAATATGCTCGAACGGGTCAGATGTTCCATCGTAGGAATTGATGCTCGGTAGTTTGAATCATGCCGGCATGGGTTATTGAAGAATTGATTTATTTAGGGGTAATGAATCATGGAAGTCTCACTGATAAAGATATTATCCTACACCTCTCACAAGAAACTCTTCTCATACCAAACATCACAGTTCATGATATAGGGCGTTATGAGGGATCTTAGCAACATGTGGTCAGGTTAAGTCTTTAGGGATGTCTGAAGGAATGTGCGGTTATCGACCTGTGTGCGAAGGATATGTAGAATTTACTGCATCAGTAAGTTTATTACTTTGATGTGATTGTAGATACTTCCTTGGTGGAGGGACCATAATCTCTTCGTGAAGATGTTCGAGTTGAACACCTCATCCAATGATGAATCTTAAGGGAGAAGAACCTCCTCTTATTATTCTATCGCTGGTTGTCGTGTTTTTCATAGATGTTGAAGGATACCATTTTGAGATTCTTCTATCATTTGAATACGATCTTTTAGGGAAGGTCATGAAGTTCATTCTCCAGCAACTTTATCTCCCCTATAATAAAAAGAGGTAGATACTTGGCATCCATGATTCATGGATTGATGGGTGTTAGAGGGGGAGGCTCCTAAGACGTTATTGCTATGCTGTTTGGCATTGAAGAAATGCTTAGGGTAGCGGAATTATAGTTGTTACAAACGGTGCCAAACTATTGTGAGCTAGAATATACGTGGCGATTGAGTTAAAAAATTTTTATCTTAGTGTTGTACGGATATCAAGAACACAAACATAATAAAAATAAAACACATAAAATTTTATGTGGAAAACCCTAGAAAAGGGAAAAACCATAGAGTCACGCCTAGTTGAAATGATTCAGATAGTGTTTGATTAGATTGTAAGTGACAGACTCGCCCTTTAAATTGAGGACTTTGCAAATCTGATTTCAGGGAATATGATTTTGATGATAGCAAATATTTTTATTTTTCTACGATTGCCTTGCCTACTAACATTTTAGGTCCACAAGATCGAGTGCAGCTCAAGCCAGCTCAAGATTGGGTAGACTAGGACTGAGTCAGTTTGTAATCTTTTACCTTTTCTTGAGTCAATTGTATTGATGTGGGTATTGATGTAAAGTAATCTTGCACACACGCACTTAAGGGAAAATTTTCTGATTGTTTTAGAGTTCTATGTTTTTTATCACATCATCCTGGATGATCCAAACATCATCCTGGACGATTAGTTAAAAATAAAAACCTTATTTAGGGAATCCTTGTTAAGGTAGCCATCATTAAGCACATCATCCCGGATGATATTATCATTGTCCTGGATGATAGGCTCAAATAAAAAAGAATCAACTGCCAGATATATTTAGGTATGTTTATTTTTTGACATCGTCCACGACATCATCCTGGACGATCGCAGAATCGTCCGAGACGACCAATTAACAAAACCTTAATTCTTCCTAGACGATCGAACATCGGCCTGGTTCTATTCAGGGCGATGTTCTGGATGATCTGTGTAGTTTTGAACTAATCGTCCCGGATGATCATGAGATCAACCAGGACGATCAGGTCAATATTTCATCATCCAGACATACATTCAGGGTGAAGTTTTGGATGATATATGATATTTTGAACTAATCATCCCAGACAATCGTGAGATCATTCTAAATGATCAAGTTACTTTTTCATCATCTAGACTCCCATCTAGGGCGATGGTCTGGACGATATTCGATTAATTGTACTAATCATACAGGACGATATATTATCATCCTAGATGATATGAACAAATTTCCTTCTGATCGTCCCAAATCGTCCTAAGTGATTGAGCTAAATTTGTACTGATAGTACAAGACAATGATAATGTCAGTTTGTTGCAATTAAGAGCTATTCCGAAGCTCTTCTATATAAGACCTCTTATTTTATCCAAAAATGTATTTTTTACTGCTGTCTTGACCTGAGAGAGCCAAGAGGAGAGGGAGAGTAAGGGAGAGAGAGAGAGAGGATCTTGTGAGGGAGAGTGTATCTTCAGGAGGAAGCGAAAGGAGTCAGGTTCTCTACCTGCTTCAAGATGAAGCGAAAGGAGTCAAGTTCTCTGTCTACTTCAGGAGGAAGCAAAAGGAGTCAGGTTCTCTGCCCCAGCGGTGTTGGTGGAAAGGAGATTTATAAAGGCTTCTCCACCTTGTTATGGGAGAAAAAAGAGAGTAACTGAGTTTAGTGTAATACACGGAGGGCGCCTCTGGGGAGTGGACTTAGGTCAAGTTGAACGAACCACTATAAATTCATGTGTTCTTTATTACTGCTTTTTCCGCATTTAATTTCTGCACTTTTGTTTTCTTTGTGGTGAATTTTGGTTTGGTTTGAGTTTAAGTTTTGATCGAGCAATTTTTAAAATATCAATTTACCCCCCCCCCCCTCCTGGTTAGCCTTGAGCTAGTTCATGAGGGCTTAACATCCTTAACGAACTTTCATGGACAATCATATTACAATAATCAAACATCGAGTTGAAATCCAGTTACAAATGGAGATAAAAAATCTGGCTTCAATTGATTATCGGGCAGAGTCTGCCGTCAGTCGGCGATCAGACAGAAGTTCGACGTCAGTCAACAATCGGGCAGAAGTTCGATGTCAGTTGGCAGTCGGGCATAAGTCCAACATTGGTCGATGGCCGGACAAAAGTTCGACTATGGTCGAGGAGTTTGGTGGCAAAAGAACTTTGGTTTCTCTTATTTCTTCTCTTTATTGCTTTCTTCTTTTCCTCCCTTTTCCCCCTTCCATAAGAAATGAGTGGCCTATTTATAGTTTTTTGAGAGTGACATGACAAATAAATAAAAGGAAGATCAAAGGTAAATTGGGAGTGGTTTGAATGGATGATCGATATTGAATTTCTTGAGCATAGACTGTTTATTGGGCATTTGAATGTCTTAATAATATGAAAATTCTACGATCTTAGGCTTGTTTGAGTCGTCTCGTCGAGCCGCTTGATTCAACTATAAGCACATCATGTTTGGAAACCGTTTGGTAATCCAAATTATGGTTTGAACCTTTCTAATGCGCTTTGGATCTTTGATTTGAACCTATTTGAGTACGAATGGGGTTGAATTTGGTGTCGTTAGATTCGTACTTTCGAGACGTTCAGTTCGACTCTAAATTTATTGAAATCGAAATGCAGATGGTTTCAATCTTAATTTTTAAAATTCAAAATTAATTTTGCCTCAAGATCACGCCCAATCAAGATAATTTTCTGATGATATCCCAATAATAAAATATTATATCAAATGATAATATCAATACATTCTAAATTTGTCTTTAAATATTTATTTTCATAAAAATATATTACAATAATATTGCTTTAAGACACATTCTTTAACAAAACTAAGTACAAATAATTAACATCCATGACTTATACAAATCCATAAATATCAGTTAATTAAACCCATTTGCCTCGTAGTTATATGTAGTGCTTTGAAAATCAGACCGGACTGGCCGGTTCAACCGTAAACCAATCCGTCGACCGATCTGAAATTTTGTAAAAACCGCTTTAGCCACAAACCGGATTGAATCGGCTTGAACCGACGATTCAACCAGTTAACTGGCAAACCGATGCCGGTTTTCAAAAATCGGTTTGGCTAATATTTTTTTAAATAAAATATTTAATACATTTATTATTAAATATTTAACTTAACAAATAAATTTAAAATTTATATATTTTAATTAAATATGAATAAAAAATGTTTTATGACATGACACATAGCCCATCATATCATGTGCCTTTTCCTAAAGGAGTCAAAAAGCTTATATAGACAAAAACAATGCTAACATATATTGTCTAGGTGATGTGGGACTAAAACCTAAAAAAAATTCTCTTTTCTCAAGTTCACTATATATATATATTATATATATATATATATATATATATATATATATATATATATATATATATATATATATATATATAAAATATAAATATATATAATAATACAAATAATATTTAATATTTATGTATTATTTTTTTCATTTTATTTAATTATCTAATATATATATTTTTAAATTTTTATCTTTATTTTAATATTAAATAATATAACATGAAAAATATAGATATAATCTTATAATGTAAATTTTGCATACTTTTCAAAAGTATAAAGCATATCTAAACATATAAAATAAATTAGAAATTATTTATATTACATTTAAAACATATATATGTGAACTAATCTTATTTTAAATATGAATTATATTATTTATAATATAACCTCCAACTTATTTTTAATTTAAATATTTTATTTGTATGATAGAATGAATTTATGTTTAAGATTAAGGTTAGATCATCATATTACTATATTTATTTTATTATTTATTACATCATCCGGTTCGACCCCAATTCGACCCCGATCGAACCATTAAACCACTAACCCCTCCTTCGGGTTCATTAACCGGTCCGATTTTAAAAGCCTTGGTTATATGTTATGTGCAATTTAACCTTTTCATTCGGTTCTATCTTGCATAAATCTAAACTGTAATATGGAGTGTTCGAAAATGAAATTGATGAGAACCACAATCACCAATCCAAGCTTTAGTATCAGAGAATAATACAACCATAAGTATCAGAGACCCTAAACGACAATTTCCTAGCATGTTTTTGATTACATAATACACCAATTAAACTATACTGCCATCCAGTTCCAGTTTACAGGCTATGAAGGTGAATTGCGGCTGGCCAGAGCATTGTTAGCATCTTTTACACTTCTAGCTCTTCTATATTCAATTTCTGCATCAGAACATGATTCAACCAGTCGAGTTCTTCTGCTCGTAGACTTGGAAAAGGTTGCCTCGCTCTTCTTCTCAGTTGTTGAATGATGACTACTAGTATCATGGGAGTTGGAGTTAGCACCACCTGCAAATAGAAAAGAAATTGAATTTTATTCACATGAAAGAAATTTGCGACAATCATGAAGCACTTATGAAAGGGGCTCCCATAGTATATCTAATAATCAGTTTTTTATTCAAAAATTAGCTTAATACCTGCAATTGGATTATCATAATTAGTTGCTACACTGAAATCTCCTTTGAACACATGATTTGAAATCTTTGGGCTACCAGAATCCACCATGACCACCTTTTGGCCTCCCGTGGACAGCCCTAGGAATGGATGTTGTTCTATGCACGACTTACAGTTGCTAAAGGGAGACATGGTGAAGGAAACATCAAGCCCATCATTGATCTCAACATAAGTCGGTGTCACAATGATTTCATCTGCGCTGAAACCAAAAGATGCTCTGTAGGCTTCAATCTCCTCTGGATCTTGTTTAACAGATTTGTTCGGTCTATTACCACCACTAGTATACACATCACCTTCCCTGGAAAGGCTTATTCTCGCCCCTGAATGAGGATATCCAGTAAAAGATTGTTGTGCCTGATCTAGATAAAATTGTGCAGCAGCAGCAGAGTTATCCGGGTGGAAGAAACTTGAATCAGATGACAGCATGAAATTTCTTGAGGTGGAAGAATCAAGACCAAACAGCTTGGATGACCCGTTTCTTGATTGAGGCAAGTCACGCGCTGCAATAGAAGCACTCCATTGAGTAGGAATATCACCCTCAGGATATGGTGAAGAAAGACCAGTTCGAGGAGTTCCAGATGCAGGTGATATTAGGCTACTGGTTGGGCTTCCAGGATAGAGTGGATAGTTAGACTGAAGGTCGCCACCAACATAACCAGAATAAGAAACGCCATTCACTTTCCCAGTACTTCTAAGTTTCAGAGAAGACGAAAGCAACTGGGCAAATGGCACATCAGGTGATGAGGGAGTTGTCAAGTGGGCGAGCTCGGGAGGAGGCGTTAGAGGAGCAGTAGAAGGTTCTGTTGTGTAAGTTGAGAAAACAGGCGGTGAGACCAACTGTGTTTCATGAGCATAAGGGCCTGTAGTAAACATGGTTGAGGATGGCCCGCCAGGAGAGTTGGCAGACATTGACAAGAAACAGCTGGGTGATTGAACCGTTGACGGGAGTGCAGAGTTTGTGAAAGAAGCAGGTGATGATGGCGGGGCTAAAAGAGAGAGATTTAGGGTGGTATTTTGGTTAGAAGGTCCTGCAGACTGAGATATATTCCCACGACTTGTGGACCCATTCCCGTCGGGTATGCGGGTTGCTGGAACAATGCGTTTCCCTCCTTTCTGTGACCCGAAACAGGAAAATCCACCAAAGCAGCCTCCCCACCTGCTCCGCTGCTGCAAATGCAAGATTAAGCCAAATAATAGGGCTCATAAGCTTGACACGAGTGATATAGATAGAAGAACAGAGAATGTATTGGTAAAGCTGGCCAATTCTATGACTAGGAGAAAATATGCTATTATCAAAGAGAAAATGTGCAATGGGATGAGCAAGGAGCATAGTGCAAATTGAAGATATTGAGCATCGCGATGAGGTTAGTTGTGTACATTAAGAAAAAATAATAAATGCAGCTGCACAAAGTTATTGAGAATGAGTAGCAATGCTTCATAAAATAAAGTTAAATCCCATCTCAAAATTTCAGAATGCTACTATTTTCTTTAAAAAGTAAATGGTGACGTATGCATAAAGTGGAACACAAAGAAGTGGAGGTAGAGCTGGCTATGAATAGGATAAGAACAGCAAGACAAGGAGAGAATAAATTCATGGACTATATTGCATTTGGTATAGCAGGCGTACTCCTTTTTTTAAGCTGAAAAAGTAACGAAAATGATATAGAGGGTAGGTTAACACGAAGGACTTTTGGGTTGCTTGTAGATGATAAAAATGCTTTAGAAAATGATTTTATTTTCATTATTTTCGTGTAAAAGTGAAAAAAATCATTGCACTAGACAGTCTGAGAAGTTTTGAGGAGCTTAAAATCAATGTTGATTTCAAATTACACTCAAATAGATAATGGATTTAGCAAACTTCACTGTTCTCCAATATGTGTTTTATAACTTCAATCAACCATTATGGGCCTTGAATGTAGTCATAAAAACCAGAAGCTCAGAAAGACCATCATTTTCAGTTAGTTGGCAAATAATGTGATGTTTTTTTGTTTTTTCCTAAAAAACTAATTTTTAGAAACTTGAATATATAGAAAGAATTATCTACAAATATTGATAAGTCTCCCAAATTGTTCTTGTTTAATTAATAACTAACAGGATTGCCACATGATACACATATTCAACCTTTTGGTTGCATCAGCACAATAGTTCGTTTAAATAACGGACAACATAATTCTGTCATGTATGATGAATAAATATGAAAATATAAATGGTTAGACCAGGAAATCTTTAAACAAGCCATAACTGAAACAAGTAGCATTTTCCTCTTTCGTTGGGGAATGCCTTTGGGACGACAGGCTAAACTGTTCTAAAATCTTAAAATCTACATTACAAGTTTGTAACACATCCACAATATTAAAAGTTCTTAGCAGAACTGGATCCAGATCAGCATAGCACTTTCCTCAGAAACGTTATCATGGGCCAAATTCAAAAACATGAAACCAGAGTTATTACCTTGCACATAACAACACTAAGGCTCTCAATATATATTATCAAGAACATTATCAAAGCTTAAAAAAAAAACATCTCTAAAAGCTTGAAGATTTTTATGAACACCACTAGATTGATCCAACAAGACTGAAATATTGGTTGATTGAAGATTACTTATTTGGGCTTATGGTAAAGCTAGATTGCATAGTTTTTATTAGAATGGTTTGATAGGATCAATTTGTGCTTACCCCAATTAAATTGATTGCATTTGATTGGGTTGAAACTTTGGAAACAATTTAGGCTATGGTTTGGGAAGCTAACTAGGCTAAGGCCAAGTGTAGGTAGTCAGAGAAAATTAGGGAGAAAGCAATGGAAAGAAATTGGGATGAAAGTCTAATTTCAAATTTGAATCTGAAAATAAAGTCCAAATTTATACTCCAATTTCAACTAAAATGAAGGTAAGCTTGGAAATTTTGGTGGAGGATATTATAAAGAGACGACGACAACAATAACAACAACAACATCAAACCTTTGTCCCACTACATGAGGTTGACTACATGAATCCTTTTTCTACATTGTGTTCTGTTAAAAGTCAAATTTTCATTTAAATCTAATAAAGAAAGATCATTTCTAATATTTTCTAACCAAGTCTTTTTATATCTACCTCTACCTTTCTTAACATAAGTCAAATCTAATACCTCTACTTTCCTAACCGGGTTAGGCCGCCGTTTTATGTGACAAACCATCTAAGGTGACTCTCTCTAATCTTATCTTCCATTGGAGCTACTCCAACCTTTTCACGTATTATGCTCATTTTGAATCCATCTCTAAGGGTAAAGCAACTCATCCACCTGAGCATCCTCATCTCTACAACATTTAGTATTATGCTTCTCTTTTAATGACCAACATTCAACACCATAAAGCATTGCAGGTCTCACCACCAACTTATAGAGTTTTCCCTTAAGTTTGAGGGGCACTTTTCTATCACACAACAAGCTCGATGCATTCCTCCACTTCAACCATCCAACTTGAAGTCTATTGATAATATCCCCATCTATCTCACCATCGTTTTGAACAATAGATCCAATATATCTAAAATGTTACTCTTATTAATGACTTGATCACCCAAGTCACAATCTCAACACTAGGTCTATTACTACTAAAATTACACTCCATATATTCAATTTTTAGATCTACTCAATCGAAAACATATAGACTAAGGTTGACCTCCATAATTCAAGTTGCAGAGGGAGTTGTAGAGGACAAGTATATTGCATTGATAAAAGGGGAGAAAATAAAGGATGGCTGCAACCAATTCCCAAAGTTGAACAAATTTTGAAAATACAAACTTTTAACTTTCTTCAACATTTAAACCCAAGTTCTGTATTTTTTAAATCTTAAAATTATTTTTAATCCTAATCAAGTTTGTTGCATCTAACTAGAAGAGGTGGTGCAAGAAGATGGTGGAATTGGGGATGGAGAAATAAGTCTTTGGATGCAAAAACAATGAAAAGAACAAAAACAGTAAATAGCACTCACAAAAAAGTTGAAATCCAAACAATAGGATTTCACAATCAAGATTGTATTTGTGAAGAAGGATATGTGGAGGTTTTCATGAATAGTGTGGATAGCATTTGGAATGATAGACTATAGAAATTGAGAAAATAAGAAAGCCAGACCATGGTCTCTTGAAACTAGAAATGAAAGCACATTGATGCATGAAAAATTAGATTAAGAATTATTTTAGCATTTATTTCATGTCAAAGAATCCTTTTTTAACTATAACGATAGATATAGATTTATATCTGAATTATGATATGTTTGATTTTAATTCTTATTTTACATCTATTTTCTATAAATCGGTGGTTTGCTTTGCAATAATGCTTTGATAAATTGAATAAAAATAATGTCTTAGTTCCTAATTTCTTCACTTCTTCACTGAGTTTCACATTTCTCTCTTCTTCTTGTTTCTACAACTCTTACTCTCATTTTCTCTATTTATCCCTTTGCGCCAGATTTAGCATCAAAGTAATCCAATCCTATTAGAAATCCTATGCTTGTTCAATTTGCAATCTGCATCTACATGCCCTTTCCGGTCTACAATCACAATCAACATCATTCAAGTCATTTCATCTTTATCACTTCCCATGTCCCCTTTAACATTCGAGCCCTATTTGTACCTAAGCTGCATGTCTATCGCATTGTTCCTTCAAGAACCACCTAAAACACCACATCCTTTAAATTGCTCATGCCAACATTTATCTTAGCTTGCAACATGATGTCACGCTTTCTAAATAAAGAATGTACTGTGTCCCCTACATGGCTGCAATATGCAATGATGTGTATTATTTCTTCTACGCCAACTGAAACACCTACTGCTAAGACAAACGCACAGATCTCCCCTCTACACCACTTGCCCTATTCTGCACCATCCACTAACCACCGCAAATGTCTACTCATTTACTAGAAATATGCTTACTGCACTCACGCCATTGCCCACTTTCATGTTGCACCACCTTGCAATAAATGAATACGTACTGCTTTTGCTCCAACTACCCTTGCACATCTTGCTACCAAAATCACAATACATAAAAATTGCACCATACAACTCATCTGCACTCTAAAACTCTCCTTTATTTCTCCTCCCTAACTCTATTATTCTTCTCTATCTTCACCGTATCAGTATCAAAGCCTTCAGATCATGTTGACAATCACATTCTTGCTCATTTTGTGATCTACGCTGTCGTGCCATTTCCTATCAATAATCATAGCCAACGTAGTTTAAGCTTGTCCATCTTTATTTGTGTCACTTCTTTTATGACCTTTCAACATTAACAACAGTCCCTAACCTTACCAATTGCCTAACCCAACCATCTACCTTTTTGATGCTGAACTAATAAAAAAGTTGTACTGCTTGATACCCACATTTCATCTCCACCTATGGTATGCCTCTAACATGATCTTGTTGTCATAACTTGCCAATCTAGATTACATAGTATTTCTTGCTTGTTTGTAATATGTGGTTTGCTATATATGCATCTATGCTAACAGCAACACCTATGATTTTTTTGTACATGTGCATTGATTGTCATGCTTCACAACAGCTCCAACCATCATAGATGTCCCCTCACATCATTACCCACACTTGCTAACACACTGTTGGCTATAATAGCCAACTCTTCCTCCTTGGCATTAAACATCCTGCAAAACAGCTTGCAATCCTTGCTAGAAAATTCATTACATATTGCTCACATTCTTGCACGTCTTTGAAAATCTATGAAATTGAACCCTAATACTTGCCGGCACTCTTTAACTCTATTTTGATCATCACATTCTTGCACATCTTTGCAAATCCATTAAACCAAACGTTAAGACTTGCATGCTTTCCTAACTTTTCCTTCCAGCATTTCATCTCCACCTACAGTCTGCCTATTATAGGAACTTGCTGGCATCCTTCTTGATTCAAAGAGCATGGTGTCTCTTGCTTGGTTGCAATATGTGATCATCTATACTACACCCACATCTACGCCAACTACAAAATTAATGACTTTATTCACATGTATGCATCCTTCCTTTCAGCAATTGCTCACTACACTTGCTAGGAAAAAAAAAGGTCCGATCACATTCTTGCACATCTTCGCAAATCCTTGTAATCGAACTTCAAGACTCATCTGAACTCCCAAGCTTTCCTTTCTTTTGAGTTATAACACATGGCATAACCATCAAGTGATTGATTGAGCATACCCCTCCAAATTTCTAATCAGCTTTTGCTTAACCCCCTAAACTATAATCCATAAATCAAATTTATCTAGTCAATATTTCATTCAAATTTGAGTTAATTAAATAAGATGCAAAAGGAATTCTAAGCTTCTAGAGATGTCTTTCAAAGTTTTGTTGATGTTCTTGAGGATTAACAATAAAATCATTATATTATTATTTATTTTGATGTTCCTACCCCCTAGTCTATTTGTGCATGAGTTGGATTTATCATTGGTCTGAATATTGACAAGTTATTAGTATGATGGATATTATTATTTTACTTTATCAAGTGAATTGTTCAAAACATTCTTTACATTAGGTCTTACTATCTATTATGATTGAGATGCTATCTATCCTCTTTAACATTGGGTGTTGACACCTTATTTTTTGCCTTTATCAAGGACTTTTTAAAGGGTTTTCATAAAACTTTTGCTAATCTCAATTGTCATTTACTTTCCCTTTTTTTTTTTCGTTTACATTCCTATAACCTTTTTGTTAGAATTATAACCTTTTTGTTAGAATTACATGAGGTTTGGGCCCTCTTTTGAAAGTACATAGGCAATGCTTCATCTATTTGATAAAGAACCCAACCTTTTTTGTAATTTTCATTTATATCTATAAAATTCTTGCTTTTAAAAAGTTATTAATACGATGGACGACCTCTAATAGCATTTTAACTCTTCAAGGTGGATTTTTCTTAATCATGGGGGAATTGATACATGATAAATCAAGCTTAGTATAATTTTAGCATTTATTTATTTATAATTATCCTTCTGGGTAATTACTTGGGTAAGTTTAGATTTCAATTTAAATAAGGATAGGTTTGAATTTTATTTTAGCATTTATTTATACTATTATGCTCTATTTTTATAAATAAGTCAATTTCTTTGGCATAATTCATTAATGAATAGAATTAAAATTATGCTTTAGTTCATAACTTCTTCCCCTCTTCAAGTTTCATGTTTTGCTCTTTATGTACTATTTATCTACTTCTTTATCTCCTTCTATCTCTCCTCAAATCAGTTTCTCATTCATATTGCATTACACATCTTCATTACTTCACTCAGTACACCGTGATCATGGTTTAAAATTGCACAATTGGGCGTTGAAGCGTTTTTCATTGGTGAGGCAAGGCGTAAGCCTCAAAATCCAAAATTTGTGCAAAGTGAAAATAAAGGTTAAAAGTAATTTTCTATATAATACTCAAATAATATGCTAAAGGATGACATATTAACTTTCTTTTGAACTATAAAATAATAAACTTGCATATATATGAAACCAGTGAGGTTGATTTAATGATGCATGTTAGATCAGTAGGATTAATGCTTCATTGCTTAAACAAACGTACATTTGAAACATTGCAACCCCAAAATTGGAGAGTTAACTACATGAAATCTAATATTTATTGAAAACTTTTATGATTGCTAGGTTGACATATAAATGGATCTTGAATTCCTTGCATCTAATGTTTATATCATTTCAAAAACAGTAATGTTGTTTTATATAAAGCACATGTAGCTTTTCTTGATTATAAATCTACTTAGACAGCTTGACTAGCTGAGATAATTAAGTGATTCTAATACTCTACTTATATTTCCGTTAAAAAAACTTATTTCTGTGAGATAACAGTACAAATATAAAAAGTGAAATGCATCTATTAGTGCTTCATGTGGTAAAAAGTAACCCAAACAAACATTTAAATGCATCAATTAGCGCTTCATGATGGAAAAAAATCCTGCAAAAAAAAAAAAACGGTGAAATGAACTTGAATATTTATTTCAATTCCACTATCCGCCAGAAAACAACAATGCCTATATAGTTGAAGAAAACCATGTCAAGCTAACTACAATGAAGTATCCACTATCCAATTATAATGATATAGATCAACTTTAAGCACATATGCTACTACTTCACAAAAACCATCTGTCAATGTCTTATCTAACCTTACACTCAAACCATTTCAATAAGGATTACTAGAGACAGCCATCTGACTGATATTCTCTGTTTAAAATGTAAGTTTTGAATTCAAGCTAAGAATGAACTGAATTTTTCACTTTTCATTTCCTTAGAAAGAATAATTATATTTTAAAAACATATTAAAGATTTTCATGTAGTCTAAAAGAAAAGAAGCCATTATGATAAGATGAAATTTTAGCATACCAACTTGAAAAAAAAGCAAATATACAAGATGCCTGATCATATTTTTGATATATTCATAAAGTAAGCCAATCAGAAAGGATGTCAAGTAAAATTAAAACTACAAATATCCAGAAAAAGCTTGCATGTGTGGTGCTGTCAAACTTGCAAGACATGGATATCAACTCCTAAGAAATTGGTCATGAGAACAAGTATGTGAAATTAAAAAAAAAGAAAAAAAAAAAAGAATTGTTAGAGCTTTCATCAAGCTTATGCTTACTCAGCTCATTGGCTGGGCAAATTCGTACAGAAGCAGTACAAAAATGAGAAATAACAAGAAGAATAGGAAACCACACATTTACAGCTTCATTACGAACAAGAAGATTAGGAAATCACACATATGCTGAAAAAAATTGAAAATGCAATTACAAAAGAATATCATATACAGCTTCATTTTCACAGCAATCAACAAGAAATAAAGATTGCTCATTGTTCATAAAATTATGAAACCTTCAGCAAATAAATAAATTATTCAATAGTGATGCGGGACTGCTGACAACAGGATTCCATTGTGTTGGGCAAAATAACTTGATCAGTTTAAATATTTAAATGGAGTAATGTTATAGCCATCCCATTGCAAATCAGACATTCACTCAATATGCTTTCTAAAAATTCACATACAAAAGAAGACAGATTAATACTTTAATAGCATTGAATAATGAGAGCAATTCTGTTAAAACAAAACAAAAATTATTTTTACACCACATTAAGACTTCATTTGAGACAGCTTTCTTACTGCTTCATAAAGTAGCTTTCTAATACAAAAATTTATAAATCAAAAAATTTTTGCACTAAAAAACTAGCATGATGCACTAAGAAAGCTGTCCCCAATGAAGGATTAGAGGTATAAATGGGTAATACACCAAAAAATCAAGTATTAGAGGAAATACTAGCCACTAAGATTTTGAAAGAAAATGACAAAGGAAACTTGGTCAAAAAATGCATTTCAAGTAAAATAAAAAAAGGCATCTGCTAGTAAATGTGCAAAATTCCCCAATGAAGGATTAGAGGGATAAATGGGTAATACACCAAAAAATCAAGGATTAGAGGGAATACTAGCCGCTAAGATTTTGAAACAAAATGACAAAGGAAACTTGGTCAAAAAATGCATTTCAAGTAAAATAAAAAATGGCATCTGCTAGTAAATGTGCAAAAGAATACGAGCGAAAGAAATTTGCGGAATTAAGCTGTAAAACCAACTAAAAGCTCTAAATGACAATTCCATGAGAGATTAAAAAAATGAGAACCCTAGTCAAAGTCGGGGAAATTAACCAAGGCAGAAAGAAGTACTATACATTGTCTATATATAGAGCTCTCATGTACAGATACTTCATTAGATAATAATACAGATTTATTCTTTCTTCTTCTACCTTGGAATTCTATGTCTGTTTCTCTTCTCCGCCAGCCGGTCTTCAAGTACGACACTAACTGTAAATTTGAGTAAATACAGTGGGTATCACGCATCTTGCGTTGGTTGCAACAAGAGGTAAAGGGATAAATAGAAGAGTCAGTGATTAGACGTCCACTAATTCTCTTTCCATCACTTTCTCTCTCCTTTTTACTTGAAAGAGTAAAACCTAATTTGTATCTCATTTGTCAGCTCTCCTTTTAGCTGTTGTTGGTTGGGAGCTTAACTATTGATTATGAAATATTAAGTTCAAGCCTGACATAAATATATAATATATGATATATGTACTAGATTGCCTTAACCTAAATGTCCGAAAAAAAAAAATCAGAATCTCAATTCCTGCATTAGAACTTTTGAAGTAATGAAACCAGAGGCCTTTCTTCAGAAATTATCAAATAGAAATATTTTACGTAAAATCTAAAAAACAATGTATAATAGAACAGATCGTTGCCATCCAAAATCTTTTCCCTCGCTAAATGGTCAAGAAACGACTAATGATGATGATGAGATCCAAAATCTTTGCAAAGAAAACAATTGCAGAAAGGCAAATGTAGTAGAAATGTAATCACAATCGATAAGATTTGACATAACCACACATAATTTCTTAATGACTTCACATGAAGCAAAACAACAAGAAGGCAAACAACATGAAAACATTTGAAAAATCAAGCGGATCAAGCAAATCAAGTAAAAATGAAAGGGGAAAAGAGAAGCCCAAGAGGAAGAAATTAAGAACAGGAACAAACTTGAACTAAAATATCAGAACAAGATAGGAACCAAACCAGAGACTGCTTAAAAATATTGTCTTCAATCTCGGAATCCTATCATTATCACAGGTAAACAATACAAGTAACTCAGTAAAACCCTTGCGTTTGGTAGGATCCTGCCAGAATAGAGTAACCAAAATCTAGAGCTCCACCCAAAATGAAAGGTCCACACTGAAGCATTATAGATCTAACTAATTTTAAAAAATGAAATAAAAAAACGGACCTTCTAAAAGCTTTCCAAATGTATTTGTAATTACAGAGCATCTGATCCCAGATCCAGTCATCCACAAAAAAATGAAAAACAGCGCGAGAAGCAAAAATGAAAAGAAAGTTCCAACCGAAGTGAGAGAGAGAAAGAGAACAGCATACCCTCTCCGGTGGGGGAAATCTCGCTTCCACAGAGCCAACAGCTACAGCTGCTGCGCTAATGGACGCCCCACCTCCCGTGTTACTTCCTCCTCTGCCATTTCCAGCCATATTTCACATTCCCTAACCTCAACAATGAGTAACAGCCACAAAAACACACAGCAACCCCCAGAATCCAGCAGATCCCACGAGTTGCAAGATGGAAAATCAAAACTAAAGTCAGATCACAAAGCCCGCAGAACTTCTTCCCTGTCGACGAGGATTTCGCTTCCCTCAACCCTCAATTCTCCCAGAGAAACGATCTCGAGAACCGGCATTGACTCGAGCCCGAGCTCCAAGGCCCCTCTCGAGCTCAGCAAACGCAGGGAATCCTTAGAGGCGTGCAGAGGAAGGATTGCGAAGAGAAATTGTACGCATAAGGGAATAAAAGAGTCTCCTTTCACACCCAATCCGGGATACTCGCCCCTCTGTTCCCTACCACCTCTCCTCCACTCCACGCTTCGCACTCGTTAAGCTCGGACCTGATGCAGACACTTTCTTCGTTTCGTAGTTCACTTCTCTCTCTCTCTCTCGCTCTTTCTCTCTCGCCAAAACACGTATCCACGCGCGACCTGCTTTCAATCTCTCGCCTTTCTTTCTCCATCAAAAGTTTACTATTAACATAAAAAATACAATTAATTAACGTGATGTGATGCTATTTGCTTTCCGGTGGGAAAGGATGTGGGTTAAGGTACGGAGATTCACGAGCCTGGTTGGCTCGGGCGCGCAACCTCGGCCTCTTAATTAATTTGTCTCTATGCGCTCATTTTCTCTCTCCTTTCACTCCAATCCATGGTTGTGTCTCGACCATCAGGTTCCATTCTTTTTCTCTGGCTCGATTTCTTGCCCCTAAAGCATCGTCGTCTTCATCAAAGCAACATAACATAGAGTAAGATTAGACTGTTATGTGCGAATGATACGTGAGCTATTATAGAAAGAAGGGGGGCTGCAGCCAAGCAGTTAAGGCTTTTGGGCTTTGGCACGGGAATATAGCCATCTCCATGCCCAAAGTCACGAACTTTGAATGATGCAGCAGCGCCGAACAGCAGCAGTCTCTCCACAGTGCAGTGACGCAGGGAGGGATCACGTGGACCGTGCGGCGCTTTATTAAGTCGGTCGTCCCGGTCCCCACACACTCTCTTTCCCCACTTCTCTCTCCCTCTCTTCTGCTCTTCCTCGTCTCTGCTCTCCACCCACTTCTCAGCACTGCACGTTCGCCTAACCGCCTTCTCATCTCAGCCTCCGTGGGCACTGCTGGCTTTTACAAGCTTTTCATTAACGACCGAAAGATAGCATGCATAGCTTGTCTTGATCGTATAACATTTATAGTTATTTGTATATATATTTTTTCATAATAATAAATATATTGAGAGAGTTGGACTGCGATATACGTGAAGGACATGATTTTTTTTTCATATATTTTTAATTAGTTAACCTCTTTATATTAAAATCTTCAAGGCCAATCACAAAGGGGAAACGACGGGACCCGAGGCATGGCCCCTACTGACCTATCACAAGGCAATTAAAAATAATATAATAATTTATTTTAAAAGATAAAACATACAAAGCAGCGCTTTACCTGAATTTTTTTGGGTGTGCAGTGCGGATGTAGGTCTATGCATGCAAACCTATAATAAAATGCCACGTGGAGCCTATCTTGATCCCACCGTTTTAATAACCACGTGTTCTTTTTAATAGCGCGACCTGACGACCTAAACTGCCCAAAAAATTGAAAAAAAAATGCGGTAAAACTTAGGGTTTTATTTGATAGCACGAGTTATTTATCTCAGTAAAAAAAGATTTTCTCGTCACTTGAAAGCTGATAAAGAAATAGAAGATATGAAGCTATGAAGATGGATACCGGTCAGGAGGATTTCGAAGATTGCTCGGAGATGGAAGGCATTACGCAAGAGACCCAGCAAAGTAAAAAATATGTTTTTCTGCGAACTATCAAAGATAAGTTAGAGATATTATCGGTAAATATGATATGGAAGTCATTTTTTCAATGTTTAGTTTTAATAAAATTTCCTTTAAAATGTATGTTTTGTTGGTCAGAGTTGGTTGTACGCGGCTCCTAAGTACCGTTAGGTATCGGACGGTACTGCTCGGTACTGGTAGGTACCGAAGTTGTTGCCAATTTGTTTGTCTATTTTCAATGCTAAAATTAAAGTGTTTAAATAGCTTTTCTTGTTCTTAGGTTGCCTGTAATAGTGAAAAGAAGCATATGACATGTACTGACATTACGCTCATAAAATTGGTTTTAGTGTTCCCAAAGACCATCACTGTTACTGGCTTAACTCAAGAAAGATAAGATGCAATGATTTTGTTTGTTCAAAAGATGGATTTAAGAAGGGCGTTGACTTGTACAACAAATCAAAATATAGAAAATTCAATACTAGGAATGGGTGTCCTATGATGATTAGATTTTTAATTGACCTCGATGGAGTATGGAAGGTCCAAAAGTGCATAGAGAGCCACAACCATGAATTAGCTAGGCTTGAAGATAAACATTTGCTTAAATCTTATAGGAATATTACTGATGAGAATGCATTTGTTCTTAAATCAATGACGGAAACTGTGATAAGAATAATTGATGCATTTACATACCTAGCTGATGAAGTTGGAGGAAGAGATAATGTAGGATTCTCTAAAAGAGATGCACAGTAATGTTCAGAAAGAAAAAAAGAGCAAAGATTGAGAATAGGGACACCATTTCTCTAATTGAACTTTTCAAAGATCGAGCAAATGATGATAACATGTTTGCATGAGACGTCCAATATGATGAAGAGGATAGATTGATGAATTTTTTCTAGGTTGATGGGGCGGGGAGAATAAATTATGACTGTTTTGGAGATGTGATCATTTTTTATACTAGCTATAGACTTAACAAATACAATCTAACATGTGCATCTTTTGTTGGAGTTAATAATCATTGGCAGAATATTCTTTTAGGGGTGACATTTCTATCGGAGGAGACAATAGAATCATTTATATGATTGTTTAGAATATTTTTGTGAATTATGGATGATAAACATCCCATTACAATATTTATTGATCAATGGCACAGGCTATAAAAATTGCACTACCTCAAACATGACATAGGCTTTGCTAATGACACATTACCATGAAGGTTCATGACACATTACCAAGAAGGTTCCATCCAAGGTGTGTTGTTACAACAGTAATAACAAAGTTAGATGCCTCTTTTATAAATATTTAAGCAAGTGTGATTCAAAGGAGGAGTTTGAGAGTTATTGGGCTGAAATGATTAATGAAGGGGACCTCCACAACTATGACTGGTTAAAAGAACTTTACAAAATAAGGAAGAAATGGTCCACATCATATAACAATAGTTGTTTTAATATTGGTATTCTTTCAATGCATCATAGCGAATCCACTAACATGATGTGCCATATAATTTCTAAGCCTACAAGTGAAAGTGCTCTGATGGCACTAGAAAGTTCGTTAGGGATATTAGGCCCTATGAATTGGCCCAAAGCTAATTAAGAGAGAGAGAGAGAGAGATGAATTGGTAAAAAAGATTCTTTAAATTAAAACACAAAACTCAAACCAATATCACCACAATAAAAATCAAATTGCGGAAATTAAATGTGGAAGTAATAATAAGAAAGAACACACCAGATTTATAGTGGTTCGGTCAAACCTTAACCTACGTCCACTCCTTGGAGGCACCCTCCAAGTATTGCACTACAAAAGTGTCTCTCCTTTAGCTCCCACAGCTAGGCGGAGAAGCCCTTACAAAATCACTTCCACCTTTCCTGGTGCGGCGGAGTCGCCGGGTCCTTTGACACCAAAGAGATCTTCTTCTTTGGTGAACTTCCCTCGAGACAAGCCTTGAATCCGATGGTATTAAGGTGCAAGCCTGCCGGAGCAACCGTGTGGAATCCCCTTCCACACTCCCTTGAGTCCCCCCTCACAGGATCTTCTCCCTCTCTCAGACTTCACCCATTCCTCACTCCCTTTCAAGCTTTCTCTTCAAATTTCCTTCACAAGAACGAAGCTACAATTGCTGCCAAAGACACTTACAAAGTGCCTTGTCATAGCTTAAATAGAAGATCTAAAAACGAGCTCATTAATGCAAGTTGTCGACATTATCGTCTAGGATGATAAGCATATCATCCTGGCCGATTAGTTCAAATATGAGAAAAATCGTCCTGAATATCGCCCTAAAATGAAGCTGGATGATGTCTAATCGTCCCGGACGATCTTGCGATCGGCCCGGACGAAATCACCATTAATTTCTTTCCAAAATTGCTAGAGAAATTTTGGAAAAATTGTCCTAGATCGTCCTGGACGATATTTTATAGTCCTGAACGATCCTCTGGACGATGTCCAAAAATAAGCTATTTCTAAATAGATTTGGCGACAGATTCTTGCTGAATTGAGCCTATCGTCCTGGCCGATACAAAATCGTCCAGGACAATGTATTTTGCATAATGACGGCTACTTTAATGAGGATACCCTAATTAGGGTTTCTGCTTTTGAACAAATCGTCCAGGACGATATAAAATCGTCTCGGACGATGTTACCAAAAACATAAACTCTAGGGAACTATCAGAAATCTTCCAAGTTACAAAGCAACAGATCCCACACCAAATACAACAGACTCAAGAAAGGAAAAAGATTACAAACTAACTCAGACCTAGTCTACCCAATCTTGAGCTGGTTTCAAATTGCAGTCCGATCGTGTGAACCAGAAATGTCTGTAGATAAGGCAGTTGTAGAGAAAAAGAATGTTTGCTATCAACAAAATTATAAACCATTGATCCGCAACAATCTCCCCCTTTTTGCTGATGGCAAACAATTCAATTTGAATTTTCAAAAAATAATTTTTTCTAATCTCCCCCTCACCAGAATAAACCTTTAAAAATAGGGGAGATAAAATTTTTTTTTAAAAGAATACAAAAAATATATAAATTCAACAATACATTCTTCCCCTTTGATATTATCAAAAAGAGAGGAGGCACAAAAAAAAAAAACAAAACGAACAAAAGAAAAAAAATGTTCCCTCATCTAGTGAAAAATAAATATTCTTAAAATGAGAAACTTACCTCTTGGTTTTAATCAAAAACTTAGTAGAATTGAATTGACAACGCATAATCCAGAAAAAGTAAGAAATTCATAAATTGTTAATCCCAACTCAAGTTCTTTTAAAGGCTCAAAAACTTTTTAATCCAATATCCAAATCAAGAAATAAACGGGAAAAAGAAACATTAATTTTTTAAAACTCCTTTTCATAAAACATATCTAATAGAAGATCAATGCATAAATTGCTGAATCAGGAATCAAAATTTTCAAGCATAAGTTTCGAACATATCAAGAATTTTCTTAAGTTTTTCGTAGTATAAGAAAAAATAAGCATATTTTTTTTGTGGGCTCATTTTATGCCCTTTATCACTTGAATGGCTCTTTGAGCATCTTTTAATTTTAATACACTTTGTGTATTTTTTTTAATTTGGCGTCAATGCGCATCTTTTGGTTTGGCATTATTGATCACTTTTTTTTAATTATTTTTTAAAAAATATATTTTTTTTTTCTTATATTTTCAAAACTAAAGTAAACCCAAATTATTGACAACATGAACAACTTGATTAAGAAAATTTTATGGTGGATTCAACAATCTTGCAAAAGATTCCTATGTGATAGAAAAAATATAGGAAGAAAAAAAATTAGTTTCAAAATCCAATTTAAAATATGACGAAGATTTTGAATAAAAAAATAACCTCTTTTAGAAAATAGAGATTGAGAGTCAAAACATGAGTTTCCTTCCTTTGACTGTTTTAGAGAAGTCAAACACAACTTACTAAGGATTTCAAGAAAAAATAGGAAGTAGATTTTTCATTTTAGAAAAGTGAATGTGTGTGTTGATCAGAAAAAAACTTTCATGAAAACGAAAATTTCAAAGAATAAATAAAAAACAAAAAAAAAAGAAAAAAAAACATAAAAACAAAAACACAACACAAAAACACGAAAGGCTTTTAACCATTATCTCTCTCCTGGTCCGATGCTTCAGAAATCAGATATGCCCATGAGATATTTTGTCTTTTATTATTTTTCCAGTTTAAATTTTGCTTCGCCTTGCCCTTTTCTTTCGTAGGAAGAATTCTTAAATTAAGGTACTGATTTTTCATATGTCTAGGCTTCCTACATCGAAAGCAAATAACGTCAGAAGAAATATGGACATCCTTACCACTTTTACCTTTTTTCCACTTTTGCTTAAGCTTTGGTGAGCTTTATGATTTACTTGACAAGTCATTGCATTCATCACCAACTAAGCAATTTTTTTCATATCTTCAGTTTTTAGTACAATCATTTCACCTGCATCCAAAAGTCTTTGACCCAAACCTTGCTCGTAGGCAATGAGTGAGCCAATCAAATTATCAATAGAATAATCATTCAAATCTTTTTATTCACAAATAGAAATAACTTTGACATCGAATTTTTCAAGTAAACAACAAAGAATTTTATTGACTTTTTCAAAATTTGAAAACTCTTTTCCTAAGGCATGCAATGATGTTATAATTTAAATGAACCTAGTGTACATGTCTAAGATCGTCTCATAAGGTTTCATGGAAAACAGTTCAAAATCATGCATTAACAAATTCAGCTTGGATTGCTTGATTTCACTAGTGCCTTCATATATGATGTGTAGTTTATCCCAAACTTTCTTGCCAGTAGTACACGTGGATACTAATATAAAATCTTCAGAATTTAAAGCACAGAAAAAATAGTTTAAAGATTTTGCATTCAATTGAGCATTTACTTGTTCTTCCCTATTCCATTGATTAAAAGGAATATCATTTTTAACTCCATTAACAATACGTGACGGTGATGAATAACCAGTTAAAATCATATGCCACATGCGAAAATCAATCGATTGCAAGAAAATAAACATGCGAGTTTTCTAAAAAACAAATAACATAATTTCAAATAAAGGAGGTCTGGTGATTAAATAACCTTCTGCAACATTACGATTAGCCATGGATCGAAATTCAAAAGCTTTTAAAAACTTATTTTGTGAATACGGCTCTGATACCACTAGAAAGTGCTCTGATGGCACTAGAAAGTTCGTTAGGGATGTTAGGCCCTATGAATTGGCCCAAAGCTAATTAAGAGAGAGAGAGATGAATTAATAAAAAAGATTCTTTAAATCAAAACACCAAACTCAAACCAATATCACCACAATAAAAACCAAAGTGCGGAAATTAAATGCGGAAGTAATAATAAGAAAGAACACACCAGATTTATAGTGGTTCGGTCAAACCTTGACCTACGTCCACTCCTTGGAGGAACCCTCCAAGTATTGCACTATAAAAACGTCTCTCCTTTAGCCCCCACAGCTAGGTGGAGAAGCCCTACCAAAATCACTTCTACCTTCCCCGGTGCGGCGGAGTCGCCGGGTCCTTTGACACCAAAGAAATCTTCTTCTTTGGTGAACTTCCCTCGAGACAAGCCTTGAATCCGATGGTATTAAGGTGCAAGCCTGCCGGAGCAACCGTGTGGAATCCCCCTCCACACTCCCTTGAGTCCCCCCTCACAGGATATTCTCCCTCTCTCAGACTTCACCCGTTCCTCACTCCCTTTCAAGCTTTCTCTTCAAGTTTTTCCCACAAGAATGAAGCTACAATTGCTACCAAAGACACTTACAAAGTGCCTTGTCATAGCTTAAATAGAAGAGCTAAAAACGAGCTCATTAATGCAAGTTGCCGACATTATCATCCAGGATGATAGGCATATCATTCTGGCCGATTAGTTCAAATATAAGGATAATCATCCTTAATATCGCCCTGAAATGAAGCTGGACGATGTTTAATCGTCCCTAACGATCTTGCGATCGCCCGGACGAAATCACCATTAATTGCTTTCCAAAATTGCCAGAGAAATTTTGGAAAAATTGTCGTGGATCGTCCTGGACGATATTTTATAGTCCTGGACGATCCTCTAGACGATGTCCAAAAATAGGCTATTTCTAAATAGATCTGGCGGCAGATTCTTGCTGAATTGAGCCTATCATCCTGGCTGATACAAAATCGTCCAGGACGATGTGTTTTGCATAATGACGGCTGCTTTAATGAGGATGGCCTAATTAGAGTTTCTGCTTTTGAACAAATCGTCCATGATGATATAAAATCGTCCTGGACGATGTTACCAAAAACATAAACTTTAGGGAATTGTTAGAAATCTTTCAAGTTACAAAGAAACAGATCCCACACCAAATACAACAGACTCAAGAAAGGAAAAAAATTACAAACTAACTCAGACCTAGTCTGCCCAATCTTGAGCTGGTTTTAAATTGCAGTCCGATCGTGTGAACCTGAAATGTTTGTAGATAAGGCAGTCGTAGAGAAAAAGAATATTTGCTATCATCAAAATCATAAACCATTGATCCGCAACAACGAGTACCATAAATAACTATTTTTTGGGGTTAGAGAAGGTGATGAAGACACGACGTTGGAATGAACATGACGAAGATTTCAAATGCAATCAGTCTGATGTTGTACCTTTAGTTAAGAGTAGTCCAATTCTTAAGTAAGCCGCTTAATTTTATTCACGTAAATTGTATTCATTCATTGAGGAGTTCTTACAGGGTGTTAGTGGAATGTGCATAGCTCATGCCTCAAGCGACTCATCAATATTTTTCGTCAAAATTGTGGACGATTGATCAGCCTCACCATTGGATAGTTCATTTTAATGAAAAATAGGGTACCATTGAATGCAGTTGTGGAAAATTCAACATGATGGGCTTATTATATTCTCACTTCTTAAGAGCAATAAGGTAGTTTGATATAATTAATATACCTCCAAAATATCTACTTAAGGGATGGTCAGCTCGAGCTAGAAAAAAAAATTATTCTGGGCTGTCGATGACATGTATGGGTGTTAAAGGTACCCCATATCATGGCTTAGGAGGTATGATGTTTCGAAATTATTTTAGTAGATTCACATATCAAATTAGCATAAGAGGGCAAGGAAATGAGGAAGTAGAATAGTACATATTGGCTGCAATGTCTGACAGGGCTAAGAATGTTGATTTGATACTAGATGACAAGAAGAACCATAAGTTTATTAGGAATATAAGCATGCCAAAAAATTAAAAGACCTAATAAAGTGCAAGCCCAAAGACATTTCTAATGTAAGGTTGAAGAGTCATTGGGAGAAAAGAAAATCTAAGAGGAAGAAAACTAAGGAATAACCTACTCTGTCAACTGAACATGTACACCTGTGGAACCAATTAATCAAGTTATCTTTTTAAACATACCAGAATGCTTCATAGATGAGTTCACCCTTCACCGACCAACCAGCTAGCTGAACCCTGAATATATACAGACGATGAATGGAATAATTGATGTAGAGAGGCTTTGGTAATATTGAAAATTTATTTAATGACATTTGAATTTGATAATTTGAATTTGTATGTTTGTTAAAATATTACTCTGGATGTTTGCATTGAATTTAATTTTATAATGTTTGATGTTTCATATATAATTTGCATATATTCTGCCATATATCGGTTTCCTTAGGCATCGTTCTGTAATAATCGATAAAGCTCGCTACTGCTCGATATCTCTTGGTACTGCTCAGTATCACTCGGTACAGATCGATACATATCTATACCATTTGCTCAAATGAGCTTTCTCCGTTGCTCGGTATCGCTCGGTACCACTTGGTACCGTTCAGTACCTTTCATTTTCGTTTCCAGAAGTAGTTGTTAGCAGCCATTTGATGTATTAACTTTGGTTTTTAATGACATTTAAAGTTGGTAGTTGTGGCGATTCACTTATTTAAGATGGGTTGTTGTACTATTTACTATGTTTGCTGAACTTATAAGCTATATAAGTTGAGCCAGTCCATCTATCACATCATATTTTTATTATGATTTATAAACTACGTTGGTCGGATGCTAAACTACATATAGGCATGCCGATGAATGATTTTATTGAGCATGCCACAAGTAGTATGCATGAATGCATGACTGTAGTTACTGACTGTTATCTTGAGCAACAAGCAAGGTAAAATGAAATATATAGATGTTGTGTTCATACATGGCATGATCGTTGTGATAGTTTGCTTGAAGTGGCATGGAAAGAAGCACTGGATGATAAGTCAAATAGATTCAGATGTTTCCTAAATGCTGAAGGGTGGTAATATGTACAGAGAAACATTTTTGAAAGTCACCATCAACTTGCTGGTCCTCATTTCCTATAACAGCATCATCATGAGCTAACATGTAAGGGCAAAGCCTCATGCTCTGATTATGTTGTTATACAACCTTGTGATGTAAAAAATATAATTCTTTACTATCCTTGGGATCCAGGCGAATAAAGTTTTTTAGTAGACTTATATAAGCAATTACTAAAGCAACATATGCATGGACGTAAGTGAAAAAAGTTCTTGAATATAAGTGATTGACAAGATTTACAATTTGAGCTGATGATAAAGTTTGGATGTTATCCTACACAACTCAACTGCAGCAACGTGTTCGTTATTTGCTTAAGAACTAAAACTTTGTTAATGTAGTCATATTATTTACAATAGTACAATATATGCTCTATATTCAATAATAATTTAAGTGTTGAACATAAAAGTATGAATGAAAGTTTTGATCTATACTTTGACATTTCAGCTTGCCAATATAATAATTCTTTTCACTTAATAAATTGTGGAAGGATTACAGTTTCCATATATTTATAAACAAATATCCCACAGTAATATGCATTTGTTTGTGTTGGAATTCCATTAGCAATCATGACTGGCCAAGACCTGATATCACTTTCAAAACTATCTTCAGTTTCCTCATACAAATGATTTATCTGCAATAAAAGTCAACTTATTTGTTATTATATATGAATCGATTCAATTCTCTATAATGTATAACACTTCACTTATAACATTTGAGAGCACGGCCCGATGCGTCGGGTTAGGTAACGAATCAAAGAAAAGCCAAGTTGGCTTCTTTAAATCAGCAATCAAAAGTATCCAATGGTCCTTTTCAGATGTTGGCAGCATAATGAAATTTGAAGCACTCATAACTCCTTTGTTACATGAGATACATATTGTCTAGTCTCTAACTTATATAATGTGGAACCCTATATGTTTAATCTTATTAGAAGAGCATTAAACAGATATATAAAATAAGAAGTAATTAAATTACTCAATGCAGGCTAGAAACAAAAATGAATGGTTGATAAAGTCTAGGCCGAAACTTATTCTTCTCAGCTAGCAAAATGGCAAAGGCATTGATGTGGTTATTGTCCAGATATCGGTTGGTTAAAAGTTCATCAATCTGACTTCCAAAAATATGAATGTTTCATGCAGTATAAATAATGTCACCCCTGTAAAATAGAAGAGGTCATAAGCAGATATTTTGTCATCAATGTGTTGGTACCGAGCGGTACCGAGCAGTACCTGGTGGTACTTATAAGCATACAGAGTATTACCAATCAATATCGAGTGGTACTGAGTGATACTTATAAGTAGACAAAATATTACTAATATACCTAGTGGTACCGAGCGGTACTTATAAGCAGACAGAGTATTACCAATCAATATCTAGCGGTACCGAGCGGTATTTATAAGTAGACATAGTATTATCAATCAGTACCTAGAGGTACCGATTCTTACCAAAATAATTTATTCGAAGTTTAGAAACTTACTTATATGTATACTTTTGAAGGCAGCTATCGATGAAGATACTCATTTCATCATTTATCATTGACCTCCCAAGATAATCTAATTCCACTGATGCTGGTCTTGGTTGGGGTGATTTTCCAGTATTAATATCAATTAATTGAGTTGTTGTAATTACTATCTTTGCAGGGGAAGGCCTTGCAACGAATTTTTTCATCATCTTCTTTCTCTTATTTTGACCCTGGTGAATGGGGTCTTAACCTGTTTGGCTTTTCGGAGCGTTCTTCTCACCCTTCTTGCTATACCCATGCTGCATGAATCAACTAGGCCAGCATCATCCATATCACCAGATAGTTTAGATGGGTTGTCATTGATCGATTCATCAGGTTTAAATGGGCTTTCAACAACGACAATTATATTTGTAGCCACGCCTTCATCCATCACTTTCTTATTCTCATCTGTCACAATCCTGGATGAAGATTCAACATGTAATTCTTGAGTGGAAAAGAGTTTAAATGTTGGGAAGTTCTTAGATATGAACTTCTCTATAGCCTCAAATCTCTTATCCATCTCCTGCTGCTCAAAAACATGATGTTCTACTATAGCTATTCTCCACTCTATCAGAGCTGTTGTTAATTCCAGATTAATTAACCTTTTCTGAAGAATTTTATTTTGATCCACTATCTTATGGAGCGATTCTTCAATACTAACATGGTGTAAATTAGTTGGGGAAGTTGGTTGCTACTACACAGGTGACTTGGGGGCAGGTGACTTGGGGGGTTTGTGGGTGCTTGGTGGGCTGGGAGGTCTGAATGGGCTTGGGGGTTTGGAGGGTGTAGGTGATGTCGAAGGTGAAGAAACAACTATAAGAGGTTTAGGCAAGGTGAGTTGTAAGTTGGGGAATGTTTTAGGTGATGTGAATCTTTGATTTACAGATAATAATGTCCTCTCCTCACTGGTTATTCCATCAAAAGAATTTATTATATATGCAGCTTCAAGACCTTCAAATAAACTAGTGGCCTCTACTTTGTTATAAATTATATCACAATCCCATCGAAGAAACCGTGGTCTTGATTTTGAATTCACTAGTTTGTGGACTATAGTGTGCTCTAGAAACCATATATGCAACCAAAACATAAGGATGATAGCATGAAAAGGATATTCAAAGATTCTACGTCATTCATATATGAAAAAATAATTCAATGTACTCACAATTACAATATGTACAAAATCATTCAAGTAACTAAGTGATTGTCCTTTGCTAAACTTCTTCGCAATTGCATCAAAGTCAGCCACAAGGAATTCTCTAATTGATTTCGGCCAATTGTAAGATAAAAAATTCTCTACATTAGGAGCTATACTTAGGATAGTAGCAGGTGTTCGATAGTTGTGTAGAGGAAAGAAAAGGTTTGACAATAAGAAAGTGATAAATTTTTTCACTGCATCTGAATGTGGAGTTGATTCATCTAAACTAAGAACCTTCTTCTTAATATCATTCGTTGATTTTTCTATGATTCTAGCACTTCCTAATTCAAAAAATTTTTCTCTACTAGGCAGGCCTAAAATCATAGAAACTTCATCGGCAGTAAATGGTAACTTCTGATCTTTAATGATAAAGCATTGCTTCTTAATATCCCAGTACGACAGCAACTTGAAATGCAACGAAACATTTTATACATAACGCGGCATTAAAAGAAAATGATGAAAATTATTTTGCTTCAAACTATCCACAAAGTTTTGGCCAAATGTTTCGACCAAATGATCACTAACTTTTCTAAAAGTCGATGCTATAATGGAAGCTAATCTTTGGAACATATCACTGCGTAATATGCTGTATTTGATCAAGAAAAAATGCATTCCAAGTTGGGTACCAAGCGGTACCTAGCAGTATTTGGAGGTACGGAGTAATACTGAGATGTACATATCAGTACCTACCTGTTCACAAAAATTCCCAGAACGGCACCCAGAGCTTCTTAGAAGGTATATACATATAAAACAGTTTACTCTCAACAGAAAAAAAAAATTAAAAAAAAACCTAACCACTTACCCTAGAACTAATAGAACTTACAATGCATTCTGAAATGAACAGAAGGAAAGGGCTGGTACGCAGTGTACTCAGATGGGGTACCCAATAGTATGCAGATGGTGTACCCAGCGGTACCCAGATAGGGTACCCAACGGTACCCAGATAGGGTACCCAACGGTACCCACATGACTTACAGAGCAAAACGAATAGCTACATACCAATACCCACTACACATTACAAAAACTGCTATCCAATCCAACCTTAAACCCTAAAATGTGATAAATACATATGTCTATAGTAAAAACATACCTTCACCATGTAGAAGATGAAGTTTGAAGATGAAGTGGGTTCGTGTAGAAGATGAATATCACATGCAACTATTCCTTATGGAGTAATGTAGAAAACCAAAACGCCCGAATAAGCAAAGCTAGAAGAGGACATTTTGAATAATTTCGAAAAACTGAAACGACATATACAAATTCATTTCGGGACGGGTCATAGGGGCTGCAAGCGTTTTCAATTTTTTGGGTGGTTCGGATCATCGGGCCGCGCTGTAAAAAAGAACACGTGGTTATTAAAATAGTGGAGTCAAGGTGGGCTCCACGTGGCATTTTTTACAGGTTTGCATACATATAGCTACATCCGCACTCCACACCCAATAAAAACAAAGTAAATATATTGTTAAGGATGGAATCCATTATCTCTTGCTCCATTAAACAGCCTCTCATCCATTAGACAATAGAGTAATTACTCATAAGCTTTTATTTTTTTTAATTTAAATTATTAATTAAATCTAAATAATGATTATATATATATATATATACTAAAATTTTTTAAAAATATTTTATAAATCATCAATTTATACATCAACTAATAAAAACTTCTAGCTCTACCTCTAGCTAATGGCCATCTCTATGAATGAAGTACGCTGATTTCACAAATTATTTATTTTTATGATTATTTGATTTTTTATCAAAATTAATAAATAAAATCCTAATGGTGTATTTTTATATTTTACATTTTAGAACTATAAGTTAATTCAAATGGTAGCATTATCTTTTTCTTAAATAACATATATTACACATTTTTGTATAATTAATTGTTAATTATTCATTTTACTATACTTGATATAAGGGAATGTATTTAGAAAATTTAAGTGTTGCACTAATTACAATCATAATTTCAATTATTGAATGACATAATTATTTGACATAAGGGACGAGAACCGGACAAATGATAAAAAATAATATTAGTGATGAGTTGGTAATGCCTTCTTCAATTGTTGTACAAAGCTCTAGAACTTAGTGATGCCACACTTCTCATGCTCAATTAAAGCCATCCACATGGTTGCTTTTAAGATAAAATATCATTAGATTGACTCATGATCGATTAGAAAGAGACTTGATCGAAGTCATTCCCTTAGGGTAATACACTAAAAAGCCCATAACTTGCTTCCAAGTATCACTATCCCAAACCAAACAAGTCGTTAGATACTACATTTTGAGTAGCATACAAAAATCGTATACCACCTTAGCTACAATTCTTATATCAAGAGACTACTCTCGACAAAATATTCAAGTACATCAATCATAATGTCAACCCTATACACCATGACACCATTAAAACCCCACTTTCTCTACAAAGAGAGGATCTTTTGTCCACTGTAATTTTGTGGAGTTACTTAAATTAGTATATAAGTTTAGAAAGTGCATGCCACACTTAAGGGATGGGAGGGAGGATGGGGTTAAATTTGCATGTCTTTAAAAAAAGTTACAATTACTTTTACGCAGCATCAAGTACTATTTTCTTAGGTATAAAATATATCAAAGTTTCTTTTCAAAGATGATGCACCAAAGTGATAAAAAAAATCTTCTAAGGAAATTTCAATATTGCATTGCAAGCTTAAGAGAAATATAAATTTTCACAACTAAACATACATCAAAATAAAATTGAGATTCTCAAATTTGTTATCCAACAACAATATCACAACTCAACAAATGATCAAATATGAAACAAAGCAAGTAAATAAAGTGCAAAAAATAAAAATACATAAATAATGTATAATGGTTAAGCAAATGTGCCCATGCCCACCCCTAAGTCCTCTCCTTGGAAATCACATTAAATCTCTCTCCTTCTACTCCAAACAAGATGGAGAAGCCTCTTTTCTTCATATGCACAAGCCATTCAAGTAATAAAAATGTGAGTTGACTGTCGATCTAACGAGGAACTGAACTATCCTATAGCTACCCTAGTACTTTCTTATTAAACAACAAGATTTATTTTACCATATCAAAAGAGAAATAGTTTTTTAAGTTCCTACTACAAATTCTGAATTGAAATGTTCAATAAATGAAAGTATTTTGGACCTATGGTGATGATGAAATGCATGTTTTCTTAAGTTTGACTCCTCATATGTATGTAGTGAATTAGAGAAAAATGACTCGTAGATCTTTGTCTAGCCTATAAGAGTTCCAAGTAAAATTTTTGCTATACCATAATTATTTTATCTCTTTATAATCCAAAACCCTAACCATCTATGTTAATGCAGGTAGTGTTTCCTTTTAGTTCTCCTATTTGTTCCCTTATTCCTCAGTTGAGGCAATAATTCTTACTAGATTTTAAATTAGAGCATGAACGATGCAAAAAACTCAATTAAGCTTTAGAGAATTGAAAATAACATTTAACATTATGAGCATTACTATCTTCTTAACTAAATCATGTCTTCTCACACATGGAAAGTCTAGAACAAGTAAATTAGCTAGCCATAGATTAAAAAATACTCAAAGTAATTTTATTTTAAATCCTAAAAATCAAATATAAAGAAGAGCTTGGAAGATGTCACATTGGAAGCGATTGTATAATAGATTACAAACACCTTTCACTCTCAAAATGATTTTCCTCTGTTCACTCCTACACTCTCTACTGACTCTCTCACACTATTTATGCAAACCAAATAAGTGTCCACCCTTACAAATTTGTCCAAAAAACTATTTATATTAAATGCCCCAACTAACACTAGTGTGCGGCGCTATAGAAGTTGGTGCTATGACACTGAAAAGGTGAGTTAATGTCGTAGTGCTGCTAAATCTCTCCACCGCAACACTGAATCTGAATCGATATATCATTTTAACATACAACCATCCAAACTGTTGTACGACGGTATTGGCGTGATTTGGCATTGCAACACTAATGTATCTTGGGCACTATGGTGCTTAATCAGCTCTACGATGTTGAATTATTTTGCAAAAATCTAGAAAAGAGAGCACCACGGAGTTCTTCCCAGTGCCTTAATTGTGTTGAGAGTGCTATAGTGCTTGATGATGTGATGTTGGGCCTTTTTCCATATTATTAGCCATTTTCCTAGAATTTATTGCAAAACAACAATCAAAAGAAAAATGTTCAAAGTAGAACATTAATAAACTTATTAATAAAAATTTTCACTTCCAAAGAAATCTAAAAAAGGCTTATAAAACTATAAAAGACTATCTTATCACCCTTTAAGGTTTCTTAGAGATTAACAAATATAATGTGGTTCCCATATATTGAAATCTTAAAAAGCTTATCTAATAAAATTATCAATTTGATCATATAATTTGTACAATATGATTAGTATAATTAGCTTGAAACCTTAAAAATTCTTTGCAATTTTGATCAGAATGCTTGAAATGAATTATAAATTATGATTAGTTTAATCTGTTGCACTAGGACATTGAATCAATAAGTACAATTAAAAATCATACCAACATGCCCTTTATTTGTTCAAACTCTATGATATAGTTTGTACAATATAAAATTATTCTAATTTAAAATTTAATTATTATAATGAATTATGGGGGTATTAAGTAATTAAATCTCAAAGGTAGTCATACATTATGACATTAAGCATATAGTACAATCTATTCAAATTTGAATTTACCTATTTATAGATAGATTATATAATGATGGGTATGGATTTAAGTAACTGATCATATAGTTTGGCCAATGACATGCTAGCATGACATGATTTATATTTTTCTATATTAAAAGAACTTGATTTTATAAAATTACTAGCATGACATGCTTATCATATAATATAATCTAAGTTATATAGTATAATATTATTGAAAATCAAGTATTTTAATTAACTTTTAATTTTTTTTATTTTAAACCTATTTTTTTTCTCTCATGAGTGTTTTATTAGTTATTTAGTAAATTACATTCTTGGAACAACACAAAATGACTAAAAAATAAAAAAACAAGTTTAATGTTATGGCTATCTTCTTTCTTCGTTAGCTTTACTTCTTCTACTTAGAATAAACATGCTTTTGTAATTGCATCCCAATGTGTGTCCAACATTGTTTAGCTTTTATCATTTAAATTACCTAAAATTGCAAATCTTGGCCTAAGTACTGATATTTTGATGATAACAAGCATTATTATTTTTTTACTATTGCTATTATTGCATATCTATTTTATTTGCCCTGCTTACTAACCTTTCAGGTCCATAAGTTCACTTACAATATAAATAGCTCAAGATCGAGTAGAATAATGTTGAGTCTATATGTAATTTCAATTTTAATATAATTTTTACCTTTCTAGTGTCAAGTGATGTATCTAGTAGACCCCAAGCTAAGTAATCTTATATACACACACTCAAGGGAGTGGGTTGGTGAGTTAGAAAAATTTTCTATTTTTGACCTAATCGAACAAGAAAAATTTTATTGTAATGAATGATTAACTAAAAGCAAAAAACCTAAATTAGGGCATCCTTATTAATTAAGAGTTATTAAACTAAACGTGTTGTATGATCCGTATCGTACATGATGATCAGTTCAGATTGAAAAAAATAGCTGCCAATCATAATTAGGCAATACTTTAATTTTTAAGTTTTGTATATATTGTACAGGATGATCCTCATCTTTCACGATGATAGATGACAATCATGCCAAAAATAATCCTATGATTAGAAGAATAATTATGAAAATTTTGAATAGATTTGATCGTACAAGATAATCGATGAAGATCATCATAAACTACATAGAACATGCATGGGGCGATAACGGATCACCTCCTATTATACCAGATGAAGACCATAATTTTTAACTAATCGTCTAGGTCGATTAACGCCTTCCGTACTAGATGAAAATTGGCCCCTTTCATACTAGATGATAGAGAATTGTGTGGGATGATAAGGCATCATCGAGTATCTACTAGATAAGTTTAATAGTTTTATACTAATCATTTGGTACGATATTGTAATTTTTTAAGATGATTAGTCTATTTCTCTTGAACTAATCGTATAGGGCAATGCAATTCATATTGGCTAAAAGGGCTATTTTGAACTAATCAAACAATATGATCTTGGATCATACTGGACGATCAAAAGCATAGAATTGAAAATTAGAGATTCTTTTGAATGCTCTCTATTTAAGCTCTCAAATTATGTCTTGATAAAATCTTTTGTTGTTGGGTTGACTTGAGAGAGAGCTTAGAAAAGGAAGAGATGAGGGCTTTGAGAAAGAGATAGATAGAGAGAGAGAGAGAGAGAGATAGAGAGAGAGAGATCCTTGTGTGGGGGAGTTGTAAGGGATTTACAAAGGTTGCTCCAAGAAAGGTTTCCGCCATCTTCCTCAAGCTTCTTCCTTAGTTCCTTGGTGGCTCTTGGGAGACTTTCATTAGCATTAGGTCTAAGGTTCTCTGCCTACTCCAGAAGGGAGGAAAAGGACTTCAAGGTTCTCCACCTAGACCAAAAAGGAGTAAAAGGATTTTGATGTTCTCTATCTATTCTAGAAGGGAGTAAAAGGATTCAAGGTACTCTACCTCATCGGGTCAGTGGAAAGATTTTGTAAGGGCTTATCTACCTTACTATAGGGTCAAAAGAAGAGACACTACTTTTAGTGCAATACTGGGAAAGGAGGTTTTCGAGGAATGGACTTATGTCAAGTTAATCGAACCACTATAATTCTGGTGTGTTCATTCTATTTATTTTTTGGCATTTAATTTTCACATTATTCTATGATTTATTATGTTGTTGAAATCTCAAATTTTTGTTATTTTGAAATTAGTGTTGCTTCCACATAAAATGATTATTTTAAAATATTCAAAAAAATTTCAAAAACATTTTCTTTTTGCCTTAATTTTTTTTAAATAACCAATTTAGATCCCTCTTGGTTAGTCTCAGGCTATTTCATAAACGTTTAAGAACCCTCACGAACTTTCAAGTGGTATCAGAGCGAGATTCATAAATTTAGTTTTAGAAAACTTTTTAAAAAACGATATATGGCTGACTTAGGTAATCGTAATACTGTGAAAAGATATTCAATCACTAGACCACCTCTATTTGATAATATTTTTTTTTCAACTTTTGGAAAATGTGCATGTCCACCTTTTTACAATAAATTGATTATCATATATGTATGCTAGTTTAGGATGGTTACTCTGCACCTTCATGTTTAATTAATGATGTTAAAACTAAAATACCTTTTCTGAATGGACTACAAATGATAAAGATTTAGCCCAACTGAATGCTAAATATTTGAACATTTTTTTTTGTACTTTAAAATCTGAAGACTACATACGTTTTTTCACTTGCACTACTAGTAAAGAGATTTGGGATAAACTCTATATAACATATGAAAGAACAAAGGAAGTTAAATAATCTAGGTTAAACATTATTCTTCATGATTATGAACTTTTTTGCATAAAACCTAGTGAATTTATTACTAAAATACTAGGTTTACTTAGATTATTATTTTCCTGCATGCCTTAGGAAGATAGCCTATAAATTACGAAAAAGTTAACAAAATTCTTTATTGTTTATCTTCTTACCATAATGCAAATATCACTACCATTATTGAATCTAAATGTCTGAATATTTATTTCATTGATAACTTACTTGGGTCACTCATTGCCTATGAGTAAGGAGTGAGTCAAAGGCAGTTTGATGCATGTGAATAGAGGAGAAAGAAAATTGTAGCCTTAAAGGCTAATGATTATGATAGTAAATCTTCTGGACAAGATTATGATGACATTGCATTGATGACTAGGCAATTCAATAGAGTGTTTTAAAAAAAGAAAAACATCACTAATAATGGAATAAACTTCTAACATTTCTTCTGATGTTATATGTTTTGAATGTAGGAAAATAGAGCACTTGAAAGTCTGATTGCCTAACTCTTAAAGATCACCAAGCAAGGATAAGGGTGAAGAAAAACCTAAATTCAAAAAGGGCAAGCAAATGATGCAAAAAGATTTCTAGGCAGACTCAACAATAGGCTCTTTTGAAACTGAAGTAGAAGAGAAGGTAACCAACCTGTGCTTAATGGTAGATGATCATCTTGATCACTCTGATCAAGAGGAGGTATGTGAGCTTACCTATGATCAATTATTTGAAAATTCTAAAAAAATTCATACTGCATATAGGAAGCTTAAAAAATTGCATGTCAACCTTAAATTCAATTCCGTAGAAAGAGCATGAATGCCTAAGGAAAGATCATTCTATTCTGGATAGTAATCACATGGCTTTATTATATGAATTTGATATTTTAAATAAAAATCATTATGTATTAACTGCTGAGTATGATTCCCTAAAAAATTATCTGTTGAATTAGAAAATGCATTCAAGGAATTAGAAACTCTTGCATGCCAATTAGACAATAGTGAGCATGCATTAAAATTAGAAGTTTCAAGCTATATATAAGATAATGAGCTTCTAAGAACAAAAGTCATTATATTAGATAATAATAAACAACCACTTTCATTTCAAGAATTTCAAAAATCTTCATCAAAGCATGCATCATTTAAACCTAGGAAGTGGAACTATAACCCAAATATATTAGTAAATTATTTTCTTGTGTTAGATGTTTTTCTTGTGGCATGCTAGGACATATCTTTCACACTTGCATCATTCACCATATAACACATTTGGTGTGGAGACCAAAATTTCTAAATTCATAGCATAACATGCATGCATTTCATTCTTCTTTCATAAGATGGAACCCAAACTTGTTTGGGTTGCCAAATCTAACATCTGATGATTTTATAGGGATGCTCTTACAGAAAGCCTCATGAGATCAAGTGGTAGCTGGCCAATGGATTCTCAAGGCACATGATTGGAGATGTAAATGTATTCATTTTGCTGGAGGCTAGGGTAGGAGGCAAGGTGACACTTTGAGATAACACCACTAGGAGGGTGGTGAGATCAAGTGTTATTGTCATCTCAAAAAATTTCATTATTAAAAATATTCTCTTGGTAGATGGCTTCAGATATAACCTTCTTAGCATAAGGCAGATGTGTGATAAAGGATTTAGCATTAAATTTTTATCTACCAGCTATATGATTAGCTTAAAAAGAAACATAATGTTGCAAGGAAAAAGAATTAATAATATTTACATGCTTGATTTAAACTATATTAAACCTGTTGCCTTTTTTTGCTGAAAAACTATTGATGATGAATCCTGGTTGTGGCATAGAAGATTGTGTAATGTAAACACAAAAATCTTAGAAAAATCACCAAAAAAACTTAGTAAAAGATTTTTCAAACTAGAGTTCACTAAGGGCCACTAGTTTGATGCTTGTCAATTAGGGAAACAAGTCAAATCCTCCATCCACTCAATTAAATATATTAACACTAGCAAACCCTCAGAAGTCCTTTATATGATTCTCTTTGGACCTGTCAGCACTACAAGCTTAGGAGGGAAAGTCTTTGGGTATGTAATTATTGATGATTATTCGAGGTTTATTTGGGTTAGATTCCTATCTCATAAAATTGTATCATTCAAGAAATTTAGATCATTCTTCACTTAGATTCAGAAGAAGCTATGTTGTGAAATTCTAAAAATTCGTAGTGATCATGATGGAGAATTTGAGAATGAGAATTTTGAATCTTATTGTAAGGAGTAAGGGATATATCAAAAAATTTTAGCACCTAGAACCGTTAGCAGAATGGGGTTGCTGAAAGAAAGAACATGACCCTGGTAGAAGCTACTAGAGCTATGTTACCTGAATACTCACTTCCTAAATATTTTTGGACAGAAGAAATGAATACAATCGATTATGTTCTTAATAGGGTAAATGTTAGATCCAAGCTGAACAAGACACCTTATAAAATTCTTAAGGTAGGATACCCATCCTCTCTCACCTTCATATCTTTGAATGTAAAGTGTTCATTATGAATAATGAAAATCTCTACAAGGAAAGTTTGACCACAAATCTGATGGAGTGTTCCTCGGTTACTCAAATCACTATAAAAAATAATGGTTATTAGGGCACCTTAAAGTGCCATAATATGAATCTATAAGGGCACCTGATATATTGGGGCATCAAGCAATGATTTTACTTAGGTGGCCGTTGGTATAGGGTTCAAGGCATCTTTATGTTCCCTAAAAACTTAACTTTCATGACATATAATTTTGATGGCCACATAGTCTCTTTAACGACACCGATAAAGTGTCATAATAGATAACCTTTCCTAACACCTTCATATGATGAAATTTGTGAATAAATATGACTAATATTATTTATCATAATAGGTAAGCTTTCCTAACACATTTATTTGATGGAACAAGTTTAGTAATAAGGCACAATTAAGTTGCCCTAAAATATATAATTTCCCAACACTTAAATTTAATGAAATAATTTTAATAAAATGACATTATTGCATGCCTCAATATATGTTATATCCAATATAAATTACATTCAATTAAAAATATTATGCTGAATCATAATATTTCAATTGCAAATAATTAATCTCCAATCAAATTTCTAAAAATATCAAGTACATATGAGAGCTTACATAAGATATTTTTCTTCAAATAAAAAAATATTTTCATAAATTTAAATTTACAAAAAATTTTCACCTTAAATATAATAGAAGTTCTACTTCAATCTTCATATATATATATACACACACACACATAATCAATCTATTATAATAAATGCCTTCACAAAATATTACATGAAAATCCAAAAAATAGCCCTTATTATGAGGACAATTTCTTTACACAATATCAATCAAGTATTGGGATCTCTATTTCCAAACTTTAGTGGCATCCATTCCAGCCTACATCTGAAAAGATAATTTGAAATATGAAATCATGAATATGAGTAAGTTGATTGCTTATATCTTATTAATGCTAGATATTTGCAAGAGGAATGTCAATTAAGCCACTACATATACCTAAAAATTTCAGCACAACAATGAGATATGGTAAATTTAAAGAAAAAAGAAAGCTGACTCTTGTATGAAAATACATCTTAATTTAAGAAAGATGCAAAAAAAGAAGAAGCATAAAGTCAATCAATGGCTAACAACATTCCAAAGTGGAGGACTGGAATCTACAGCTATCCAAAGTTTGGCGGTGATTTACACCAAAGGAAAACCAACAATTGAATATTGTATAAAACAATCTGGGGGACATAAGAGGAAAAGTTTGCTATGGACGACAGACAAGAAATGAAAACTAGAGAAGAGAAGCTCGATATTATGTGAAACAACACTAAAAAACACATTTAATTGATTGATAAATCAATAAGAACGTAAAAAAAAAAAAAAAATCCTTAAACAATTCCAAATATGTTCTAGCCTCATATTGTAGATTTGCATCATAACATTAAGAGGTTGGCTATCGATTCAAATAGCTGCAACTTAATGGGAAACAATTTAATCCTCTCCATTGATAGTGGAAATTGTGTGGAGTAATAACCATATCTTCCAGTTGTCACTTAATATTGGTTCTGCCAAGAGAGAAAACTCCAATCCTATTCTCAGTGCTGTGAAATTAAATGAAATATTACCATAGAATAAGAATTCTTGTTTGCTAATTCATATTGTAAGAAATAACTACATAATGGTAAATTTTGGATTTAGCAATAGAGTAGAAAATCACACACTCCACGATAAATAATGTCACAACAAAAGAATTTTATTTGGTGCAAAACATTACCATCCTAATACTTGGGAGATGGGAAAACATTCCAAAACATGAGCGTCTATAAAAAAAAAAAAAAAAAAGTTAGAAAAGGATGAAAGTTGGTAAATAAACTCAATAAATGAAGAGAAAAGCTTCTTAACTTGCACATCAGGAGAGATGGCCAAATATAAAATTCTAAGCCCATGCCTATAACTATGGCTTTTCAACTGATAAAATTATCAACTAGTCATCAAAATGAATATATATATATATTTGGCCAACTTTTCTTTTTTGAGAAAATTAAGGGCAGTGCCCATTTCATTGACTATAAGAACAAATTATATGAAGATGTAAACTCAAAAATTTTACTTGAAGAATTTGAATCTCAAAAGCACGCACATATTTGATTGAAAAATGAAACAATATAATGAATTTTTACATTCCTCAATATCCCTGGTACAATTAAAGTGACCCCAAAATTTAGCAGTCTCACAAATTCTCGTAATAAATCATAATGCAAAAATTTGACGTTGCAATATCAATATCCCATAATTCAACAAAATTCAAATCTCTCTACAAGTTGCGATTTCATTACAAAGCATGTTATTGGGCAAATAAAATTATCGACCATGTCCCCTTTAATATTGGTCTGTTTCATATCCTTCTACATCCTAAAAATTTCCAATATTGTTGTGAAAGCCACCAGCAGATGGGTGCTAGCTGACAGGTTGAAGAGAAAAAAGCTGACTTTTCCCTACCAACATTCCTCCAAGTGCCAATCCAACTCCATCAAGCAGACAAAAATTCAATTAAGAATTCCTCGTAATATGAAATGATGGATCAGACCATCTTCCATGCGTAAACCAATAAAAAATCTCACTCAATTCACCTTTATTTATAACTGCATCCAGTTAAATGGAGAAATCTAGCAACACTTTCATACCTCAAAACATTTTTTTTTTTTCTATTTCAAACAACCAAATCAACCCTATTAAAGAATCCTTCATAAGAATTCTACTGTCAATATCTTCGGTTGACATGTAAATGCAAATGAAAACCTCTTAAAAACTACAAGAATTCCAGTGAAGTAGATTGCAAAGTAGGGATAGGGATTGGCACAATGTAATTACAATTTACAATAGTAATTGAAAATAATCTGCATCTTCACAAACAGAGGAAAATCACAGCCATGACAATGACAGCATATATATGTTAGCTTTCAAAATTCATATCACAAAACACATTATATGTAGGATTCTCAATTACAAAGCATGTTAGTCTATCACCTAGCCAAATCTACTTTAGCAGCCAGTGGATCAGCAATTTAAACAACGCCATTGAATCAACTCCAGGGATTTAACACAGTTGTAGGATAATAATAGAGAAAATCAAATAGCCTTCTTGTGAGCCAATCAATTGACCTATTAATAGAACTATTATATAAAAACTCAGTAATATGGAGAATAAGATCCAAGTAGCAGTATAATGAGTTACTAAGCACCTAAATTAGTCTCACAAGCTTCTGGTGATGACTTCAGTATGACCATCAGTGTGTCAGACACATATTGGAGAGTAGTTGACGTGGACAAAGAAGCTTTTATGAACTATCCATAATTCATAGTTCACTATCACATAATCCATACTAAATCTTCACAAAACAGGTGGATAACCAAGGCAAACCCACTATCATCCTCAAAATGGCATCACTGACACTCCTCAAACAGGCGAGTATCTCGAATATTCAATAAAGAAACTAGCCATCATAATTACGTTATACTCTACATCGCAAACCGTGCACCCAATTAATCCCACAAAATTAGAAACAGTTCGCAGTTTTGAAATTTTTTACTCAAGAAAATGAAAATTTATTTCTCTGTCACCAACAAATAAGGAAAATAAAACAAGAAAATCGATAACTAGAAGAAAAAAATAGTGCCTTGCGGCAATGTCCCGGAGAACCTAATAAAGATTTCTCAACACAAACCCATGCTTAAGTGATCTTGATGTTTGTCACATAAAAATCAAATGCGAGGAAACAAAACATCTAAAATTCTACAAAAAAAACTACCTGAATTGGGGAAAAAACTGCATGTACCAGTAGGTGTCCGCATGAGGGTGAAGAGGGACAAAAACCTGCTGCAAGCCACCGAGAAAGGGAGAGAGGGACACGTATGCTTCAAGGGTGAATTGGGCTATGACAATGGCTTTAGGACATGATTCTTTTATTAAGATATTCCGAGTATAAAGAAATATATAAGGTAGTTAAAAAGAGGTTCCAAATTTCAAACTGGAAGCAAATAAAATAAAGAAATAGAAGACTAAATAATATGAAGCTAAGTAATAATAAGCCATAGACCCTCATACGATAAGCAAGCTGAAGACACCTGCTCCTATCCACTTCCTCACGGTTCAGCACAAGCAACTATAGCAGTCATGCACTACACCACATAATTATCTTCTGTGTGTAAACAATGCACATTGTAACTGTCTGTTTCCCATCTCTTTACATAAATACTACCTCATGTGAAAAGAAGTGAGCGAAGATGATTTTCTGAAATGAATTCTATACTTCAGAGCTCTTCTTATCTCCTCTATTTCTAATTTCTCAACTTGAGTTGGTTGAACACTATCCAACGTATTCTACAAGTATAACAATTACTTTTCTTCCTTCAAATTATCTTAAATATGACTTGCGTACAAGAAATTCTGGGAATGAACACTGCAGACTCAAGTAAAACTAAAAAGGTGATTGCTGCAGCGGAATTTCTCATAACATATTACATCACTTCTAGAATTCTTAATATATTACCGTAGCTTATAAACATAAATAAAAACTCATCCTTTTACCTTCAGAGCTGAATACTACAGCCACAGTTGAATTTCAAAGAGAAACTTTGTTTGAATTATCAATCTTAGAAACATTATCCATGTTATTGTCATACTCATAATCAAATTTTTCTGTAGTATTTAGACCATTCTTCGGAGCATCATTGTCAGTTATAGAAATTTTAGCAATTTGGACAAAACAAGAATTATGAACTTGCATTTCTTCAAAAATAAGATTAATAAATTTATTAACTTTTAATTTAATATCTGATGAAGATGAATCTTCCAAATCATTAGCATTTAGTACAAATCTCTTCAAACATACTCTTTTGGATTGAAACATCCAAGTAAAAACTCCCAAACTTTATCTCTATGGATGTATTCCCTATTAAAGAAAGGTTAGAAATTTAATAGAAGGTATCCATTAATCATACATGAATAACGAAACAGAATTAAATCCCATTAGCAAACAGAAGTATTCAAGTACATGTCAAAATTTTTACCTTCATATGAATTCATGTTATCATGGAAATGATCACTGATTTTAGATTCTCTTGCTAGGTTAATCCAAAAAGCATACAACCTCAAGATGAACTTTATAAATCCATGTTGTAACTTGTAATGAGTCCTCCTTGGAGAAACTCAATATAGTTTAAATGCACAACCATCAGAGTTTTCCACTTTGAGCTTCCTCCGAATTCCTCTCACTACTTGCTCCTCAACTAGTCAAAAAGAGAAAACCTACACACTAACTATTGTTATCATATATTTTTTCAAACAAGTTCTCATTTTGACATCTCCAATCACATTTGTGACTATGAATTAGACCTTCTCAGTTGAGAAATAGCATAAACAATATTCCAAAAAATATCAAAAAAGAAAATGAGAAAAATCCAAGAATATTAGCATAAAGCGCAATCTTCCTGCACTATAAAGCAAATAACATAAAAATTAACCATTACAAACAACCTGAAAATTTTTTTTGCAAACATCTTCTAATAAGGGTTCTTGTTTCATGTTTCAATACTATATAAGAATATGCAAAAGAATAAAGCTAATGAAGAAAGAGTAGTCGAATAACCAAATTCTATCAAAATATAAACGAATTTTATAGTAGATGTAAGACTGTTCAAATCTAAGTAGACTCTTCAGAAATACTTCTTCTTGTATATTAATCTTCTTCACGAAAAACTTGAATTAAATTAATTATACAAATATAAGTAATTTGATTATTTAATAAAAAATTACTTACTAAAGCTTGAGGCCATGCAACATAAGTTCCAATTGCCTATCCAATTGTTGTTAAAGTACTGTATGGTCTAATAAAGTGTTCTTCCCAATACACAGAAATGTTTATATGAACTGAACACCAATTTGGACCTAATGGATAATTACCAATCCTATGTGCAGGATCCATACTTTGAATATATCCAATTGTCATAATTTTAGTAGAATCAAGAACACTTTTGATTGCAACTTTAGTTCCAACATATATATATATATATGAAGATTATGAGTTCTAACAAAAATTTGGAACAACATATGAAAGATTAAAAAATGATTGTATAAGTTTATAAATAAATATTTTGCTTACATGAATAAGAGGACTATTATTGAAAGAGCGTACTTAACCATTTTGAGAATATTCAGTAGTACTTAATGGAGTGTTATTAGTAGATTGCTGTGTACTTTGTATATCCAAATTCACTTTAGCAATTAACTCATGATATTCTTAAACTTATATTTCTATTTTTTCGAACCTTCTATTAACCGATGAGCACTAGTTCGATTGTGATTTCTCCCCATGCAACATAAGGAGTTACACCAATTCCATACATGTGAACTCTTCAGACCTTTGTCATTTCCAAAAAATTCTGAGAAAATATAATCTCTTCCAACATCTTCTGTTTGAGATGTTTGACCTCTTATTTCCTTCATTTTTTCCAACATATAATGAATATTAACTCTTTCACATAATTTTTTGTATACTTTATAATTAATTTATGAAATAATTTATTATCAGCACTTACCAAAGCTTCACAAGCTTCAATACTATTAGAAATTCTTCTTTTATGTAACATTTTTCAAACATTTCAACTTTTGTTGGTGAGTGACCTATGTTTTTCTCCTAAACAATCAAATAAATAATATAAAAGTTAATTAAAGTAAAAGAATAATTGACTTCAAAGTTTAAGTATAACACACACATTGACACAAACAAGTATATACATATAAAATTTACTTGATCTTCATGCACTTGATCGAAACTCCTTTCTCAAGTCATGTGCTTCAAACTCTTTTTTGACCTACTTTTTTTATTTCATTTACTTGTACAATAAGCACAAATATGAATTAATAAAAAAATATAACATGAATAACACTTTAAAGTTTAAAAGTTATAATAATATACCTTTAATTCTTCTGAATTCCAATAGGATAGAAGATTTTTCCATTGATATTTCAGTATCCTTTTTGGCACATTACATAGTTTTAATTATGTAGACATTTTTGGATCATAATGTCTAGATTTAACGTCTTCTTTCCAATTTATCTATTTCTTCCAATTGATTGAAGAACCCATGCATCACAAGAATGGGGAATCTCAAATTTTTCCTAAAAAAATAAAATCTTTTTTTGTTATATCTAAAGAAATTTGCTATTTTATTCATGCAACTAAAATCAAACAAAGTAAGTAAGCATATTATGAAGGTAAATACCTGAACAACTTCTAACATATATTTTTTTAAAGACTTCAGTGCTTTATCCCTTCTGATATCAATTGGTGCATGTTTCCCATTCCGAGCAAAAGTTCCTAAAAGCTCGGCAAATAATGATTTATTTAGCCCAATAGGTTGACCATATTTGTTAAAATTAACAACAAGTCATTCTCCACCATATTGGATAGCATGATATCCCCAAATACTACACATATAGGTTTGACCTCTTTTTATTTTTGCTTCTCATTATTTCTACTTACTATGAAAAAATATCTTAAAATTAAAATCTTGAAAGTAAGATAAATGAAAATGTAAAATAAGTAAATAAAGTTTTGACAATATCATAAATAAGAGGCAGACCTACAACATAATTTTTAATAATATTTGTTGGAACATCTATTTCAACTTTAGTTTGTTCTTTACATCCTGTATTTCTAACATGTGTTCTGGTGTGTGATGGCATTTCTTAATTATAAAACAAATAAGTGAGTAGGGTTTAATATAAGATAAAAAAAATAATCTGACACTCATGTTGCTCACATAATCTATGGACAAAAATAAAGTGTACAAAATATTCAAAAAAAAAAAATTGTAAGGTTCACTACATCAAAACAAAATGCAACCTTTAGATAAACACACATAAGAAACAAATAAAACCACAAAATGTTACATAGTAATTAAATTGATATAATGATTTCATGATTTAAGTATAAGAAAATGGTTTTACATTACAAAATAAATAGCACACAAATCAATTACACTAGTAGAATGCCATCAGCTTCATCTCTACTCCACTGAACTTCATCATTAAAAAAATATTGCGGAGTAGAAGACTCACTTTGTAAGTAGTCATCAACATCTATGTCTACGTAAATGTTATCAATATTACTTCTTGGTGATGATGTAATAACAATATATCATGTAGGATCAATAAGATTTTCCACATAAAAACTTATTGAACTTGAGAAGTAAGCACAAAAGGTTCTTGATGTCATTTAATTTTATTGAAATTAGTTAAGATGAATCCATCCTCATCTTCCTTCAGTTTCTTTCCTTTAGAAACTCAGTCGCATTCAAATAAAACAACACTTTGCTCTACTGGGTAGTCCAATTCAATTATATTTTTAAAGATCCAATAATATGTCAAGTTACTTGTAATAGGGTTATTATCTTTGATACTAGCGCGAAGATTGAAGTTAGAGCTTTAACTATCACTTCATAATTTTATTATTTTTTTCTTTTTTTTCATCAAATAGGCAACATGAAATATAAAACCATTTATAAGGTATGTCTTGTATAGAGTGGCAACAATAGACAGACCTCAAGCTAAGCACCTCAAATTAGTAGAAATACAATCATCCTTCAAGGGATCAATTGAAGCAATCTATTAAAACAAAGTAGATGTAATTAGTAACAATTTTCATGTAAAGTCTATTAGCATCTTAATATTAACCTTACTAGCAAACGAAGAAACAAAATCGTCATTATGCACCATTTTAGCTTCATGGTCTATGTGGCTAGACATTTTTTGTTTTATCATTTATTTAATTGAAGTGTAATGTTCACTTTATAAAATCATAAAATTTATTAGAATATAATAGTAGTATTTATAATAAAATGAAAATATGTTTTCTTCAATTAATTATTTTCTACCTAACATCTGGCTCTATTTCCTCATAATTAGAAAGGACATATCAATGTGCTTTTATGAGTTTCTCATCATTGAAGATCTTGACCTCTCTCTTTTCAAGGGACCGACAATTTGTTACAAAGATATTAAGTCCTTTCAGAACATTCTCATCCAATTCATTTCTTCGAAGTTGATTATTCCTTTTTTCCACATGCTCAGCAAAATATAAAGAGCAAAATATTAAACATTTCTCTACAATATAGCCTTTGCAATTGATCCCTTTGGAGGACTTCTATTTCAAACAATATAACTTTAACTTCCCCAAAAATCAATTTTTTTTATAAATGATATCAAATTTTTATTAAAATTATACATTATAAAATAAATATTGATACATGAAATAATTACTAACTTCTCAATAGGATACATCTAACGATAATATATAGGATCTCCAATCCTTGCCTCGGTGGCTAAGTGAATTATTAAATGCACCATTATATCACAAAAAGTAGGAAGAAATATCATTTCAACCAAAAAATTTATAATTGTAATTTCCTTTTCCAATCTAAAAAGCTCAATTGGGAGAAGAACTTTAGAGCGCAAGCCTTGAAAAAAATGACTCAATCAAATTAAAGGAGAGTGAATCAAATTAGGCTAGACTTGTCTTCAGTGGCGGAGCCAGAAAATATATATAGGGGGGGCCTAAAATTTTTTTTCCTTCAACTTTTTACATCTAGGCTTAGGACCAATATAATTAGTATTAAAAATGATAAAACTTTGATAGTGAATTAGTTTATTTTCTTCCTTCACAAAATAACTTCAATCATCAAATCACTCGATTTTTGCTAAAACATGTTTATTATATTAACTAAATGCGTAAAAAAAAAACTAAATGCGTGATATTAAAAATCTCATTGCACAAAAAAATCATAAAATCTCTTTAAGATCGAATCAATATAGGATTAAGCTAATATCAATCAAGAAAAAAATGTAAATGAATAGAAAATTAAATTGAGAGTGATTTGAACGGATGACCGATGTTAAATTTCTTGATCGTGTACTGTTTATTGGGCATTTAAATGTCTTAGTGATATCAGAATTTGGCAATCTTGGGCTCGTTGGATTCGTCTTGTCTAGCCGCTCGATTCGACTATAATTATGTCATGTTTGGAAATTGTTTGGTAATCCAAATTATGGTTTCAACCTTCCAAATATGCTTCGGGTCTTTGATTTGGAGTCATTTGGATTCGGATTGAGCTGAATTTGGTGTCTTTAGGTTCATATTTTTGAGACCTTCAGTTCGACTGTAAGTTTATTGAAATCGGAGTTCAAATGGTCTCCGATTTAATTTTTGAAGTTTCCAACTTGATTTTGCCTAGATTAAAAAATAAAAAATTTACAAATTTTTTTAGGGGGGGGCACGTGCCCCCCCTTGCCCCCCCCTCCCTCCGCCCATGCTTGTCTTAAGCATAATGGAAGCAATTGTTTCATAATTATATGATGATCATGGCTCTTTAATCCAAGTACTTTAGTGGTTTTAATTATACTCGTCTAGAAGTAGTAGATGCATATCCATCTAGTACTTTATAGAATACTTTTTTTTTCTTTTTTGTTCATAGAGAGGCATGCGATAGGTATATAAGTATGTCCAGATGAAGTACAATTAGGGTGTAATGTAGGACATATTCCTATTTTCTTAATGTTTTTGCATGCATTCAAATGATCTTTTGCCTTTCCATTAAGATCCAACAATGTACCTAAAAGCTTATCACATACATTTTTTTTCAATATTCATAACATTTATGTTACGACGTAAAAGATTTTTTTCCTAATAAGACAACTTGAAAAATATACTACACTTCTTCCAATTATAAGGCAAATTAGGATTATCATGTGTTTTCTTTCCAAACTTCACATTTATACTTCTTAACATATCAATAATTTTGGATCCATTAATAGGTGGTTATATTATCCCATGTTCTTCCCAACCATTAAAAGATCAACTATCTTTAATCGTGATTTAAGAACCTCTTATGTCCCATATAACATCTCTTACGACTGAAATCTAACCACTCATAACATGTATTCTCCTGACAAATAGGGCATGCAAACTTCCCATTTATACTATAACCTGATAAGTTAACATAACATGAAAAATCATTCATAGTCCATAATAATGTAGCTCGCATTTGAAAATTCTCCTTAGAACATGCATCGTAAGTCTACAAACCAATTTCCCATAATTCTTTTAACTCGTCCACAAGTGGTTTTAGATAAACATCAATATCATTTTTAGGTTGAGTTGGCCCAGGAATAAGAAAAGAAAACATCATGTATTGTGGTTTCAAACACAAGTTAGGTGGCAAATTATATGTCATCAATACAATAGGCCAAGTACTATGAGTTGATATCATTATCCCAAATGGATTAAATCCATCTGATGTTAAACCCAATCATAATCTTGGTAGTCTAAGTGCTGCTAAGTTGGAGTGTCAGATGGATGCTTTTATGCAACCATCTTTTATGAGTTCTTATTTATGCCATATTATATATGGTGCAGTCTTATATGACATGAATAATCTCTGCAATTTTGATGTTAATGGGAAGTTCCACAGGACTTTTCCTTTAATAAATTTTTTTACTTGACAAAGGTTTTGAAGTGCTATCTTATGTAATCCATCTCAACTCATTAAAAATATCACATTCATTCTTAAATTCATCAAGACCCAAATATAAAATGCACTCATTGCGTCATGCATCATATTTTTTAGAACTTAAGCCCAAATCTTGAATTATCTTCTTTGACTCATAATAAGACTTTGGTAGACAAGTATCTTCAATTGATTCCCTTAACAAATCAAGCAACATAGTAAATGATTTTTGAGCCGAACTACAAAGGCATGTAAGTTGAAGTAGCCTAATAAGAAAATTAAGTTTTGAGAAATTTTTACTTCAGGTAAATAATTATTCTTGTGAGTCACTTTTCAACTTATAAAACTTTATAGCATCTACATTTGGTTTATTAATGTCATCTTGTTCATATGTGGTATTATTTTCAAACCTAAATGCATTATTTAATAGACCTTCCATGTCATCATTAACATTATCAACAATGAGGGAATGCGATCCAATGTCATTTTTAAATGAATTTTCTCTATGAGCAGTCCAATTGTAATATCCAGGTTTGAATCCTCTCCAAAGAAAATGAGCTTCAACATCATCTCTTGTCTTACAAATACCATTTCCATAATCTCTATGTGGGCATAGTATCATTCCACATGAACATCCATTACTGAATGCAAAATTTAGAAAGTTTTTAACTCCTTTAAAAATTGTATTACTCCTTGAACAATACATCCAATTTCTATCCATTTCCATATTAAAGCCTTCATATAACAAAAGAGAAATGAATATTAGAAACCATGAGATCTAGTTGATGTATATTCAAAGGGTTTAAAGTAAACTCTTTGATTTGCATTATAAATAAATAAGTGATTAAGCAAGGAGTAAAAAAACTCTTCATATAAGAATAAAATCATATATGATAACATTGATAATAAATTTTTGCAAATCATAGTCCAGGCTTTTAAGTAGGAGATTGATGATGAAATTTAAATTTTTGACAGGTGATGCTAAAATATAACAAGCCACAAGCTTGAAGAAAAGTTGTTGTTCGAATATGAAAGTTCATAATGCCATGGAAGGATTGGTTCTTTCCATGTGAGTGAAAATTTGGGAATGTTTATTTATATGATGGAAATTTTATTTATTCAACAAAGAAGTAAGATTTGAGCCCCGCCAGATATTGTAATGAAAAATTTGAGCAATTTAGAATGATATTTATATTAATTGTGTTTGCTAACATAAGAGAAATAAAGTAATAAATATAGCTTTAGTTATTTCCATCTTATTTCTATGCCATGGGAGTCATGATCTATTTTGAAACTACAAATAAAAAAATACACATATGACGAAAACTAGAGATGTTTGTGGTAATCTTATAACGAGGGCTTGCTTGGTCGAAAATATTTGGAGTGAATTTATTTTCTCGATCTTAAGGAAACACGATTTTCCTTTAATTATTGGATCTAGAAATACTTTTGCTAACTCAAAGGACTTATGATGTCTTTCTTTTGCCCTTTTCATAGTGCTTGTGAGAAGAAGATAATAAGAAAACATCATTTTGGAAAGGAGCCCCAACATCAAATATTTGATAATTTCAAGTTTTTGTATATGCATATAAAGTACATCATAAGTTATAGTGAGAGGGAAGTTAAAAGGGAGAATATTTGAGGGAACTATGAGTAGAAGTTGGCATTAAAGGCTGAGACGAGAAATAAGATCATTGCTCTCTTCTGGTTTGAACCTACAGCTTTGTGGAAAAATGTAGGGAGATGGTGGTCTCTATAGAGTCTCAGTAATCAGTTCCTACCCCATTTTTGGTGTGGAGACCTCCAGTGTTTGTGAGAGATATCCTTCAAAATTACTTCAAACACAACAACCTCTCAAGCTTTTTGTGGCAACTCAACACCTATGTAAGTTTTTCATTGCAGCCAACACCTATTCTAATACTTTAAAACTATGTCTCCAAATATTCGGTTGTCAAACGTAAAGCTCATTCAACTATTATCTTAGGTGATAAATGAATTATTTAGGAATAGTTATTATAGGTAGTTCACTAATAATTTTTTCAAAAGGAAAAGTGTTCTAATAGTGTATTTTTCTTATTTTAAACTTCAAGTCTCCATTACTCTCACGTTGATAATTTCAACAAATTAGAAAAATTTTCACATTCATGGCTTGCATAGAATTGGTTTGAAGTGAATATTTTCTAACAAATTAAGAAGGGATGTAAGCTAGTCTTTCCTTGCATCTTGTGTATGAACACAAAATCAATACATTATAATTAAATATAAAGTTTTAGTCATGTGTAAATTCCCAAAATTAATATTTTAAACTATTATATAGCTGGGGTCCAAGGGGGTTGTGCCCCCTGGCAGGGTTTTTTGACCGGTCAGATCGTGGGGTCTAGGGGCAACACCCCTAAGAGGGTTTTTGGGGGAAACACCCCTAGAACAAATTTTGATTGTAAGAGTATTTTTTATTCATGATTCCCTAACAAATAGTTTGATATATTTTAAATGGGAATACATCAACATTTAAGTATTCATTGCTATCATATAATAATAATGATATCAATACTGAGCATCGTAAATCAAGAAAAAAATTCACATTTTGTCATGAACATATTTTAAATGCATAGACTTGTTGATATCAAAACATTAGAAAAAATAAAGTAATGCAATGTCATCATAAGACTATAATGAAGTCAACTAAGGCGAACTATAAACTCTTAAGTACCATAGAAGAGATGAATCGAACAAGAAAATGAAGAGAACTAAAATTAAACCATCCTCTGGATAAACTTCAAGATCAAAAAAATATTTACCTCTTTCAGCAATCTACAAACAATCGACTTTTAGTGACCGTTTAGAAATTAAAAAGAACCTAAAGAACCCTATAAATCAAAAGAGGAAAGAAGATTTTTTTTGAACCGTATATATTGTCCATCAGCATTCAAAGGATTAACACTAGCGAATAAAAGCATTTTACCTAATGTGATGGTTGTGATTGTCGATGTAGTGGTAATGCTAAAAAAGAATTAGTAATGGAAAATGAAGAACCTAAAGAACCCTAGAAATCAAAAGTGGAAAGAATATCTTTTTTGAACCGTAGATAGTTTCCATTCAACATTAAAAGGATAAATGCAAGTGATTAGAGCATTTTCCCTTATGCGGTGGTAAGGATTATCAATGTAGAGGCAACAAACAATGAGACTTAGTAATAGAAAATGAAGAAAACACACATAGGACATAGGCATTCAATGAAGAGGTAAACACTTGAATATGAGAAATATGAAAGAACAAGAAGTAGCAACCATGATATTATCACACAATGTCTATTCATGCCAAATCTTTTATGAATTAGTACGAAAAGAGAATATGCCATAACAACTATTTCTTAAGGCACTTAAATAGAAGTGTCTTAATATATATGTACTTAAAAGTTTTTTTTTTTTTGTAGTGAATGCTGAGAAATCTTATAGAGTTTCAATAAAAGAACACTGGTAGTAGAGAAAATCACTCATATTGCACTTGATGAATATTATAATTTTGGAGGGTCTAGGATATAAGAAGAAGAGGTTGTAGAAATTACCCAAGGATTATAATATGCAAATATGGTGGAGAGGGTAAAACCTAAAAACACACTACCTAAAGAATGCAAATATTCTTCAAGCCATCATAAAGAACTGATCTTAAGAGATCCATCTGAAGGTGTTAGAACTAGGCATAGACTTAGAAAAGAAGTATACCACTCTACCTTCATTTCAATGACTGAACAAACCAACATAAATTAAGCCCTATCTGATAAATTTTAGATCATAGCCATGCAAGTAGAATTAAATCAATTTGTGAGGAATGATGTTTGGGAACTTATTGAAAGACCTAAGGACTAGAGTGTAGTTGGAACTAAATTGGTTTTCAAAAATAAAATGAATAATTGTGGTGTAGTGGTTAGAAATAAAGCAAGATTAGTGGCTAATGGGTACATTCAGATAGAAGGAATTAATCTTGAAGAGACTTTTTCTCCTGTAGTTAGATTAGAAGTCATTAGGGTGCTGCTTTCTTTGTTTATTTTAAGGAATTCAAATTGTACCAGATGGATGTCAAAAGTTCCTTTCTAAATGGGGTGATAAAAGAAGATGTGTATATTGAATAACCCTTAGGCCTTGAAAATTCACAATTTTCTAATCATGTGTTTAAACTAAAAAAAGGATTATATGGACAAAAACATGCACCTAGAGCATGGTATAAAAGGCTAAGCATATTCATACTAGAAAGAACCTTTGTTAAGGGAAGCGTTGACACCACCCTATTTTTGAAAAAGGTTGGAGATGAACTATTTATTGCTGAAATTTTTGTTTATGATATTCTATTTGAATCTTTTGACAAAAATTATGTGAAAAAATTTTCAAAATAATGAGTAAGGAGTTTGAGATGAGTATGATGGGAGAAATAACCAACTTTCTTGAATTTTGCATAAGACAAAAGAATGATGGAACTTTCCTTAGTCAATCAAAATATATTAAAGACATTGTTAAGAAATATAAAATGGATAAATCCATGCTAATCAACACTCTTGTGAGTTCCACTATTTAACTAGATAAGGATTCAAATGGAAAATCTTTTGATCAAAAGAAATTTAAAGGAATAATTAGATCACTGTTTTACTTGACTGCTAGTAGAATTGATATTATGCTTAGTGTTTATCTCTATGCTAAATTTTAGGTTGATGCAAAAGAGTTCTACTTGACTGCTGGTAAGGGAATTCTTAGATATCTCTTAGAAACCCAACACACAGAAATATGGTATCCTAGGCATAGCACCTCCTTCGAAATCATAGGATATTTTGATTTAGATTTTATAGGATGCTGAGTTGATATAAAAAAATTTCTAGAACATATCAATTCATAGGATAATTCTTAATCCCCTGGTCTAATAGAAAATAGAACTCAGTTACACTATCCACTGCTGAAGCTTAATACATAGTCTTAGGAAGTTATATGGCCCAAGTCCTCTTGTTAAAATAACAAATCTGGATTTAGGATTACATGTAGGGTCAATTTCAATCCTATGTGATAACACTAGTGTCATCTTTATTTCAAAGAATCTAATCTAACACTCTATGACCAAATACATTGACATAAGACACCACTTCATTAGGGACCATGTTACCAAAGGAGAAATAGAGCTACACCATGTAGCCACTAAAAACTGACTTGCTGATATCTTTATAAAACTACCGACCTTTGAAACTTTAAGTATCCTAAGAACCAAATTGATGCTTTCTATTCTCTTTATGTATTAATGTTTTATATTTTTCATTTTTTTATTATTTTTCCTTTAGCATTTTCAAAGAATAAGATTAATGCTCACTTCTGATATTGAATTCTTAAATAACATTTTTTCCTTTCTTTAGTTTTAGAAATTAGTAAGTAGTATTTGACTCCTTTAAAATAGTTGAAGTAAGAAAATATGATGATTATCACTCTTCCTCTAATTTCTTTAGTGGTGTAATTTTCATTTTGAAGTAAAATCTATTTCAAAATAAATGTTAGACTTTGAAATAGAGATCTATTTATCTTCTTATAGTAATCTATCTCATATGAATAATGTTTCTAGTCAATGAATCACTTTCAAGTTTTCTTAATCAGGTTATTGCATTTATCATATAGATATGATTATATTTTCTGGCTTACTCATACTTATATTAGAGAGTGAGTTTTTTTTTTCTCTTTTATCTAGAAGATAATCTTGCAACTAAGAGTATTTAAAAGTTTTGAAAGGAAGAAAGCTCACAAAAAAGATAAGAGGAACAAAATAACCCCAAATTTAAAAGATATGTAATGACGCCAAATAATTACAAGATATGTTATTAAAAAACACGTGAAGTGCACCAAATACCTGAAAAAGAGGCACAAAATGAGCTCACAAAGAAATATGATTCCTTGTCTTTCAAATTTTTAAATCTTAGAAGAATCCATATGCCACTTGATATCTTCAAACACTTGAATTTGAAAATCATAATTTTTGGTTGATTGCTTTGCAATATTATTCTATCATATATATTTTTCAAAATAAAGTTTGAAAAGATCACTTTTCCTATATAATTTCTTTTTGAAATTAGATTTTTTATTTAAAAAGAATTTTGACTTGTATTGAGTCTAAGCTAGGGTTAAAAAGATCAATTTTCTAACATTTATAAATTTTAGAATTATGAAAAATTTATCATTTACTGAGTCGAATGATTAAAAAAGATAGAAAGGTTTTTAATTTTGATTTTGATTTATGACTAGATTTACCTTGTTTTTGTTTTGCTTTATATATTTTTGATTTTTATTTTTGTTTTGAAACTCTCCTGATCATCATATTCTATCTCCTATATTTTTCAATTTTTGCTCACATTGTCCAGGATGATCCACATCGTCATGTACAATCTTAACATAAATTCCAATCACTAGACATCCAAAAATTATTCTAAATCAATTATTGATAATCATACTGGATTATTTTTATTTTGCTATGTATGATCCATGTGGCAGTTGGATGATTTTAATGCAGTTGGTTTGGTTCTTAATGACACAATATCCTTGTTTGGTTTAAAAAGTGTATAGTTTTGAAAATATTAATTTTCTTTAGGAATAATTTAAAATTGATATTTGAATTTTAATTATAGAATCAAACATTCATTAGTGATGATATAGCACCTCAAAAAGTGAAAATAAAATCTCTTAATGAGTTTAGATTTAGAATTATAAATTTGATCATGAATATCATAGTAAAATTTGTGAGAGAACTATATATGATCCCAAAGGATCAAAATGGTGTTCAATTAAATATTTAGCAATAATAATTTGGCGAAGGAAGAAAGTATCATTCATTGCCTATTATTTTGAATACGATAATAATGATAACCATTTTTTTGTATTTCTCAAAGAGAATTAATTAAAGGTTTTGAAAACTTAATTTTGAAAATTAGATATGAGTTTCTAAATCTCCTACGATTGCAAACCCTTGTAATTAATTACATTATAGGAAACTAGAGTCTCCTATGAATACTCTCGATTAAAATAACGATAAAAATTTCATTTAAGATTTCAAAGTTAGATATCAAAGGAAGGTAAGATTTGGAATTTTAAATGGGATTGGATCAAAATTGAGCACTTATTTTTGGAGTCAAAGGAAGAAGGGTAGAAGGTGTTTTGAGATTCTGAATTACTTCAGAAACATCCCAGCCTATCCTAAGTGTTAGGCTCGAATTTGATTAAAAAGATATTTTAAGTTTGAGTGATCAATTTTATTAAAAATTTGGGATTCAATTCTCAGAGGTTGAGGTCCTATAGCCCGAGCCTGCCTTAGAACCTAAGTCTAATCTGGGTACTAAAAAGTAACCCAAACCTAACTAATGCAATGCAAATCTGGACTTACCCCAGCCTGGATTGGGGAGTCAGCTAAACAACCTAGGTGCTTTAAAAACATATATCCAGTCAATTATGAAAGAATAGTTAAGGATGTTAATTATATTAAGTTTAAGGAGAGCGGGGCCAACATCTAAAGCGGATCCTAATTGGCACCTTTGACTTATGTTGGGTATTTGATGTCTAAATAAATACAATTAAAGATTAAACTCTTTTAAGTTTATTACTAATGCGATGCATGCTAGTCGACTCGATTGAATGCATAAATTAAAATGAAGCAGTTTAAAAATTTGGCTTAGAAAATAGATTTTTTTGTAGAGATTACACAATATCCCCTTGACAAATCTACACCCTCATAGGTTAGGTGATCTGCCAAACCCCGTAGGTGGGGAGGTGCCTAACAAGGTAGAGAAGGTATAATATGATGCATGAAAAATCCTAGGCGGGTCCGAGCTTACTTCTTAGAACCGTTAGAGTTTCTATCTTATCTTAAAAAATTTAACTTTAATTAATGTAAAAAAATTTTGGACTGGTCCTTATGAGCCTACAATCATACTCCAGGTCAAATCAAAATCGACATGCAGATAAAAAGATTAGACAAACATACTTTTTTTACTACACAATCAAGTAAACAAATCAACTAAATTAATTATTCAAATTGAAGTCCATATGCAAGTGCCTTTTAATATTACATCTCATAATTGCAGAAGAGTAAAGTGGCTGGGTACCACTGAAAACAACTCAGATTTTATCCCTAAGAGTTAAGTGATTTTGAGATTTGGGATTCTTCTCATTATCCACTTCTTCATCTTCTCTCGAGCATCTTGATTCGTCAGTTATGGATATCCAAATTAAAAAAAAATCCCCCTTGAATAGGGTGTTATCTTTTCTCTTTGGATATTTGAAGAGTATCCTAACTTGATCTTCTAAATGGAAGAAGACTCTCCCCTTTAGGGATGTTTTCTCCTATTTGGAATTCAAGCTCAAATCACTTTTATAATTACAACTCAAATATAATCAAATTATTTTTAATAATAGAAGAAAATTCTAGACTCGATCCTACAGGGTTATCTTAATAATCAACAGTTATATATATAATCACAAGCAGTTAATATTTGAAAATTAAAATGAATAATTATAGCCACACTTGGTCATGCTCTTTTTAATTTAAAAGGAGGTCTTAAGCATAGTAAGCACCTATGCAAAATATAATAATATAGTTTTTTATTTAATGCCCACTTTAATTTTAATGTCCTGTATGAGCATGACCACTTGTATAAGATTGAATTAGTATAAATCATCCCTAACCTAAGGGTAGATCTAATGCACAATCAACCACAGAATATAGAAAGTAAGTAAACAAACACATCAATTCTATGCTAGCAAGCAGCATGTAGTGAAAACTCAAAAATTCGGCACACAGTAGAAAAGAAAATACCGGCCTAACCTAAGACTAGACTTGGTTGTCCTAGCAAATCATCTAAAGTGTGTGAGGTAGGCTGTGTGGTTTGGATATTTCCTATGTAAGATATTTGATTGAAGTTGATTGATGTTCTGGTTGGTTGAAAGGCTTAAGGGAATATTTAGATTTGAGTTCAAATATTAATAGCTCAAAGTTGATTTTAAAAAGAGCTATAGGTTACCAACTTTGTTTCTTACCGAGGCCGTGAAGTTTATTTCACCTTCATTGGAACTATTTTAATAGCCTCGTAGGCCTGGATTACCTAGTGGTAATGACATAATTAAGTGATTTGATTTGATTATTATTTGAATGTTAATGAATTTTAATTAAAATTGGTTGCTTACTAGTTTTAAGGTTGATTAGAGATTTCTGGAGTTTTAAAGTGATTTTTATGTTTTAAGAAATTTTTTGGATTATTTTAATCATTCAATTAAGGGGCTAAAAATTGACTTTTTAATTAAGCTCAAATTATTGAAAGTTAGTATTTTATTAAAATATTAGACCTTAAGATGAGTTGTTAGACACTAAGTTTGCTGAATTTGGATTTTTTTACATTTAGTTATGTTGGTATGAAGTTTTGACTTGATTTTGACTTAAGATTTGACCAAAAGTTGACTTTTTTGAATTTGAATGATTTATGGAAGTTTGATATTTTTAATAAATATTAGACTTTCTTATGAGTTGAATGCCTTTGAGTTTGTTAAATTTGGATTTTTCTAGAATTAGTTATGATTTCTCAAATTTTGTGTATTTATTGAATTTTTTTAAAATTGATTCAATTAAGGGGGTTTTAATGGTTTGCTCCAAATGAACTCCAAAATCCTTGAAATCAACTCCAAAGGTTAGGAATGACCTAAGGAGAGATTCCCACATGTTTGGGGAATTTCTAGAATTTTTAATGAATTAAATTAATTAAATATTTAATTTCAATTAAAATTAAATTAAGTACATGTTTGCTATCTAATTAAGTTGGTATTAATTTTCCTTGATTAAGGATTTAATTCTGGTCAGTTAGAGATATTATTTGTAATTTTTGGATTTAAATTTGATTTACTAGAATTTTTAAAATGTTTAAAGCTTAATTAAGGGTTTAAATTTAAGGAAATTAATTAAGGGGCTTAATGATCTCTAAAACCAGTGAAAATTCTTCTATGGGTTGAGAGTGTCACTAAGTTTACGTGTTCAAAGTTTTGAGTCAAAAGGATGTGTATCCTAATTTCTAGAATTAATCTAAGTTTTCTTGATAAAGGTCCTTAATTATTGTCCTTAATGATGTCACTAAGTTAAATAGGTTTGAATCAAAGTTTTTAACCCTTGAACTTAACATGTACACATCACACATAAGCACAATCAATTCCTAAATCTAAGAGAGCCTTAGACTAAGTGCGAGTGTGTGCACCCTAAGCATGCATGGATTAACATGACATATATAATTAAATATAAGATTAGTGAATAATCAAGAAATGATTATTCACTAGTCATCCCCATTAATTCTATTCTTTTTTTTTGAAGAAAATACAACCAGTGCATTTAACATTTATTAAAAGCTAAAAGCAAAAATTAAAGGTATCCATATGATTCCTCCTTTAATAAAGCAATAAAAGAAGGAGGAACCTTATTAAGTACTAAATCATCCCAAATAAAGGAAGAAACAATAGCATAGTTAGCACAAAGGTCTGCTAACTTGTTACACTTTCTATCTATACAATTGAAGATGATATTTCTATAGTCATTGAACATACCTCTCAAATCATCATTCTTGTGAACCATATTGTCTTGCAAGGCATTGATAACATTTACATTATCTCCTTCAATGATGACGCCATCATACTTCATCATATCATCTTTAAGAACATTTTGAAAAGAAATAGAAGCAAGCATTTTAAGCTTAGAAACATCCCAATGAGTAATGGGATATCCGAATGCTAACAAAAATCTGCCTTTGGAATCCCTACAAATTCTTCCAATGCCTCCTTTGTAAGATTAAAGTAGTGAAGCATCAAAATTAAACTTGATCCAACCGGATGGAGGGGGATGCCAATGAACGTCTAACAGCTTACCGAGCTGGTTGACACCCCATTTACCCGAGATATCTACTGCATTGGAAAAAGATATTGTAGCCATAGAGATAGCTTCCAGTGCAACAAAAATAGCACTTGTTTCCATCCCATTGTGAACAAAGTTGTTTCTAGCTTTCCAATTGTAATAAACAACATTGCAATACAAGTTGATCAGCCAGCCATTTTGAAAAGATAACCAAGAAATACAATCTGAGAAAGAATTGCATTTGGAAATATTGAAACCCCATCTATTTAAATGATTGAAAACATCTCCTAGTTTACTGCATTTAATAGTAATGTGTTCAATGTCTTCCACCATTTTACAGCCTCTTGGACATTCAAAAAATGATTGCAATCTTCTATAATATAAAAACTGGAAATTTGGAATTGCTTTGTTAAAGACCCTCCACCAGAAGACATCAATTCTAGGAGATAGCTTTGCTTTTTAGTCCACTTCCAATAGATATCTTGTTGAGGAATTTGGATAGAACTTTTAAAATCCAATGCAAAAATTGACTTTCCAGATCTACTATACAGCAGTTCCAGTTCATCATTGGAGTTCCCACCCGTGATTTTAGTTTGCTGAATCAAATTGACAAGATCTGGGCCAAAGTATTCATTCAGCACATCTTCATTCCATCTTCCATTAGTCATGAACTTATCATGTAAAACACCTTCAAGATCTTGGGGATTGAGAAAAGTAGGCCACTTGTTAAGATTTTTATCTAAAATCCATATGTCATTAAGAGTATCGATGGAACTCCCATTACCTACATTCCATCTAACAATCGGCCTTAAGAACTCTCTACCATTTTTGATAATAGTCCAAGCTGTAGAACTTTTCTTTTTTGAGAGTTGATTTTCAAAACATGATCCATATTTTGGAAATAAAACATTATGTAAAAAAGAATTCTTTTCTTGAGTATATCTCCAAGCAATTTTAGCTCTCAAAGGCCCAATTTTGTCATGACATGAATGAAGACCTCTCTCTCCCCATCTAGTCGGGTAACAAAGAGTCTTCAATTAACAAAATGCATTCCATGATTATCCAAAGATTTATTCCAAATAAAGCTTCTACATAACTTATCCATCTCCTCAAGAGTGCCTTTAGGGATCAAGGAATGAGTGCTATGAAAGATGGTGTAAGATAACAAAACAGCTTTAACAAGGTTGAATTTACAGACCAATGATATGTACTTGCTTCCCCAAACATTAATCATTTTCATTGCTTTCTCAATGATGAATTGGAAGTCTTGAGCAACTAATCTCCTCAAGCAAATTTTTGTACCAAGATATTGAAATTCTTTTACACTAAGAATCCCCATATTCTTCTTTATTTTCTTCTTCAATCTTCTATTCACATATTTACCAAAGAGAACACAAGATTTGTTCGTATTCACTTTTTGACCGGTCCAACCACAAAAGTCATTGATAATACATTTAATATTTTTGACCTCCTTCACATTTGCTTTTAAAAATAAAAGAATATCATCCGCATATAACAAATGTGAGATCCTAGGTCCTTTAGGAGAAATCCTAATGCCAAATTTGTCACCTCTTTGATTAAGAGCATTAGATAACAATTGAGCACAAAGAATAAACATATAAGGTGATAATGGGCACCCTTGCCAAAAGCCACAATTAGCCTCAATCCAATTGGAATAATTCCAATTAGTAATAATAGCAAATTTCACATTTGAAACACATTCCATAATTAAGGAAGATATCAAAGGAGGAAAACCAAAGTACCTCAAAGCTTTCTCCAAAGTTGGCCACCCCCTAGAGTCATAAGCTGGTTCCAAATCCAGTTTGAAAGATACCAACCCTTTAGAGTTTTTAGAGAACCTAAATTTGTGGAAGATGTCACGTGCAATCATGATATGGTCAATCATAGCTCTTTCTTTAATAAATGCTGCTTGTTTGAAGGAGATTGCTTTGTGAATAACAGAGAAAACCCTGTTTAATAGCACTTTGGCAGCCACCTTGAACACAACATTGCACAAACTAATCGGCCTGTAATTGGAGGGGTAGATTGGATTGGAAACTTTCGGAATTAAGACAATAAGAGTCTCTTTCCAACTTGAGTTCATCTTCACAGTAAGAAAGAACTGGTTCAAAGCTTTCCAAACATCTTCTTTAATAATTTCCCAATAGCTCTTCAAGAATGAGTATGTAACTCCATCAAACCCAGGGGCAATGAATTTCCCTGTGTTCTTAACAACTACTTCAACTTCTTTAATTGAGAAATCCTTGTTTAAAAAGAAAAGATCTTCTTCCTCCATATGAAAGCTATTCTTCGGCCAGCCTTCCAAATTGCAATCTCTAAATTCCCATTTTTTTGAAAGAATTTAAAAAAAATTTCTTCAATCAAGAGCTGATCATCCGTCTCCACCCCATTTTCATCTTTGATTTTATTTATAAAGTTTGCATTCTTCTTGGCACTAACAAAAGCATGGAAAAACTTGGAATTAGTGTCACCTTCCAAGGCCCATTTCACCTTAGCACGCTGTCTCCACAAAGTATCTAGACGAGTCAATTTGGAGTTAAGAGCCCCAACTTTTGATTTAAGTAACAAACATTCTTCCTCCGACAGACCAACCTTGCAATCTTTCTCTTGCAGCTCTAAGGTTTCTTTGTTGAGAGATTCTTTATCTTCCATTAAGGACTTATGTTTGTCTTTGCTCCAGTAGAATAATGCCTTCACAGCCCTCTTCATTTTCTTGTTGAGAATCTAATCGAAATCCCCTTAAGTTTTTTTGCTCTAGGATTTATTGACTACAGCAAATGAAGCAGGGTTACAAACCCGAACATCTTCACACTTAAAGACTTTATAAGGATTTGCTTTGAAATTTTAAGATGATTGGACAATGGTCCGAGGCAATCCTTGTAAGGTGTTTAACAACCATATGCTAATGAGAACTTAAAGCCACCGAGTTCAAGTAACACCTATCCAGCCTCTCAAGGATTCTATTAGCTCCAAAATTATTATTGCTCCATGTAAATTTGGGTCCTATACTTCTGACTTCATGAAGGTCATTTGAGATAAGAAAAGACTCCATCTCTTTGTCACTCATAGAATAAACAAATCTTCTTCCTCCTTTTTTATCTTCTTTGTTAAGAATACAGTTGAAGTCACCACCAATGACCATAGCAATGTCATTAGAAGTGTAAAGCTACAATTTTTCCCATAGAATCCTTCTTTTATAGGTATCTAAGCTACCATAGATAGTAGCAATTCTCCAACTACCTTTGTTTTTGATATCTATCTCCCCATTAATTCTATTCAAACATGTTTAATCAAGGTTTAAAATCCCAAGGGGATCTCTCAAAGGTTCAAGATATATATATATATATATATGTTGTACAATAGTTTTCAAAATATATAAATATTTAAATACCTATATATGTAGATATAAGTTTTTAAAATAAAATAATTAAAAATATTATTAAAATAAATTTTAAGGTGTTGAGAGATCCACTGCTTTTCAAAGTCATTTGAAAATAATTAATATAATATTTAATTAAATAGAAAATGAATATTAAGATATTCAAATAATTCAAATTAATAAAGATAAATGAATATTTTGATTTTAAAATTAATGTTAAGTTAGAGTATTTTGAATTTCAAGAATTTTGACATATTACTTATAATTTTCTAAAATAATTTGAATTTAATTTGAATTTTTAAAGCTTAAGGTTAAATATATTATTTAAAACTTAAATATTTCAGGAATTTGAAATTATTTAAAATAATTTTTAAATTTAAGTTTAATTAAATAGTAATTAAATACTTAAATATTTAAATATTTGAAAAACTATTCAAAGTATATATTACATCTTAAGTTAAATTAATTTCCTAAAATTAAATATTTAATAATAATTCTCTGATTTATTGTATATATATATGCTTATTTATTTTATGTTTGAATGTACTTAAATTAATATTATTTAATCATTAATTCAATATCAATATGTTAAAATTATCTAAAATAATTAAAAATTATATCTTAAATCAAATTAAACTTCAAGTTAAATTGAATATATATTTTGTTTAATGATAATATTTAAATATAAATATTTCCAAATATTAAAACATTATTTTGAATTTCATTAAACATTTTAGATTTTTTTAATATTAGCTTAAAATAATTAATATTTAAAATATTTTAAAATATATTTATATTTTAACTTAATATTAATTTGAAATTAATTTTTTTTTATTTTTTGATTATATTTATATAAAATAAATATTTTAAATATATTTTTTTAAAAAAATTAATTAATTTTTAGAAGAGATCTATAATTAAAAATGATTTAAAATTAAATTAAACTATTTTTAATTAACTAGCGGCGCCAGCGGACCACGTGGCCACCTCTAATTCGTTCAATAAAAAACGATGGCAGAGCATGACGCGTGGCATGACCGGATTGGCCGCTACGAATCGCGGCCAATCATTGGCCATCAATGTCGAATGATTGGTTGGCGGCGGTACCCACACGCAATTGACTTATTCGCGTTAGCATCCCGCCGCAGCCATCGGATCTGTGAGACTTTGATCCAACGGCCGGGATTGGATCTAGTCATTTGATCTCAGTTGAGAGAGATCGGACGGTGGAGAATAAATCTCGCAGTAATAAGCTAACGGCCCAGATGTAGTCAGACAGCTGATCGAATGAGAGATCGAATATATGGCTGGATCAGGCCGCAGATGGATTGATCTGGGCCGTTGATCTCATGATCAACAGTCCAGAAAATATACGCTCATAGGAAACTGTGAGTGATGCGCTAAATATGTTTTTTTCACTCATTCATTCGATTCGATTAATGAAACTTGATGAAATTTTAGACCTAGATTCTCTAGGTGAACATAAATAATGGGGATGTCTTTATATAATTTTAAAAGCGCTTAATAAAAATTTATTTAACGCTAGGTGTTCTAACCTAGGGTTTGGGTTTTAACTTAATTTAATAGACAATTTATACTACTTTTGGATTCTCTGAGCTTGTAGACTGTCCACGCTTAAGTTCCCAGTTGAATCCACATTCTAAAAAGCCACGGATCACCTGGAATGAGCCTTAGACGGATTGGGAGTTGGGCTCCCCAAAAGTTTGACGGCAACGGCTTTGACCGGCTGGATTCAACTTGGTGTATGTGGAGTATATACTTAAGGGCTTGAATGAGCAGAGAGCTTGGCTAGAGGGATTTGAATATGGAGAGAGAGGGTTCGAGTGAGAATGAGACTCATTTTGAGTCTTTTGCCCTATTCAATCCACTATAGATTGAATGGAGGGCTAAGGTTCGTTTGGTTGGACTCTAGATGGCCGCAACCTATCTAGGGAGTTGGTAGGAGCAGGGGGAATCAAGGACAAGGGTACATCCTATGTGGAAAGTCCATTTTTCCTCACATGAGCTCATAAAAATGATAGCAACCGTTTAATGTTGATCAAAAGGTTGAGGGGATCATAAGAAAGTTCCATAAGCTTATTAGCATAGCTGGAGGGTTTAGGGATAGAGAGTGATTAGCTTAAGATGGGTTTTTACTGTCTTTGACCACTCCTTAAGCTTGATTTGACTGGTCCCCATGCCACATGACAGCTAATGTGGCATGGGAAGGGGCTTGACAGCTAGTTGAGTGTGCTGGTATTGAATGGGATTTGGGTTTGAGAGATTCGACCAAGGGTTTAAGTCATTTGGAAGCTACTTTGACCCTCCATTGACTGTTTGACCAGTCAAAGGGTCAATAGTTGCTTACATGGCATGTAAAAAGGTTCAATGAGCTGGTTGGAGTGATTTGAGATTACTTAAAGATCAATTGTTGGAGTTTGAATGAACAAATGAGAGTTTAATGGGATTTGACCAAACATTATATGGTTGACTTGGTCAATGTCACTTGGATTTGATTGGCCAAGGTTTAGGTCATGATTAAGCCTTGGTTTGAAATTGATTAGAGGCTTGAAAGGGGTTAGATAGTTTAAATGGGTTGAAATAACACATTAAAAGCCTTAAGGGAGTTTTGAGTCTACCTAGGTTGATTGGGTCAACCAGACCAGATTGAACCAAAAGCTGGAATTAGACTCAACCAATTTGTTCTAATATTTTGAGTATGTTGGAAGCGGTTACATGGTCTGGAAAGGTCAATATGGTCAAATTGCCTATTTTAACCCTTAAGGCCCTGTTTGGTCAATCTGGGTTGACTTGGTTAACTAGGTTAATCTAGGGTTTGGGTTTAGGTCCAACAGGTTTGGTTTGATATTTGAAAATTGTTGGAAGTGGTTCCAAACAATTTGGTGGTCATTTGGTTTGAAATTGGTATTTGAATCGTTAAGGGGTATTTTGGTCATTTTGACCCCTGGTCAACTGGGGGGTCAAAATGGGTCCACCAAAGTGTAGTTTAATATTCAATGAGTCACAATCAAGAGTCTGAAAGTGATTGGATGCTTTGCAGAAAGCTCCATGGTCAAAATCCACTGGGTGGCAGGCCTAGTGTGGCTTAGTTTATAAATATTTTAAGGTTTTACAGCCTTTGGATTTCAATTCAATTTCTAGAGTTAGAGACCTCAGAATGAGCTCAAATTTGAAGGGTTACCTCTAGAGACATGTCTTATAACCATGCAAGTGATAGAATCTGAATCAGAGGTCATTTGGTTAGATTTTGATGTATTTGAAAAATCCTTGAAAAAGGCTTTCAGGGTGGAGCCTTTAGCCTTATATTTTGGGTTTGAAAGTATAGATTTGATTATATAGTCTAGATTAGATCTTAAGATTAGGATTGGTCCTAGTGACCTCATACAAAAATGAGGTCAACAAATGGACCCCCAATATGTATAGTAGAATGAAGTTCTACTACATATACTGGCGTTGACCGAATTGAAAGGTCAATTCTAGAATTTTGATCCTAAGGGAAGGAAAAGGTCTATCCCTAGGGAATCAGGGTTTGAATTGATACTAGGGTAGTGCCATGGAGGTCATGCTATACTACTAGTGAGTCGAATCCTAAGGGATGAGAAATTCTATCCCTAGAGGATTGAGCTTTGATTTAGTACTAGGGGAGTGCCACTAAGGGCGTACTCTACTACTAGCAGATCTAGTCCTAAGGGAAGGGAGTACCTACCCTAAGAAAGAGAAGGATGGAATGATCGTATAGGAAGAAAAAACTCCTAAATATAGAGGTTTAAATTTGAATTGAAACTAAGGTAGTGCCACGAGGGGCGTACTCTACCATTAGTGGGTCTAATCCTAAGGGAAGGGAGAACTTAAACCCGAAGGAAGAGAAGGCTGGAGTGATCATATAGGAAGGAAGAACTCCTAACTATAGAGGATCAAATTTGAATTGATACTAGGGTGGTGCCACGAGGGGCGTACTCTACCACTAGTGGTTCTAATCCTAAGGGAAGGGAGAACCTAAACCCTAAGGAAGAGAAGCCTAGAGTGATCATATAAGAAGGAAGAACTCCTAACTATAGAGAATCGAATTTGAATTAATACTAGGGTAGTTCCATGAGGGGCGTACTATATCACTAGTGGGTTTAATCCTAAGGGAAGGGAGTACCTAAACCCTAAGGAAGTGAAGACTAGAGGACCCTGTAAGAAGGAAGCATTGCTTATCGCAAAAGGTCCAATCTAGATTTTAAAACTAGGATGGTGCCACAGAGGGCTGTTAAGAGAGTTGCTATTAGCATGTTTTACATTCATGCAACTTATATGGTTTTTTATGATTCCAAATATTATTGTTTTATGTGTAGTTATCTCCTAACATTTTTTGGAAGAATTATTTTTGCTCTTGTGTGTACTAACATTTCAGGAAAATCAAACTCCAAACCATGAAGACTTTAAATCAAATTCAGCTTACAATCCTTTGTAAATTAAAGCTTTAAATTGTTCTTTAAATTGAGAGGGAGTGATTGTAATTGAGTGAATAAAAATACACACACACACACACATACATAAGGAGATTTTATAAAAGTTGCACTGATCGTACGGGATGAACATCGTTCGTACAGGACAAATAGGTCAGTTGTTTCCTCGTAAGAGTAATGGAACGATCAGGAATTGAGAAAATTTTTCTAAGTCCTGATTGTCCAGGATGAAATTATTTTCGTCCCAGGTTAAGTTAGGCTCTGTAAAAATTTTGTTCAGACGAAATCTATAATCGTGCCAGCATGACTTAGTCTCTGGAAGAATTTCGTCCAGACGAAATCCAAATCGTCCCAGGACGAATTCTTCTCTGTAAAAATTTCGTTCAGATGAAATTCATAATCGTGCCAGGACGAGTTGTTTTTTGTAAAAATTTCATCCAGACAAAGTCCTGATCGTCCCTGGACAAAGTGAATCAACACTTCACATTTTGGTGGCGTTCTGCACTTTTTGGGAACTGACTTATGGAATAACTGATCGTCTAGACGAACCTAGTTCGTATGGGATGATAATTGTGTATGAACACAATTCGTACCAATATTCATTAGGATCATTTCCGACACTTTAAGTAAAATCGTCTAGGATGATCCACGATCGTACGGGATAATCCATTACGTGTTAACTTGAAAATTTTGCAGTTTTGGACGGTTTTTCTTGTCTCTCCTATATAAGGTCCAATTTTTACTGCCACCCAATCTTTTTGCGCATTGATCTTCCTGCCTATTGGAAGAAGAGTCAAGGAGAGAGTGTGAGAGAGCATTCAAAGGAGGATTCCTACCACTGGAGCATGAAGGCTTTACTTGGTGTTCAAAGGTAAGAATCTCTACTTGTGATTTTGGATTACTTCACTCTTTTCTTTCTTCCTTCTAGATTTCTTTTGAGGAGATCTGGTTCTCTGCTAACACTTGGAGAGTGTAAACAGATGGAGGGTTCTCTGCCCATACTAGGAGAGTGTGAACAGCCGGAGGATTCTTTGCCCACACTAGGAGAGTGTGAACAGCCGGAGGGTTCTCTGCCCACACTAGGAGAGTGTAAACAGACGGAGGGTTCTCTGTCGACACTAGGAGAGTGTAAAAGGATGAAGGGTTCTCTGCCCACACTAGGAGAGTGTGAAAGGACGAAGGGTTCTCTGCCAACACTGGGGATAGTATAAAAGGATAACAGTTCTCTGCCGCATCGGGTAGTGGTGGAAAGAGAGTTTGTAAAGGCTTCTCCGACTTGCTGTGGGTGCAAAAGGAGAGACACTATTAGTATTAGTGAAATACTCGGAGGGTGCCTCCGAGGAGTGGATGTAGGTCTGGTTTAGACCGAACCACTATAAATTTTGTGTCTTTTATTTTTACTGCTTTTTATTTTCCGCATTTTATTTTTGTTCCAAAAATTGTGGTTGAAAAACTTTTTCTAAAAATTGATTAAAGTTTATTTTTGGTTCAACATACTCAAGAGGGATAATTTTTTTAAAAAAAATACCAATTCAACCCCCCCTCTTGGATAGCATTGGGACATAAGCTTAGGTTTAACAACCTAATTCATAGTGAACAAATCTCAATAAGGGCATGCTCCATCATTAGTGGATCTAATCCTAAGGAAAGAAAGCTCTGGGACTCGTACCTAACCTTAAGGAGAAGAGGATGACTGTGTGGGAAGGAAGCATTGCTTCCCATAGAGGATCAAATTTGGAATTTCAAATGAGGATGGTGCCATAGAGGGCGTGCTCCATCACTAGCAATTCTAATCCTAAGGAAAGGAAGCTCTGGGACTCACACCCAACCTTAAGGAGAAGAAAGTGACTAAACTGTAGTGGGGCCCAACAGGCTTAAATCCACTACTAGTCAGTCGAGATCCTAGGAGATAGGAAGCACAGGGACTCACACCCACTCCTAAAAGGATCAAAATTATATTGGGTTTTTAATGACTAACCTAGCTAGAAAGCACATGGACTCACATCTAGCTAGGGGAATTAGCCAAGGAGATAGTCTAACTAAACCTCTAAGGATTTGGCAAAATCTATCTAACCCAAATTAATTCTAATCCTAAAGAAAGGAAGCACGGGGACTTACACCTAACCTTAAGGAAAAGAATGTGACTGAACTATGATGGGGCCCAACAGGCTTAAATCCACCACTAGTTAGTTGAGATCCTACGAGATAGGAAGCAAAGGGACTCACACCTACTCCTAAAGGATCAGATTTGTATTGGTTTTTAATGACTAACCTAGCTAGAAAGCATAGGGACTCACATCTAACTAGGGGAACTAGCCAAGGAGATAGTCTACCTAAACCTCTAAGGATTTGGAAAAATCTATCTAACTCAAATTTATTTTAATCCTAAGGAAATGAAGCACAAGAACTCATACCTAACATTAAGGAAAAGAAAGTGACTGAACTATGGTGGGGCCCAACAGGCTTAAATCCACCACTAGTTAGTCAAGATCCTAGGATATAGGAAGTACAGGGACTCACACCTACTTCTAAAGGATCAGATTTATATTGGTTCTCAATGACTAACCTAGCTAGAAAGCACAGTGACTCACATCTAACTAGGGGAACTAGCCAAGGAGATAGTTTACATAAACCTCTAAGGATTTGGCAAAATCTATCTAACCCGAATTAATTTTAATCCTAAGGAAAGGAAGCACAGGGACTCATACCTAACCTTAAGGAAAATAAAGTGAAGGAACTATGGTGGGGCCAAACAGCCTTAAATCCACCACTAGTTAGTCGAGATCCTAGGATATAGAAAGAATAGGGACTCGCATCTACTTCTAAAGGATCGGATTTGTATTGGTTTTCAATGACTAACCAAGCTAGAAAGCATAGGGACTCACATCTAACTAGGGGAACTAGTTAAGGAGATAGTCTACCTAAACTTCTAAGGATTTGGCAAAATCTATCTAAATTGAATTGATTCTAATCCGAAGAAAAGGAAGCACATGGACTCACACCTATCCTTAAGGAAAAGAGGAAACATAATTCTAGAATTTGAAAATTTTGAATGAGATTAAATTGAACTTAGTCTAAAATTAAATATTTTATTGATTTAAAAATCGAGCTACATCAAGCACAATATCTTTTAAGAAAATGCCCATTTACAGGAAGCATTGTGTGATTTCCTTTACAATCCACTAGCTGATACGGGCCTCTGTAGACTGTCTCTACTATGAAGGGTCCTTCCCAGGTTGGTTTAAACTTTCCACCGATCATTCGGTGAGCTAAGATAGGCCTTCAAAGAACCAAGACCAAGTCACCTACTTGGAAGGTTCTAGGTCGCACTAACTTATTATGAGCTTGAACCATTCGGGCTTTATATAATTCTAAGTTTTTTTGAGCTTGAAGATGACGTCCTTCAAGGCTTTCAAGTTCTTCTAAACGGAGTTGTGCATTCTGTTGAGTTATGATCTGGTTCTGGATTTCAGTTATGAGTGAAGGGATTTGAACTTCTAAAGGGAGTACGGCCTAAGACCCATACACTACTGTGAATAGTGCGGATTGGGTCACGGTTTGGTAAGTGGTTCTGTAGGCCCACAAAGCTTCAACCAAACTCTCATCCCATTGTCATTTGTTTTCATCCAGGGTCTTTTTGACGATTTGAACCAAGGTTTGCCTCAGCCAATCCGTTAGCCCTTGCATAACAGATTGTTGAGTATCTCCAATCAATACCATGGCAATTTGCAAAGTTATTGATCTTTGTAGACTTGAAAGCAGACTCATTATCAGATATAATTTTGCATGGCATGCCGAATTGATATACAATATGGTCATGGAAGAATTTCATTACATGGTGTGATGTTACAATTCTTAGAGGGATTGCTTTCGCCCACTTTGAAAAGTAATCAGTCACTGTTAAAATGAAGCGATGACCCTTTGAAGAAGGAGAGTAAATTGGCCTGATGATATCCGTGCCCCAATTTTCGAAGGGCCACAAGGCTATCGTGGGATGCAAAACATTAGGCGGCTGATGTAAAACCATACCATATACTTGGCACTGATGACAACATTTTGCAATTTTCATATAATCGTTAATTATCATAGGCCAGTAGTATCCAAGTCTTTTGATCTTCATTTTTATTTTAGGACCCGATTGATGAGCACCGCACAGTCCAACATAGACTTTGTTAGCAATCTTCAGGGCCTCACATTTGTCTAAACAATGGAGCCACATCTGATCGAACGATTGTCGGTACAACTTATTGTTGACTAGTGCATATGATAGGGCACATTTCTTGATTTGATTAGAAGTGATTTCTCACGAGGGAGTTTGCCTTCTTGAAGATATTCAATTATTAGTTGTCTCCCATCTCCTTCTTCGTCGATTATTGTACTCCATATCTATAGGAGACTAGACTTGATGACCCTGCACTTCTATAGGGATAGAGTCTTCTTCTAGACAAGCAAATTCCTTTGCAAGCTTTCTAAGGGCATCTGCCGAAGAGTTGCTTCCACGGGGAATCCTGTACATAGTTATGATAGGAATTTGCTCGAGCAAGTGACTTGTGTAATGGTGGTACTTCAGGAGTTTAGGATTCAAAACCTTATAGGTCCCCGTAATCTGGTTGATCACCAGTTGAGAGTCACCAAAGATTTTAATCTCTTTAATTTCCATTAAAATTGCAAGATCTAGGCCAGTTATTAGAGCTTCACACTCAACCTCATTGTTCGTACAAGGTTCCGATAAAAGGTAGGAAAAGTACATTATTGCCTTATCCGGTGTTATGAAAACCAGGCCAAGTCTGGCTTTTCCAGGAATAGTAGACTGATGTGTATTGCCTCGCCGAGAGGATGTTACGCCATCAAAATACATTTCCCAGACTCGATTGTTGGGTTCCATTAAACTCATGATTTGCTCATCAGGCAGATCATCGTTTAGAGGAGACTATTGGCAATGATGTGCTGCAAGGAAGTTGGCGACGACCTGCCCTTTCATAACACGTAGGGGAATAAAAGTGATTTCAAATCGAAGCAATATCATAGACCAACAAGCCAAACATCCTGACAATGTAGGCCGGGTCATAAGATATTGCAAAGAGTTAACATTAGAAATCAATTTTATTTGATGAGAAAGCATGTAATGCCTCAATTTTTGGGCTAAAAAAACTAAGGCAAGATAATGTTTCTCAATCATTGGGTAACAAATTTCTGTTGGGAGAAGTCTTTGACTCAGGTAGTAGAGAGCATTCTCTTTCCCCTGATCATTAACTTGAGCAAGGAGGGCCCGAAGAGACTCATCAAGGGCTACAGTATAAAGGATTAAAGATCTCCCCGGAATGGGGGCTGCCAAGACTGGCAGATTTGTCAGGTGTTATTTGATATTTTCAAAGGCATATTGACATTTCTCATCCCAAATGAATTTGACATCCTTTTTAGCGAGGACTGAGAATGGCTGATATCTTCCAGAAAGATTAGAAAGTAATCTTCTTATATACGCCAGTCTATCTTGAAGGGAACTTAGTTGAGGTTGAGTAAGGCTCTTGGGAGGTGGCATATTTAAGATAGCTTCGATTTTGGTAGGATCAATTTCAATTTTGCGGTGTCTTACTACGAAACCTAGGAATTTCCCCTATGTAACACCAAAGGCATACTTCAAGGGATTCATCTTAAGGTCATAGCGGCGCAACCGCTCGATGATGATTCTTAAGTCATAAAGATGAGCCTCTTTAAATCTACTCTTAAGAACTAAATCATCGATGTAACACTAGACTTTATTATGGATTAAGTCATCAAAGATTCGAGTTATAGCCCGCTAGTAAGTTGCACCGGCATTTTTTAAGGCTAAATGGAATAACTTTATAACAACAGATCCTTATAGGACTTATGAATATAGTGTTTCTCTCATCCTCTGGGGCCATTTTGATTTGGTTATAACTAGACGAGCCATCCATAAAGGAGAAAATAACATGCTAAGAGGCAATGTCCACCATAAGTTTTGGAATTGGCAAGGGAAATTCATCTTTAGGACATGCCTTATTCAGGTCTCTATAGTCAACACATACCCAAATTTGACCATTTTTCTTTCGAACTGGCACAACGCTAGCTACCCAAGTGAGATATTATTCCTTTCGAATAAATTTGTCATCAACCAACTTCTTGACTTCAGAAATGACTTGTTGTTTGATCTCCAAATGCATACGTTTAGGAGCTTGTTTGACAGGAATGGCATCTTGCTGGATTTCAAGTTTATGAACTGCTACATCGGCGAGCAAGCCCAGCATTTTGTCGTATGTCTAGGAAAAATAGTCCTTTAACTTGGATAGAAGTTGAATTAGATCCCTAGACTCATCCTCTCTCAACAAAGAACTTTTGAAGATGGGGCGAGGGTCATCCTCTATTCCAAGGTTAATTTTTTTAAGTTCGTCAACTGTCGATTTGATTTCTTCTTCAAATTTAAGGGGTAGATCCCAAATTTGAACTTCATTAGAATCATCTAAGGTCTCCAAATAAAGTCTGTTGAGCGAATCAATAACTTCAGTAGGGACACTTTTAGATTCAGGATGACTAGTTATCATCAAGTAGTATTCATCATAGTCAAATGAACTAATGGTACCAAAGCTGGTACCACTTGTCCAATTTTTATTGAATTTTGAATTCCAAATATTATGGTGGTATCTAGATTGACCCTTAGTCCATCGACTCAGAGTGAAGCCTTTAGAAATAAGAGTTTTAACACCAACAAGAAAGTAGCCAAAAGATAATTCCATTAATTCATTAAAACCGGCCTCCTCTAGGATTACATCATCTTCATTCCTTGAGGAGGAGGAGCCAGGGAAGAACCTCTGGACTTTCCTTACATCTCCATCTAAGTTAGGGGCATTCTTATGTTAAGAGAGTTGCTATTTGCATGTTTTACATTCTTGCAACTTTTATAGTTTTGATGATTTCAAATATTATTGTTTTATGTATAGTTATCTCCTAACACTTTTTGGAAGAGTTATTTTTGCTCTTGTGTGTACTAATATTTCAGAAAAATCAAACTCCAGACTACAGAGACTTCAAATCAAATTCAGCATGACATACTTTGTGTATTTAAAACTTGTATTTTATTTCTTTGAATTAAGTTTTGAAAGAGAGTGATTGTAATTGAGTGAATACACACACACTTAAGGAGATCTTAAGGAATTTATACTGATCGTACGGGACGAACATAGTTCGTATGGGACGATCAAGTCAGTTATCTCCTCATAAGAGCAATGAAATGAGCAGGAGTTGAAGGAAAATTTTCTAAGTCCTGATCGTCCAGAATTTAGTGTAATCATCCCAGGACAAAATATTCTCTAGAAAATTTTTGTTCAAAAATGAAGTGTATTTGTTCCAGGACAAGTTGCTCTCTGGATTGCTATCGTCCAGGATGAAGTGTATTCATTCCGGGAAGATTTGCTCTCTGTAAAACTTTCATCCGAACAAACCTTAACTTCGTACCAGGATGAAGTGAACCGACTCTGAAAATTAAGTGTCATTCTAAAGTTTTTGGGAACCGACCTATGGAATAACTGTTCGTACCGAATGAACCTAGTTCATACGGGATGATGTGTGTGTATGAAGTCATTTCGTACCCATATACATTAGGTTCGTTTCCAACACACTTAAGTTAAATCGTCCAGGATGATCCACGATCGTACGGGATGATCCAATACATATTGACTTGAAAAGTTGCAATTTTTGGACGATTTTTTATGTCTTTCCTATAAATAGTCCAAACTAAACTACCACATAATCTTTTTTCCTACTGATCTTCATGCCTATTGAAAGAAGATTCAAGGAGAGAGTGTGAGAGAGTGTTTGAAGGAGATTTCTTGCCATTGGAGGGTGACGGTTTAACTTGGTGCTCAAAGGTAAGAGTCTTTACCCTTGGTTTGTGATTACTTCACTCTTTTCTCTCTTTCTTCTAGATTTCTTGTGAGAAGATCTGTCAAGAAGATCTGATTCTCTGTTGACACTTGGAGAGTGTGAACAGCCGAAGGGTTCTCTGCCCACACATAGAGAGTGTGAACAGCTGAAGGGTTCTCTGCCCATACTAGGAGAGTGTGAAAGGATGAAGGATTCTCTGCCTACACGTGGAGAGTATGAACAGCCGAAGGATTCTCTACCCACACTAGGAGAGTGTGAAAGGATGAATGGTTCTCTGCCCACACTTGGAAAGTGTGATAGGATGAAGGGTTCTCTGCCCACACTAGGAGAGTGTGAAAGGACGAAAGTTCTCTGCTAGCACTGGAGATAGTGTAAAAGGATGACGGTTCTCTGCCACACCAGGTGGTGGTGGAAAGAGTGATTGTAAAGGCTTCTCCACCTTGCTATGGATGCAAAAGGAGAGTCACTATTGGTATTAGTGCAATACTCGGAGGATGACTTCGGGGAGTGGATATAGGTCTAGTTTTGACCGAACCACTATAAACCTCGTGTCTTTATTTTTTCGCTGCCTTTTATTTTTGTGTTTTTTAATTTTAAAACTATGGTTGAAAAATGTTTTTTACAAAACTCATTAAAGTTTATTTTTCAGTTTAAAATTTAAAAAGATGGATTTTTTTTAAAATTACCAATTCACCCCCCTCTTGGTTAGCCGTGGGTTATATGTTTAGGTCTAACAACCTAATTCATAGAAATCAAGTTTTAACAAGTGGTATCAGAGCTTTGTTTCAAAATCATAAGTTTAGACTACTTTTTGATTAACTTAGATGGCTACATTTAGAAACAAAAATACACCCGAGGGTTACTCTATAATTAGACCTCCACTGTTCGACAATATACCTTTTGATTTTTGGAAAACACGCATGTCTATATTTTTACAGTCACTTGATTATCATATGTGGAACTTAGTTCAGGAAGGGTATACAAAACCAACTATATTAGTTGATGGAGTTAGAGTTGAAACCCCTTTTGCGGACTAGACAGTAGAAGAACATGACTTAGCACAACTAAATGCCAAATGCTTGAATAGTTTCTTTTGTGCTTTAAAATCAGAAGACTATATGCGAGTTTCCACTTACAAAAGTGAGAAGGACATATGGGATAGACTTTGTATAACTTATGAGGGGACTAATGAGGTTAAACAATCTAGACTTAATATCTTGTTTCATGATTATGAACTATTTTGCATGAAACCAAATGAATCCATTTCTGATATGTACACAAGATTCAAATAAATAGTCACCTCTTTGCATGCACTAGGTACGGAACTAACGAATGCTGAAATGGTTAACAAAATTCTTCGTTGTTTGCCTATTGCTTATGATGCTAAAATTACTGCAATTACAGAGTCTAAAGATCTAAACATTTACTCTATTGACAATCTTCTTGATTTGCTAATTGCTTACGAGGAAGGAGTTAGCCAAAGAAAGATTGATGCAGGTGAACCACGAAGGGAGAAGAATATACCACTAAATATGGAAGAGTTTGAGAGTGAACACTCACAACCTGAGGATGAAGACGACATCGCATTGATAACTAGACAATTCAGAAGCTTTCTAAAGAGGTAGTAGAAAAGACGCCAGCATTGGAATAGAGGTAAATTTAATAGAAATGCCAAAGTTTCAAATGAAGTGATTTGCTATGAGTGTAGGAAACCTGGTCATATCAAGACTGAATGCCCAAAACTCAAAGCCACTCCTAGCAAGGAGAAGGTTGAGGAGAAACCAATTGTAAAGAAGGGCAAGAAGAAGTTTCAAAGAGCTTTTTGAGCAGACTCAACTTCAGATTCATCAGAGATTGAGAAGGAAGAGGAAGTCACTAATCTATTCTTAAAGGCCGATAATATTGGTCAGTTTGATCAAGAAGAGGTGTGAGACTCAACTTATGATAAACTTTTTGAAGTTTCTGAACACATGCATGTTGCATATAGGAAAATAAAGAAAATACATTCTAGTCTAAATTTAGAATTTGAAGAATTACAAAAAGAGCATGAAATCCTTAAGAAAGATCATGCTTTAATTGATGACAACCATATGAAATTACTTGATGAATTTGATGACTTGAATAAAAAACATGAAAATTTAAAATCATCCAATGCTGAACTTGAAAAAGATTTTAAAAATTTTAAGGATGAATCGGAGAGCAAAATTTATAGATCAAATTATACAAATCAAATTTTGGAAGATATGAATTCATTTTATAAATTAACGATAAAAGCTCTTGAGGATAATAGGATACCCCCTAAACTTGAAGATTTTACTAATCCTATTATGTATCCTAAATTTATGCAATCCCTGATTAAACAGATGAATGGTAGAAGACTTAGGAAACCATTTCTAAAAATAAAATATAATAATTATGGATTGTTTGGACATATAGCTCACACATATACTTTAAAGATGAAAGCTTATTTTGTGTGGAAACCTAAGATGCATAAACCTAGACATATCATACATGCATCTGATTATAAATTACCAAAAGGAGAATCCAAACTTGTTTGAGTTCCCAGGTCTAACGTTTGATAATTTTGCAGGGTCGCTCTCATATAAGACCTCGTGAGAGCATATGGTACCTGGACAACGGATGTTTAAAGCATATGACTGGAGATACTACACAATTCATATCACTGGAAGCCAGGAGTGGAGGCAAGGTTACACATGGAGATAACACCACAAGGAAGGTGATTGGATCAGGTATGATTGGAAATCTTTATAAATTTTACATTTAGAATGTGTTATTAGTAGAAGGCTTAAAGCATAACCTCTTAAGTATAAGCCACCTATGTGATAAAGGATATTGTGTGAAATTTTTTCCTACTAGCTGCTTATTAAGCCTAAATGATAAAGATATTTTGAATGATAAAAGGGTAAATAATGTGTATATGCTATACTTGAATTATATTCAATCTCCTACTGCTTTTTGTTTGAAAACTATATCTGATGAGTCATGGCTTTGGCATAGGATAATTTATCATTCTAGCATGAAAAACCTTAGAAGGATTACCCAAAAGAACATAGTTAGAGGAATACCAAAACTAGACTTTAATAAGGACCACATTTATGATGCATGTCAATTAGGAAAGCAAGTGAAGTCCTCTTTTCAGTCCAATAAGGATCTTAGAACTAGTAAACCTTTAGAGATTTTGCATATGGATCTTTTTGGACCTATTGGTACTGTGAGTCTAGGAGGGAAGGTATATAGATTTGTGATTGTGGTTGATTACTCGAGATTCACATGGGTTAGATTTCTATTTCATAAGAGTGAATCATTTGAGGAATTTAGAAACTTTTCAACTTGGATTCAAAGAAAGCTAGGGTGTGAAATTATTTCTATACAAAGTGATCATGGAGGAGAATTTGAGAATGAGAAATTTGAAGAATTTTGTAAGGAGAAAGGAATTGATCATAATTTTTTTGCACCTAGAACCCCTCAACAGAATGGGGTAGTTGATAAGAAAAATAGAATATTAATAGAAATCGCCCGAGCAATGTTGGCAGAATACTTACTTCCTAAATATTTTTGGGCTGAGGCGGCTAGCTCTGCATGTTATATTCTGAATAGGGTGAATGTGAGATCTAAATTAAATAAAATACCCTATGAGATGCTAAAAGGAAGAACACTTAATTTGTCTTATTTGCATGTTTTTGGTCGCAAGGTGTTCATTCATAATAATGGAAAATCAGCCCTAGGAAAATTTGATCCAAAATCTGATGAAGAAATTTTTGTTGGATACTCAAGTGTTGAAAAATCTTATAGAGTATTCAATAGAAGAACTTTGGTAATTGAGAAGACCACACATGTTGTATTTGATTAATCTAGAAATATGGAAGAGTTAAATGTTGAAGAAGTTGAAATTGAAATTAACTCCCAAAAGATTGATAAATTAAATTTGGAAGAAAATGTGGAAGAAAATTTGGAGATAGTAAACCCTTTGCCTAGAAATTTGAGATTTTCAAAAAACCACTCAAGGGAATTGATTATAAGTGAACCAAGTGTGGGTGTAAGGAATAGGCGTGGATTAAATAAAGAAGTCAATCATTCAGCCTTCATTTCAACTATAGAACCCACTAATATTGATCAAGCACTTTTCTGATGAATTTTGAATTTTGGCCATGCAAGAAGAGTTGAATTAATTTGTAAGAAATAAAGTTTGGGAATTAACTACAAGGCCAAAGGATCCAAGCGTAGTTGGAACTAAGTGGGTATTCAAAAACAAAATAAATGACTCAGGAGTAGTCATTAGAAATAAGACTAGATTAGTTGCTAAGGGGTATAATCAAATTGAAGGGATTAATTTTAAGGAGACTTTTTCCCCTGTAGCTAGACTTGAAGCAATTAGGATTTTATAAGCTTTTGCCTGTTTTAAGAGATTCAAATTATATCAAATGGATGTAAAAAGTGTCTTTTTAAATGATGTAATTCAAGAAGATGTTTTTTGTAGAACAACCACCAGATTTTGAAAATTCTAAATACCCAAATCATGTTTTCAAGTTGAAAAAGGCATTATATGGATTAAAACAGGCACCTAGGGCTTGGTATGAGAGGTTGAGCACCTTCTTACTTGAAAGATCTTTTGAAAAAAGAAATGTGGATACAACTCTCTTTTTGAAGAAATGTGGAAAGGATATACTCATTATTCAAATTTATGTGGATGATATCATTTATGGATCTTCAAATAAAAATCTTTGTGATGATTTTTCTAAAATAATGAGTAGTAAATTTGAAATGAGTCTAATGAGAGATTTGAGTTAATTTCTAGGATTTAGTATTAAGCAAATTGAGGAAGGCTCATTTCTTAGTCAGTCAAAGTTTGTTAAGGACATCCTCGAAAAGTATGAAATTGACGATGCTAAATCTGTTAGTACATCAATGAGTTCCTCAGTTCAGTTGGATAAGGATCCTAAGGTAAAATCTGTTGATCAAAGAAATTTATAGGGATAATTAGATCTTTACTTTACTTGACTGCTAGCCGACCCGATATCATGTTCAGTGTTTGCTTATGTTCTAGATTTCAATCAGATCCAAAAGAATCACATTTGATAGCAGTGAAAAGAATTTTAAGATATCTGTTAGGAACTCAGAACTTAGGAATCTGATATCCTAAGTTTAGCTCTTCATTTGAAATAATTAGTTATTCAGATTTTGACTTTACAGATTATAGGGTGGATAGAAAGAGCACTTCTGGAACATATCAACTTATTAGAAATTCACTAGTCTCTTGGTCCAGTAGAAAACAAAATTTAGTAGCCCTATCTACTGTAGAAGCTGAATACATTGCATTAGGAAGTTGTGTGGCACAAGTACTTTGGTTTAAGCAATAATTGATTGATTTAGGATTGACTATAGGCACTATTCCAATTTATTGTGATAACATTAGTGCTATTTGTATTTCTAAAAATTCTATTCAACATTTAAGAACCAAACATATAGACATAAGGCATCATTTCATAAGGGATCATGTATCCAAAGGAGAAATTGAACTCATGGTGTTTCTACTGAAAATTAACTTGCAAACATTTTTACAAAACCTTTAGCCTTTGATACTTTCAGTGCATTAAGAACAAGGCTTGGTGTGATTGATTTAAATGCTTAAATAAAAATATTTTTGTGTTTTTTATGTGTTCATGAACTTATTTGTGTGATTTTCTTTATTTAGAGTTTATGTTCTTTCGTTATTTTATATTTGAAAATTTTGAGTGACAATTGTCCGGTATGAAATGTTTTCATATGGGATGATTTGTGTAGTGTGACAAACTGTCAGATTTTAAATCGTTTGAGTGCGATTTTCAGTGTTTTATTGTCACTTAGTCGGTACATTCATCACGACCGTCCAGGATGAAATGTTTTTCAAACGATGGGACGAATGAATAAAGAGGTTGAATGGATAATGTAGTTTTTAATATGAACTTTGTACGTACAAACTTTTGGTTTGTCTAGACAAACACATGTCGGTTCGATGTAGGGGACGGTTTCAATTGCCATTAAAATGATATAAGTTCTGATCATCCCAGGATGAATACGTGTTCGTCTGTATTATCAGACTGGTCAAAAGTCTGTATGAAAGGATGCTTCGTAAGTTGTGTTGATTATAAAAAGCCGTTTCATTTTGATGCTTTGGATCATCTAAACAAAAATTTTTTGTACAAGATGAATTGAAAATTTCATACGGGATGAAATTTTTTTGTCTGGTACGAACGTATCATTTTCAATAAATAAAAGGGCTTTTGAACTCAACTGTCACACTCAAAACTCCACTTTCAATCTCTTTTGTACTCTAGATCCTCTTCTAAATGACGAGTTCAAGTAAGAGACAAAAGGTTCTAGCAAAGAAACCACATCGAAATTCCTCTGAAAACTTCCTTTCCTAAGCAAATGAGGAATCTTTTCCTAGGTTTGCCTAAGCGAAGATCACGCCCTCCCGAATCCTAATCCAAGAACAACTTACCTTTCGGGTAATGAACTTATTAGCCTCAACACAATTTGGTTTTATCCTTACCCTCATCCATCTCTACAATAAGGAAACCTTCCACTTCTTCCTCGCCAACATGTCATTTAATTCTGGCCACTCTATAATCCGTTCCTTTGTCTTCAAACAAAAAGTTGAAATCACCAAGCATGACTTATGAGCCTTTTTGAATTTAAGGACAGAGGGAGCCAGAGCCCATCACTTGATCAACACTCATGATTGTTCATGGTCTGAAATTAATAATCTAATGAGAGGGAACAATGTGAACGAACATGTGGCTAGAGTATCAGGTCTAGTTCGTAATGCACGAATCATCCAGCATGTCCTTAGAACTTCCATAATTCCTAAAGCTGGTGATAGGATCAACATTACCCCTCTTCTTACTATAATGACTTTCTTGATCATGACCAAAGAACCTATAATTGATGCCCAACTTATCCTTGACTATCTTTATGGGCTGTCTGAAATTTGACATGTAGAGCATAAGAGAAAGAAGAACATCACCTTAGGACATCTTGTTGCCTACATTCTAGAGAAGAAATACAATTTGGTTCATCCTGATCAAGAGTTTGAAGAACCGCTCTACTACAACGACTGATCATTTAGAGCAATCTTCAAAGAAGAACCAAATAAAACTCATGTCATTAGTGATACAGAGGAAGAACCAGAAGCTGCACCTACACCTACCAATGAACCAAATTATTAGGATTTGGTTCAAAGATTTGATCATTTAGAGTCTCATTTTGATCAGCACTTTGATCAAATTGAGACTCATCTTCAGCAGCAGGCTGCATAGTATCAGCATGACATGAATTTTATGAGGGATCAAATGAATGATATCAGTACCAATGTGCTTATGATGAGTACTTACTTTAACATCTTTGGTGCTGCACCTCCTCCTCCTCCACTAGATCAGGGTCCTTCTCAGTTATTTTAACACTTAGTTTTATGTACTTTTTATAATTTGTGTTTTAGATGTGTTTTCAATAAGTTTGTTGTATTTTCTTTTCTTTAGATGTTTTTTTTTTCTGTATTGATATCCTGACATTAAATTGTAATATCTTCATAGTGATATCAATTTATGTTCACGTGTTTTAAATTAATTGTATTGAAATGTGTGTTAGCCTTTATGACAATCATTAGTTTTTTTGGCTTAATAGTGCTATACTTTGAAGTGTAAGTCTAAATTAAATTCATTATAAAATCTAATTTTTTCTAAATTTAAGTTCTGCTTATAACTTGATATAATTAGAATTCTTAATTTCATGTCTCTTATTTAGACTACATTAATTCTAATATTATTATTACAACTATGATGTTTTCTTATTTTATATTTCACTTATCAATAAATATTTATGCACTTAAAAAAATTTAAAATTTTTTATTATTGATTTTGTAAAGATCAAAATTACTCTTGAAAAAATGTACGAAAATAAAAAAAAATACGCAATGGTTCGCAAGTAGAAAAAGAGGCACAAAATAAGCCCAAAAATAAAAAAAAAGATGCACAAAAATGTGCTAATAATTTGAAAAAGATGCGCAAAGCGCCACATGTGGTAATTATTTCTTTCCTTATCTTATAATCTCTTAATTCAAATTGATCAATTGTACATTTATATTCTGTATTGACATTTGAAATATAAAAATTTTCTATTCATCCTATTTGCAATGATTTTCTTTATCTTAGTGTCTAAATTAACTCATGCTTTTGATATATTCTTTTTATTATCAATGTTATCTCTTCTTAAATTTTATGAATTAATATGATTTGCCTAATGTTTTAATTTTAATTGCATAACTTATTTCAATCACTTTCAAGATTGAATTATCAAATGATTTTCATAAGTCTGCTTAGATTTCAAGTCTTTTTCTTCTTTACTTTTTGCTATTGTCAAAAAGGGAGAGAAATTATTTGTATCATGGTTTTTATTTTTGTTGAATCATATTGTATGTGTGTGTGTCTGTTTTTGATTTTGTTTAGGGTTTTGTGTATGTTGTATTTTTGTTTTATTTTTGTTTGTTATATATTTCTAAAAATGCTCCTTATTTACATGTGTTCATCAATTCAGGGGGATTTTAGGAGATTTTTTTTAAATTTGAAAATTATACAAACAATAATTATTTTGCCATCATCAAAAAGGGGGAGATTGTTAAGAGAGTTGCTATTTGCATGTTTTACATTCTTGCAACTTTTATAGTTTTGATGATTTCAAATATTATTGTTTTATGTATAGTTATCTCCTAACATTTTTTGGAAGAGTTGTTTTTGCTCTTGTGTGTACTAAAACTTCAGGAAAATCAAACTCCAGACTACAAAGACTTCAAATCAAATTCAGCATGTGATACTTTGTGAATTTAAAACTTATATTTTTTTTCTTTGAATTAAGTTTTGAAAGGGAGTGATTGTAATTGAGTGAATACACACACACTTAAGGAGATCTTGAGAAATTTGTACTGATTGTATAGGACGAACCTAGTTCATACGGGATGATCAAGTCAGTTATCTCCTTATAAGAGCAATGGAACGAGCAGGAGTCAAAGAAAATTTTTCTAAATCCTGATCGTCCAGGACGAAGTGTATTCATCCCAGGATGAAATGTTCTCTGAAAAATTTTTGTTCAAAAATGAAGTGTATTCATTCAAGGATGAGTTGCTCTTTGGATTGCTATCATGCAAGACGAAGTGTATTCATCTCGGGATGATTTGCTCTCTTTAAAACTTTCGTCCAGACAAACCTTAACTTCGTACCAGGATGAAGTGAACCGACTCTAAAAATTAAATGTCGTTCTGCAGTTTTTGGGAATCGACCTATGGAATAACCGTTTGTACCAGACAAACCTAGTTCGTACTGGATGATGTGTGTTTACGAATTCATTTCATACCCATATACATTAGGTTCATTTCCAATGCACTTAAGTTAAATCATCCAGGATGATCCACGATCGTATGGGACGATCCAATATATATTGACTTGAAAATTTGCAGTTTTTTGACGGTTTTTTATGTCTTTCCTATAAATAGTCCAAACTAAACTGCCACATAATTTTTTTGCCTACTGATCTTCATGCCTATTAAAAGAAGAGTCAAGGAGAGAGTGTGAGAGAGTACTCATTTGAAGGAGATTTCTTACCATTGGAGCGTGAAGGTTTTTACTTGGTACTCAAAGGTAAGAGTCTTTACTCTTGGTTTGTGATTACTTCACTCTTTTCTCTCTTCCTTCTAGATTTCTTGTGAGAAGATTTGTCAATAAGATCCAGTTCTTTGCCGACACTTGGAGAGTGTGAACAGCCGAAGGGTTCTCTGCCCACACGTGGAGAGCGTGAATAGCCGAAGGATTCTCTGCCCACACTAAGAGAGTGTGAAATGACGAAGGGTTCTCTGCCCACACGTGGAGAGTGTGAGCAGCCGAAGGGTTCTCTGTCCACACTAGGAGAGTGTGAAAGGACGAAGGATTCTCTACCCACACTTGGAGAGTGTGAAAGGATGAAGGGTTCTCTGCTCACACTAGGAAAGTATGAAATGATGAAGGTTCTCTGCCAGCACTGGGGATAGTGTAAAAGGATGACGGTTCTCTATCGCACCGGGTAGTGGTGGAAAGAGTGTTTGTAAATGTTTCTCCACCTTACTGTGGGTGCAAAAGGAGAGTCACTATTGGTATTAGTGCAATACTCGGAGGGTGACTCTAGGGAGTGGATGTAGGTCTGGTTTTGACCAAACCAATATAAACCTCATGTCTTTATTTTTTTGCTGCCTTTTATTTTTGTGTTTTTTAATTTTAAAACTGTGGTTGAAAAACATTTTCTATAGAACTCATTAAAGTTTATTTTTTGGTTTAAAAATTAAAAAGTGGGATTTTTTTTTAAATTACCAATTCACCCCCCTCTTGTTTAGCCATAGGACATAAGCTTAGGTCTAACAACCTAGTTCATAAAAATCAAGTTTCAATAGCTTAGCTACTAACCTGAGACTCTATCAACAGATAGTGGGGTTAAGGTTAAGGATTCAACTACCCTATTAAGCTTTTCATATATACTCAATTCAGGACCGTTACTTTGAAGCTTGGAATTGTTACCCTCCTTGTCACTACTGAATCTAAGGTGAGATCAAACTTTGGAGGTGGATTGATTTTCCTATAGTCAAAAGCAATTCTAGCACCCCTCTTTTTTTATTCTTCATCAGAACTTGTCTCAAGTTTGATGTACATCGGGGTATTCCTTTTTTCAATTGAAGCACAACCTCGACTACATGCTCTTTGGGCCATCCTCCCACCTCTTTGAGGCAAATTATTTGGAGGCCTAAAGACCACGCGCTCGACGTCATCTTCACTACTTGAATTTTGTCTTTTTTTATTCTTGACCTTTTTTTTCTCAACCTTTGAATTGCTTTTGAACTTTGACTTTCTGCTTTTCCCTCCTTAATGTCAATCTCTATCTTAGATTTGGTAGTGGACCCTTTGGGAGCATAATATGTAGCATCCTTTAGATCCCAATTTATGTTCATTACATTGACTGATGCACATGGATCAATAAAAACCCTTGAGTTTGAAGAAGAGTTTGATTGTTGAGTGGGGATTTGAATCAGATCTGTGGAAACAACTTGTTTTCCTTTTCTTGTGGAGGAAGCCTAGGGGGTAAAACCTTACCACCACGTAGCTGTACTTACATGATTTCATTGGAAGGACAAGCTACGGGGAAGTCTACACTCTTCTTAGGTGATTGATTGTCATTTTATGAGTGAGAATCTGAATCCGAGATGTCTATCACAACGGGACTCCCTTGAAAGTTAATTTCAGGGGTGTCACCATCTGATAAGACTTTAGATTCATTTTCCCCTTAAGGGGCCAAATCTGGAGAGCTAAGTTTTTGAACTTCTTGATTGCTCTTAGCTAGTTCTAGGTTATTTTCAACAGAATAGTCATTTGAAAGTACATTCTCAATATTAATCATCAAAATTTGAGCAGAAGGATCTTTCTTTTTATTTGATTTTTGACCCTTTGCCTTTGATGGGGCAAAGTAAAAGTTAGATAACTTCAGCGGGGCTAGTAGTTTTTAGCCACCATCCACCACTTGTATAGATCTCTCATCAACAAATTTCCTCTATACAAAAATTTCACTCTTTTCATTTTTATTTATTATAGTAGTTCCTACAACTACTGGAGAGGAAAATGTCCCAACATCCTCCTACGATGCCTCCAGGTCAACCTCCCAGATTAGGCCCCGGGCTCTCGTCGGTAGCTGTTGAGAAAGATTAAAAGACTGGTTAATCAACTTTTTAAGTGCCCAGGATAATATTATATCCCAACCATCTTCAAGGGACAAAGAAAGATTAGATTTTTTACCTGAAATGGATTTGATAGACCCCTGATATGGATCAACCATGTACTCCTTTGGAATTATGATGTTACTTTGATGGAAGTTCCTCTCGAGCCAGTCCTTGAAAATAAAGCAGTCCTCGATTGTATGGCCCAACATGCGGTGGTAAGCACAAAAATTAGGGTCATCCACCTTATTTGCCTCCTTCGGCTTCTTGTCCTCTAGCAATTGAAAGTCTAGCTTATTTTGAAGACTTTTGAAAATTTTCCTTACCGATTCTCTTTCAAAGGGATACGGACGAGCCAATCTATCTTTAATATACATCGGGTAAGGTCCTCTAGTGGGTTGAGAAGTTACCTGAAATGGTTGAGATTTCTGAATTTGTTGATCTTGAGGATTGATTGATTGAGTATTAAGTGGTTTCTTTCCTTTGTCAACCATTGAAATCATCGCTATTCTCTTTTTAAAAGACTTCAATGGTTTATTAGCTTTCTTATCTTCAGCAGAATCCTTCAGGAATGGCATTTTAGAAGCATCTTCCTATAGATTACTAGCTTTGTTAAGAAGTTTTTCAAAGGTTTTGATTGTAAACCCCTTTATAAAAAAAGCAATAGGACCATGGATATTCTTCAGAAGAATCTCCACTGCATGTTGCTCTTGCAATTGAGGTTTACATTTCATCGAGAGGTTTTGCCACCTCAAGATGTAGTCAACCAAAGCCTCGCCCAATTTTTTGCTTTTCGATGACTAGATTGCCAACGGTTACATGTTGTTCAGCTCATGAGAATATTTTTAAGAAGTGACCCTCGAGCTCTATGAAAGTTTTTACTAAACCATTTGGTAAATCTGCATACCACTCAAAGCAATACCGGACAGACTACTCACAAACTAGCAAAAGAGTAGAGCATCCGACCCTCCTGCATTACAACAGCTTGCTCGAAAATGGGCCAGATGCTGTCTTGGGTTTTCTAAACCATTAAAAACTTTTAAAAAAGGTGATATGAAGCCCTTCGGGTAATGAACCAAATCATATTCCTCAGGGTAGGGTCTACCGTTTGGAATAGATACAGTTCCTTGAGAATGAGTTAGGGCCTCCCTTACCTGGGTTTCAATCATTAGTCAATATCTCTATATGCTGGAGAAACAAGAGAAGTAACCTCTAGAAGTTTTGGATTCAAATATGACTTTCTGCTGTGCTCGCCCACTGTGTGTATTGTAGGCTACAACTGCTCAGGTTTAGATTGTTGTGACTGAGTAAGCTGATTCTGTATTTGTTCGACTCTTATCATCATATCCTCGGCCTTTCTCTCAAGACTCTTGATATATTCATCCTTTTCCTTCAGTCTGATAGAACTGTCTAGTGAGAGAGAGCTTTCCGATTCTAGTGAGAGAGACTCCGGCATTCTAGTGAGAGAGAGCTTCATTTTGGTTTGAATTTTTTGATTCCTTTGTTCATGTTTAGCTTGAATGGTTGTGGAGGGTTATTGGTCATCAACTAATGATAGTCGGAAAACCTCCACTCCTAACTCGATGAGGTGTCCTAATGATTTACATCATTATGGAACCAAAAGCACAAGTTCTGCATATCGGGATGGATTATTTAAACAGAGAGCTTTGATCATCAATGAAGGTTGGTTGTGCAAGAAGCAAGATATTATTTTGGTGATTGGAAAAGGGAAGGAGGTATTTACATCCCAAGATATGAAGGATTCGTATGTCCATACATCTCCGACCAGAAATATTTTGAAGGAGATATCTTCTTCGATTGGCTTAAATTTGAAAGTTAACAGATTTACAACTATTTCTAAAAATGAGCCGGATTTTCAGGATCCTTCAAAATTGAATTCTGAGATGAAGACTCAAGACGAAGATCTTAATGCTGATGTTGAAGTGCAAATTGAATATGGTAGAATTTTAAAAAGAGCGGTACTCATGGATGCTGCTCCAAATGTAAGAAATTTGAATTTTGATCTAGAAAATTATTGATTATCTAACAACCATATTAAAGTAAATCATGTGGAAACAGCTAATGATGAGGAGGATGATGCAAATGTTGTCAAGTTGAATATGGAGAAGGTAAGTGATAATGTCAAACTTCTTCAAAAATCCCTTGTAGTGAAAGTTTTTGGAAAAAAAAAATCCTTTTTCAATTTGTAGCATTGAATTGAGGAAACAATGGAATATATTTGGATCTTTCCATCTTACTTCATTGGGTTTAGATTGGATTTTATGTTTTTTCCAATCTTCTCAAATAATGGAAGAAGTTTTAAGTGGAGGTCCTTGGTTGGTGGGTGGACACATAATTGGGGTGGATAAAAGGTCACCCCAATTTTCACCTACCTCACTAAAAGGTTTATCTTCACCGATCTGGATCAGGTTGCCTCATCTTCCTCTACATTGTTGGGATGAAAAGAATGTTACAAATATTGTTTTAAAAATTGGTGTTTTAATGTTTTTGGATGGCAAAATGTTTAAATGGGGGAGACGAGAATATGGAAGAGCTTATGTTCGTATTAACCTTGATTCTAAACTAGCTTTTGGTGTTTGGATTGAGGGTCCTTTTGGAAAATTTTTCCAAAGAGTGGAGTATGAGAAAATATCATCTTTATGTTTCAAACGTGGAAAGATAGGCCATAAGGTTAAAATGTGTATGGAAGCTATCAATGAAGATCATAATAAAAATCTAAAGGAAGCTTTGAAGGAAGGGAACAAAGATTTGAGGAAAGAAGAATTAGATAAGGATCATTCAAGAGAATATGGTCCTTGGTTACATGTGAAATTTAAAAATAAAAAGAGGAAGAAATTCTAGAATCTAAGCTCTATGGCTGGTCTTGTAGATAAAATCTGTGCTCATGGTGATATGGAAAAAGAAAACAATTTTGAATTGCTTTCTCATAAGGATAAGAACAGATTGGAAATGGGAGCTTCAGAAAATCCAGTTGAGAAGATTATATCAGATGCTATGAATGATAATACAGAAGGGAAGGTAAATAAATCTCAGACTTTAAAACGTCCTACAGAAGATCAAAACATAAATATTTCTGGGAGAAACAAAAATTCTGAAGCTAAAGGTTATAAAGAATTACTTGTTGATGTTGCTGTTAGTATTCCTAATCAACTAGTTGAAGGTAAGAAAGGGCAAGATTATGAAGATGGTATGGTGGTTAATGGTACTAATGATTTTATCATGAGGAGATCCAGGATATTCCTAATCAGCTAGTTGACAGTAAGACTAGGAAAGACTATGAAGTTGGTATGGTGGATAATGCTACAAATGTTTTTTATCAAGAGAAGATCAAGGAAAACAAGATAGAATCAACAAATTCTAATGTTAGAATTGGAATTATTTCTAATTCTAAATCTAAAAACAATGAAGATTCTATGGAAAAGGTATGTAGTCCTTTGTCTAAAATTGGTAAAGTAAAATCTACAGAAGAATTATTTGAAGACGAGAAATTTCAACTACTGTCTAAATCATCCCTTATGAAGAAAAAAGTTAATAAAGATACAAGATTGTTTGGTCCTATTAAAGGAAGTCTTAGAGGAAGGAAGATGGACAATCTTGGTGGCAACATTGGTGCCACTACTTTATTTAAACAGTAAAATGATTGATGAAAGAAATTTTCTAGTTTGCTCGGTGGAGAGGTTGAAGATGGTGGAGCTTCTTAAAGATAGGCCTTGTGGAGATGTCAAGATCATTAGAGATATCTTGCTGATTTTCTATTTTCTTAGATTCATTACTTTTATTTTGTATATCATTCATGCTTTTTCTTTATTATATTTAAGCATAAGGTGGTATTTGGAAAAAGGATTTAGAATAATGGAAATTAAGATATACTCTATCTATTATTTTTTACTCAATTGGAAATTTTGGGATACTAATCAACCCTTTGAGTTGTTGAATCTTTGGTGTCCCCTCCACCCCTATGGGTTTCAAATGATAAGTAGAGGGACTTATTTTTATTATGAAATTTCCTCTTTTTCTAATAGTTCCATTATGCCTAGATGCTTGCTAATAAAGTCCTCCTTTTACTTTGTTATAAAAGGAGTGTCTAGTAGATTTCTTTGCTTGTAATGATTTCCTTTTTTAATTTTAAATGCTATATGCATTTTCTTCAAAAAAAAAAAAAAAAAAAGACAGAACTGTCTGAATCTGAGTCAACCACTGTTTATTCTTCCTCTTTACCAGATCGGTGTTTAGAAGGCTCAACATCCTTAGTTGATGCTCGAGTTTCCACCATATGAATATCTGCTACTAGATCTTCCTCCATCAATAAATCATCATCATCTGGATTAAAGCTTCGACGGCTTTCTTCTTAAGAATGTCTCTGATTTCTTATACTACCTCATCAACTGGTCTCCCGTTAATTACCTCAGCGATGATTGGTAAGTACCTTTATAATCCATTATTTGATCAAACTCTTCTACATCCAGTTTAGCGAAGATGTCTTGAACTTTGATGTCCTCTTTAGTTAATTGTTCTTCAACTATTTGATCCAACATTTCCTCATCAGGATCTTGAATTGTCTCCTCCCCTCCGACTGTCCCAAGGTCAGTAGTCGCAAGGGTGACATCCTTAGTGGGGTGGGGGATATCCATCTTAATTGGTGATGGAGGAGTTTGAACAATGCAAGCTCTAACATCAATTAGAATAGAATCCTCACATCCCTAAACTGGGAGGTTGGGGACCTCTACTGATGACTGAATAGGAGGTTCTCTGATTTGAATTCCAATAGATATGTTAAACTTCTTTCGTATATATGACTCATTTGGTGACATGGGCCTCTTTCCCTTGACATCAACTGGCTTCGGCTCCTTAAGAACTTCTTTAGATCTGGCGATCTCTGGGGCTATCTTGGACAGTTTTGAAGGTGGGGTCGGTGGTCTACCGCTAAGAGGCGACTCTGGCCAGACCTAGTTAACACTATCTCCTCCATCTTTGCAGATGGGAGGCGAGGCACCCAATGATATCCATGTACTAGAACTGAAGTCACAGGTTGCTTAACAAACTTCTTATTTCTCCTCATTGGCTGAGGGGTCAAGTTCTTTGCTTCAAACTTTTCTTCTTTCAACACCTCTTTCTCAAGCTTATGTGATATCACCCCCTTCAAGTGTCTCACATATTGTTCCTTAATCTGTCCTATCTGAGCAGCATACGTATGGATGATATTCCTCAACATTCTAGTCCTCAAAGTAAGCTTTTCCTTTGGAGATCTCTTAGCTGAGTAATCTACTAGGCTAGGTGAAGTGATAGCTATCCAAGTAACTCTCTCCTCCCCCTCAGTAGCTACAAGGGGGTGAAAATGACTCCCTTTTAGGAGTGGAAAAGAGGCAGGGATTTGCAGCTCCTCAGTAGCCTCAGGTTCGACTTTCAATAAGGCCTTCAGCTCGGCCATCTTCTTTGACTTGGTGATTTTCTTTCTTACCCTCCTAAGATAGTTCTTATTAGCATTCTTACTACCATAGTGGGTCTCAAAACTCGAGGACCCTTTCTTAGATACTATTTTGCCTTTAGTGGCGACTTCTAGCTTCTTCTCTTCCTTGAAAAATCCTTTGGGTGCAGAAGCGAGATCTAGAGCTGACCAAAGGTTAGGAGGGGCATCATTTCCTGCTCTTATAGCTAACTGAACTATCGGGGCATCCTTCTCTCCCTCAACAGCGAGGTCTACTAGAGTATTCCCATTCATTACTAGTCTTAGAGATTTAAACCCCACTCCAAACTAAATCAAATTCTCAAGAATCAGTTCTTCAATAATTAAGTCACGGTCCATTGAGAACAATAGTTTTCCAACCATTTCAGAAGAGTTGATTATCAAAGATTTGGAAAAGAGAAGATTTGAATTTGATTTTGAAAAGAAGTCAATATCTTATTATGTATATTGAATTATAAGAATTATAATTCGGTGTATGACGATAAGATATAAAGGTTAACTTTGATTTAAAGAAAACTTGAGTTTTCATTGTATATGTCTAACAAGAAATGAATATTGTAGAAAGTATATAACAATGATAATTCAAGTTTGATTTTAATGGACTTTGAAAGGAGGTTTGGATTTTAGAAGATTTTCCTCACTTTTTGAAACTCAATATATTGAATTTGATTTCAACATAATGGTTTAAGGATTTTGAGAGGAAAATGTAAGAATTTTCACTCGACTCTTTTACTTTGGCGATCAACTCAGGGTAAAATGTCAAAGTCTGAATTTGATAAAATGATTGATTCTTAAGTTTGAATTTAAAAATGATTGAATTTACATTGTACATGTTATACCACTAGGGGGTGTTGTAGTAATATATGTAACAATGAGAATTGAATTTGATTCAAAAGATGAAAATTCAAAAATCCGGCAACATTTCCCCTTATTTTTGGAACTCACTGTGTTGAATTTTTCATTCAACAAAAAGGTTCACAATAATTAGGGAAAATTTTAAAAAGTTGACTCGACTCTTTTCATTCCCGTTAGTGGCTTAGGAATGGAATGTCAGAGTTTGACTTTGCTGGAAGAATTGAATTTTTGAATTGAATTTTATATTTGACCACATATATTGAATCATAAAGATTACAATCCAATATGTAGCAATACGACGTAGCAATTGCTTAGAATTTGAGAAGACTTGAATTTTACTAATGAATTAGAAACTTTGATTTTAAAGTTGAAGAACATTTCTATAAGTTATATAACTTAGCACACTATTGATTAATCTAAGCATGCGAGTTTCTAACATTTATAAAAAGGTTTGAAAAGAGCTAGGCCTAACTCTTTCGCTCTACCAATCAGGTTGGAGGCAAAATGTCAAAGCGTGACTTAGAGGGAGGTTTCCTACACTCACCTCTCATTTGACATGTCTTAATTGAGTTGGCCACACTCACCCAAGAGAGAAATGAGAGAGGGACCAACAGAAAGAAGGGTAATTAAAACTACCCATTCAATAAAATTTATACCGCTATTAAAGATGGAGAGAGAGATGTTCTCCAGTGGAGTAGCCATTTTTTTGTTTGATTTAAAAGTGTATAGTTTTGAAAATATTAATTTTCTTTGGGAATAATTTAATACTGATATTTGAATTTTAATTTTAGAATCAAACATCAATTAGTGATGATATATCACCTTGAAAGGTGAAAATAAAATCTCTTAATGAGTTTAGATTTAGAATTATAAATTTTATCATGAATATCATAGTCAAATTTGAGAGAGAACTATATATGATCCCAAAGGATCAAAATGGTGTTAAATCAAATATTTCACTATGATAATTTTGATATAGTTTCATTAATTTCATACTCAAATTCATATTAATGATTGATATGTCTCCCCGGAGGAAGAAAGTATCATTCATTGCCTATTATTCAAATACGATAATAATTATTGCCATTTTTTTGTATTTTTCAAAGAGAATTAATTAAAGGTTTTGAAAACTTAATTTTAAAAATTAGATCTGGGTTTCGAAATCTCCTACGAGTGCAAGCACTCATAGTTAATTACATCATAGGAAACCGAAGTCTCATGCGAATACTCTTGATTAAAATAGCAATAAAAATTTCATTTAAGATTTCAAAGTTAGATATCAAAGGAAGGTAAGGTTAGGAATTTTAAATGGGATTGAATCAAAATTGAGCACTTATTTTTAGAGTCAAAGGAAGAAGGGTAGGAGGTGTTTTAAGATTCTGAATTACTTCAGAAACACCCCAGCCGATCCTAAGTGTTGGGCTCAAATTTGATTGAAAATATATTTTAAGTTTGAGTGATCAATTTTATTAGAAAATTGGGATTCAAATTCACAGAGGTTGAGGTCCTATAGCCCGAGCCTGCCTCATAACCTAAGTCTAAATTGGGTATTGTAAAGTAACCCAAACTTAACTAATGCAATGAAAATATGGACTTATCCCAGCCTGGATTGGGGAGCCCGCTAAACCAGCTAGGAACTTTAAAAATATGTATCAAGTCAATTATGAAAGAATGGTTAAGGAAGTGAATTAGATTAAGTTTGAGGAGAGCGGGGCGGACATCTAGAGTGAATCCTAATTATCCCCTTTGACTTATCTTGGGTATTTGATATCTAAATAAATGCAATTAAAGATTAGACTCTTTTAAGTTTGTTACTAATGCGATGCATGTTAGTCGACTCGATTGAATGCATAAATAAAAATGAAGCAGTTTAAAAATTTGGCTTAGAAAATAAATTTTTCCCTAGAGATTGCACAACATCCCCTTGACAGATCTGCACCCTCATAGGTTAGGTGGCCTGCCAAAACCTACAAGCGGGGAGGTGTCTAATAAAGTAGAGAAGGTATAATATGATGAATGAAAAACCCTCGGCGAGTCTGAGCTTATTTCTTAGGACTGTTAGAGTTTCTATCTTATCTTAAAATTTTTAAATTTAATTAATGTAGAAGAATTGTGGACTGGTGCTTATGAGTCTACAATCATACTCTAGGTCAAATCAAAATCTACATGCAGATAAAAAGACTAGAAAAACATATAGTTTCTATTACACAATTAAGTAAACAAATCAGCTAAATTAATTATTCAAATTGAAAGACCATAGGCAAGAGACTTTTAATATTATATCCCAGAATTACAGAAAAGTAAAGTGGTTGGGCACCACTGACAATAACCCGGATTCTATCCCTAAGACTTAAGTGATTTTAAGATTTGGAATTCTTATTATTATCCACTTCTTCGTCTTCTCATGAGCATCTTGATTCATCGGTTATGAATATCCAAATTAAAAGAAAATCCCCCTTGAACGGGGTGTTATCTTTCCTCTTTGGATATTTGAAGAGTATTCTAATTTGATCTTCTAAATGGAAGAAGACTCTCCCCTTTAGGGTGTCTTCTCCTCTTTGGAATTCAAGCTGGATATAAATATCCATATCTCAAATCACTTCTATAATTACAACTCAAATAAAATCAAATTACATTTAATAAAAGAAGAAAATTCTAGACTCGATCCTGTAGGGTTATCTTAATAATCAACAGTTATATATATAGTCTCAAGTAATTGATATTTTAAAATTAAAATGCATAATTATAGCCACACTTGGCCATGTTCTTTTTAATTTAAAAGGGGGTATTATGCGCAGCAAGCACCTGTGCAAGCCATAATATTTTTTTTTATTTAATGCCCCCTTTAAGTACTTAATTGAAGTTGATTGGTGTCCTGGTTGGTTCAAAGGCTTAAGAGAATTTTTAGATTTTAGTTCAAATGTTAATAGCTTAAAGTTGATTTTAAAATGTATTTTAAAGAGTTATAGGTTAACACCTTTGTTTTTTATCGAGGCCGTGAAGTTTATTGCTCCTTCCTTGGGGCTAATTTAATAGCCACGTAGGCTTGGGTTACCTAGTGGTACCCGATATGATTAAGTGATATTATTTGATTAATGTTTGAAGGTTAATGAATTTTAATTAAAATTAGTTGCTAGCAGGTTTTAAGGTTTATTAGAGATTTCTGGAGTTTTAAAGTGATTTTTAAGTTTTAAGAATTTTTTTGGATTATTTTAATCATTTAATTAAGGGGCCAAAAGTTAACTTTTTAATTAAGCTCAAATTCTAGAAAGTTAGTATTTTATTAAAATATTAGACCTTAAGATGGGTTGTTAGATACTAAGTTTGTTGAATTTGGATTTTTCTATATTTATTTATGTTGGTTTAAAATTTTGACTTGATTTTTACTTAAGATTTGACCAAAAGTTAACTTTTTTTAATTTGAATGATTTCTGGAAGTTTAATATTTTTAATAAATATTAGACTTTATTACTAGTTGAATGCCTTTAAGTTTGTTTAATTTGGATTTTTCTAGAATTAGTTATGATTTCTTAAATTTTGTGTATTTATTTATTTTTTTAAAATTGATTCAATTAAGGGGGTTTTAATGGTTTGCTCCAAATGAAATCCAAACTCTTTGAAATTAACTCCAAAGGTCACGAATGACCTAAGGAGAGATTCTCAAGTGTTTGAAAATATTTTAGAATTTTTATTTAATTAAATTAATTAAATATTTAATTTCAATTAAAATTAAATTAAGTATGGGTTTGCTGCCAAATTAAGTTGGTTTTAATTTTTGTTGATTAAGGATTCAATTCTGGTTAGTTAGAGGCATTATTTATAATTTTTGGATTTAAATTTGATTTATTAGAATTTTTTGAATGTTTAAAGCTTAATTAAGGGTTTAAACTTAAGAAAATTAATTAAGGTGCTTAGTGATATCTAAAATCAGTGAAACGTTTTCTATGGGCTGACAGTGTCACTAAGTTTAAGTGTTCAAAGTTTTGAGTCAAAAGGATGTTATCCTAATTTCTAGAATTAATCTAAATTTTCTAGACAAAGGTCCTTAATTATTGTCCTTAACGATGTCACTAAGCTAAATAGGTTTGAATCAAGTTTCTATCCCTTGAACTTAACATGTATACATCACACATAAGAATAATCAATTATTAAATCTAGGAGAGCCTTAGACTAATTGCGAGTGTGTGCACCCTAAGCATGCAGGGATTAACATGAAACATATAATTAAATATAAGATTAGTGAATAATAAAGAAATGATTATTCACTAGTCATCCCCATTAATTTTATTCAAATGTGTTTAATCTAGGTTTAAAATCCCAAGAGGATTTCTCAAAGGTTCAAGATATATATATATATATATATGTGTGTGTGTGTGTGTGTTCTAAAATAGACTTAAATATATATATATATATATATATATATATATATATATATATATATATTAAATACCTATATATTTAGATATAAGTTTTTAAAATAAAATAATTGAAAATATTATTAAAATAAATTTTAAGGTGTTGAGAGATCCACTGATTTTCAAAGTCATTTGAAAATAAAATTTATTTTGAAATTAATAAATATACTATTTAATTAAATAGTAATTAAATATTAAGATATTCAAATAATTCAAATTAGTCAAGAAAAATGAATATTTTGGTTTTAAAATTAATGTTAATTTAGAGTATTTTGAATTTCAAGAATTTTGACATATTACTTATAATTTTCTAAAATAATTTGAATTTTTAAAGCTTAAGGTTAAATATATTATTTAAATCAATTTAAATTAATTAGTATTCAAAAAACACTTCTCAACATAAATTAAATTAAATCTTAAATATTTATAGAATTTAAAATTATTTAAAAAAATTTTAAAATTTAAGTTTAATTAAATAGTATTTAAATACTTATGTATTTAAATATTTGAAAAACAATTATTAAAACATTGTTTTGAATTTCATTAAACATTTTAGATTTTTTTTAAATATTAGCTTAAAATAATTAATATTTAAAATATTTCAAAATATGTTTAATATTATAACTTAATATTAATTTTAAATTAACATTTTTTATTTTCTAATAATATTTATATAAAATAAATATTTTTAATAATTTTAAAATAATTTTAATTAATTTTTAGAAGAGATCTATAATTAAAAATGATTTAAAATTAAATTAAACCATTTTTATTTAACTAGCGGCATCGGCGGACCACGTGGCCTCCTTTGATTCATCCAATAAAAAATGGCGGCAGAGCGGTACGCGTGGCATCACCGGATTGGCCGCTGCAAACTGTGGCCAATCATTGCCAATCAATGTCGAATGATTGGTTGGCAGTGGGACACCCACATGCAATCCACTTATCAGCGTCAGTATCCCGCCGCAGTCGTTAGATATGCGAGATCCAACGGCGGGGATTAGATCCCATCATTTGATCTCAGTTGAGAGAGATCAGACGGTGGAGAATCAATCCCGTGGTAATAAGTTGACAGCCAAGATATATTCGAACAACCAATCAAATGAGAGATCGAATACACGGTCGGATCAGGCCTCGGAATGGATAGTTCTGCGCCTTTAATCTCCTGATCAACGGTCCAGAAAATGTACGCTCGCAAGAAGCTATGAGTGAAGTCCTAAATCAAATTTTTTTGCTCATTCATTCAATCTGATTAACAAAACTTGATGAAATTTTAAACCTAGATTCTCTAGGTGAACAGAAATAATGGGGATGTCTTTGTATAATTTTAAAGGCACTTAATAAAAATTTATTTAGCACTAAGTGTTCTAACCTAGGGTTTGGGCTTTACCTTGATTTAATGGACAATTTACACCGCTTTTGGATTCTCTGAGCTTGTAGACTATCCACGCTTAAGTTCCCAGTTGAATCCACATTCTGAAAAGCCACGGATTGCCTGGAATGAGCCTTAGATGGATTGGGAGTTGGCCTCGCCAGAAGTTCGTCGGCAATGGATTTGAATGGCTAGATTCAACTTAGGATATGTGGAGTATATGCTTAAGGGATTGAATGAGTAGAGAGCTCGGCTAGAGGGATTTGAATTTGGAGAGAGAGGGTTCAAGTGAGAATGAGACTCATTTTGAGTCTTTTTCCCTATTCAATCCACTCCAGATTGAATGGAGGGCTAAGATTTATTTGGTTGGACTCCAGATGCCCTCCACCTGTCCAAGGAGTTGGTAGGAGTAGGGGGATCAAGGACAAGGGTACATCCTACGTGGAAAGTCCATTTTGTCTCACATGAGCTTATAGAAATGATAGTAGCCGTTTGATGTTGATCAAAAGGCTGAGGGGATCATAAGAAAGTTCCAGAAGCTTATTAGGACAGCTAGAGGGTTTAAGGATAGAGAGGGATTAGCTTAAGATGGGTTTTGACAATCTTTGACCACTCCTTAAGCTTGATTTGATGGTTTGACTAGTCCCCATGCCACATGGTAGCTAATGTGGCATGGGAAGGGGCTTGGCAGCTGGTTGAGTGTGCTGGTGTTGAAAGGGATTTGGGTTTGAGGGATTTGATCAAGGGTTTAAGTTATTTAGGAGCTACTTTAACCCTCCATTGACTATTTGACCAGTCAATGGGTCAATAGTTACTGACATGGCACATAGAAATGTTTTATGAGCTGGTTGGAGTGATTTGAGATTTCTTAAAGATCAAATATTGGAGTTTGAATGAACACATGGGAGTTTAATGGGATTTGACCAAACATTATATGGTTGACTTGGTTAATGTCACTTGGATTTGATTGACCAAGGTTTATGTCATGATTAAGCCTTGGTTTGAAATTGATTAGAAGCTTGAAAGGGGTTAGATAATTTAAATTGGTTGAAATAACCCATTAATTGCCTTAAGGGAGTTTTGAGTCAACCTAGGTTGACTAGATCAACCAGATTGACCCAAAAGTTAAAATTAGGCTCAACCAATTTGTTCTGATATTTTGAGTCTGTTGGAAGCAATTCTAAGGTCTAGAAAGGCCAATATGGTCAAATTGCCTGTTTTGATCCATAAGGGCCTATTTAGTCAACCTTGGTTGACCTGGTCAACCAGGTTGACCCAGGGTTTGGGTTTAGGTCCAACAAGTTTGGTTTGATATTTGAAAATTGTTGGAAGTGGTTCCAAACAATTTGGTGGTCATTTGGTTTGAAATTGGTATTTGAATCGTTAAGGGGTATTTTGGTCATTTTGATCCCTGATCAATTGGGGGTCAAAATGGGTCCACCAAAGTGTATTTTAATGTTCAATGAGTCACAATCAAGAGTCTGGAAGTGATTGGATGCTTTGTAGAAAGCTCCAAGGTCAAAATCCACTAGGTGGCAGGCTTAGTGGCATATGCTGTAAATATTTGAAGGTTTTACAGCATTTGGATTTCAATTTAATTTTTGGGGTTAGAGAGCTTAGAATGAGCTCAAATTTGGAGGGTTGCCTTTAGAGACATGTCTTATCACTTTTCAAGTGATAGACTCTAAATCATAGGTCATTTGGTTAGATTTTGAAGTGTTTGAAAAAACCTTAAAAAAGGCTTTTAGGGTGGAGCCTTTAGCCTTGGATTTTGGGTTTGAAAGTATGGATTTGATTATAGGGTCTGGATTAGATCCTAAGATCAAGATTGGTCCTAGTGACCTCATAAAAAAATGATGTCAACAATCCTGGATGTTCCACGTGTTTGTTCTATATGATATAGTCAGTCAATAATCATACAAGCTGACTTCTCGGGATGATCGCCCTATGTCTAATCATCCAGTATAATATCATATCATTTTGGATAATAGGTCCACCTTTTTAACCAATCATTTAGATGAATTAATTACACCTGATTTTCCTAGACAATATTACTATTGCCTTGGACAATCCGGCTGATTCTATATAAATAGCCCAAATTCATTGTTTCTTCATTACTCTAATTTGTCCAATATTTCTTCCCTCTTACATAAGATCTAAATCTTTGCAATGACTATAGGTAATCTATCTCAATCAATTTTTTAAAGTTCCTTTCAGCATCAATCCAAGATTTTGTTGAGGCAGCTGATGAAGATGCCTATAGTAGAGTTAAGGATGTTGGAATCACTCCCTTTAAAATCTTCAAATAGGAGGACCTACACTTTAAGTACTATGTAAAACTTAAAAAGTAGTTCATAATAGAAGGGATAAGCGAGAGTAAGAATGAAGGTCAAAGTGGTATGAGCGAATAAGCGGCTAGTAGTAAATAACCTACCAAAACTTTCATGATTTTCTACCCTTGTCCACTACTGGAGAAAAAATTCATGTTTTATCTATAAATTATAAGTTTGATTAGACCCCTATCAACATTACCCTTAGGGAATCTAATAATAACCACTATATTGCCCATGTTAACACTCTAGTTCAGGATGCTCACATCAGCCAGCACATACTTAGAAACTCTATCATCCCTAATGTTGGTGATTGAATCAATATTTCTCCCGCTCTTTCTCTTTCAACTTACTTCATAATGGCTAAAATAGACTTTAATGAATCTTATCTTTTAATTTGTTATCTTTCAAATTTGACCTATATTAGAGATCCTAAATATAAGTGCATCCAATATGGCCTTTGGATAGATCATAGCTTTTGTCATAGAATATAAATATAACTTCTAATTTTCTACACCATCGAATCATTTCCAGTCTTCTATTCTGATTCCTCCTTCCATGTCATTTAAAGTTCATTTTGCTGTCAAGCTTGCAACCTAGAAGCAGATGAACATGAGGAAGGTCCAACAGCTGCCCCTATCCTCCAACACTTCTAGATAGATCAGCTGGTTGAGAGGTTTAACCATTGGTAGGCTAGGTTTGAGTCCTATGTAGCCGCTTAGGAGTAGAAACAAGCCTAAGACTTAGTTTGCTTTGATGCCTATGTAGCCTCGTAGTAGGAGTAGCATGACTAAGATATGGTCTAGTTTGGAGAGCAATTTGTTTCCATTCACAGTTTCTTTCAGCCACCACCACCACCTCCTCCACTTAATCAGGGTGGTTTCTTTTTCTAGTTTGCTTCTTCTTTTTGATTTGTTTTGTTTGCTCCCATGTGAGTGCTATTCTTTACTTCTATACTTCTATGATGTCTTTTCTATATGTCATCAACAAGCCTAAGACTTAGTTTGCTTTCAGTTGTTTCCTCCTTTTTGTGATGTCAAAAGGGGGAGTAGTAGCTTATTATTAATTACCTTCATATTCTATTTTAATGAAGTTTGTTTCCTATTTACTATTTAGTTAGTTTTCCATTTAGTGTTCCTGTTTAATGTTTTGCATTTTCTTAAAAAAAATCACCTCTCTTATTTGTTTTCAAATTGGAATACTAAATGGGAATAAAAAAATACATTTGAAAACTCTTAAATAATAATATTTTCCATCATAAAAAAGGGAGAAATTATTGCAAATATGGGCCTAATTATTGAAATTTTGATGATAACAAACATTATGGTTTCTTTACTACTACTATTATTGCATATCTATATTGTTTGCCCTGCTTACTAACCTTTTAGGTCCATAAGTTCATATACATTGAAAATAACCTCTAGATTGGATAGACTAAGGTTGAGTTTGTCTGTAATTTTAATTTTAATGTACTTTATACCTTTCATGAGTCAAGTCAAGTATCTGGTAGAACCCAAGCAAAGTAACCTTGCTCACACACACTCAAGGGAGTTTGCTGGTGAGTTAGAGAATTTTTTTAGTATTTGACCTAGTTATATAGAACTATTTCTATCGCACTAGACGATTAGCTAAAAAAAATACCCAAATTAGGGCATCTCTATTAATTAAGAGTGATTAAGCTAATCATACTATATGATATGTATCATAGGATGATCAATTCATATTGTGAAAAATGGCTGCCAATCATAATTTAGGCAATATTTTAATTTTAAATTTTGTACATATTATATAGGATGATCCTCAATATCCTGGATGATAGATGACAATCATGCCTAAATTAATTCTTTGATTAGGAGAATAATTATGGTAAAATTTGATTTGATTTGATCATACATGATGATCAGTAAAGATCATCCTATATGATAGAGAACATGTGTGGGATGATAAGGGATTGCCACATATCATACTAGACAAAGACCATAGTTTTTAAAATCTTTTGCTGTTGGGTTGACTTATGAGAGAGCTTAGAGAAGGAAGAGAGTAGAGCTTTGAGAGAGAAAGAGAGAGAGAGAGAGAGGGAGAGAGAGAGAGAGAGAGAGAGAGAGAGAGAGAGAGAGAGAGAGAGAGAGAGAGAGAGAGAGAGAGAGAGAGAGAGAGAGAGATCCTTGTGAGGGGAAGTTATGAGGGATTTAGAAAGGTTGCTCTAAGCAAGGTTTCCACCATCTTCATCAAGCTTTTCCTTAGTTCCATGGTGGATCTAGGGAAATTTTTATCAGCATCAGGTTCAAGGTTCTCTGCCTACTCCAGGAGGGAGTAAAGGATTTCAAGATTCTATACCTACTCAAAGAGTGAGTAAAAGGATTTCTAGGTTCTCTGCCTACTCCAGAAGGGAATAAAAGGATTCATGGTACTCTACCTCATTGAGTTAGTGGAAAGATTTTGTAAGGGCTTCTCCATATTATTGTGGGAGCAAAAAGAGAGACACTACTTTTAATGCAATACCTGAAAAGGAGGATTCTAGAAAGTAGGCATTTGTCAAGTTGACTGAACCACTATAATTCTAGGGTGTTCTTTCTATTTACTTTTTCACATTTAATTTTTGCATTATTCTATGGTTTGTTATGTGGTCAAATTTTCATATTTTTGTTATTATGAAATTAGTGTTGCTTCTACATAAATTGTTTGTTTTAAAATATTCAAAAATATTTTAAAAAGTTTTTCTTCTTGCCTTATGAAATTTTTTAAATAACAAATTCACAGTCTTGGTTTTCCTCGGGCTAGTTCATAAAGGTTTAACAACCCTCGCAAACTTTCAATATTAACTTAAACAAAAGGGCCTATATTGATCTCAATTTTAAATGAGGTTAATTTTCTTATATCAAACATAAATATTTAATCATCTATCATTGAACCATACTTTAAACCCTAAATCAAACTTTTTATAATGCATTCACATAGTGTCCTAACCAATGATACATAAAATCATCACTTGACATTCACCCATAATTATCATTTGATCATCTGATCTATCACCTATTAATTATGACAATCACCAAATAATTATCTGTGATATGATCATTGCAATATTATAATTCCTTCAATTATTGATCTCTTTTGATCAATTCAAAACTAAATCAAAATCAATCCCTAAAACCATCAGTTAATTATCCTCCGTAAAAATAAATTGATCTCTTATTCAATTACTAATATTTATCAATGATTGTCAATGATCCGATCATTTCAAATCTTAAATTTGTCAAAGTTATTTTCTAAATCAAACCTAAATCAAATCCAGTGATAAAACTCATTGATTAATTCAACAATTAAAAATCTTGTGTTTGAACCGAACCCAAATCCCCTTGGTCAATAACCTATTTTTGGAGAAAGTTTTATAGCATTGAAACTTGACCAAATGACCTTGGATTTTTGATATGTCACTTGAATATTAATTAGGCATGTCCCTATGGTCAACCACATTAGTTTAAAGGCATTTAAAGACCCCTAACCCATAAAATAAAAATAATTTCCATAAGCTACAAAACCATAAAATATTTGCAATATATTTCACTGAACATGACATCTTATGATTTTTTACCTTGTAGGCCTCTCTAAACTCATTGATCATGATCATCATCATTAGCATGATTCATAAACAATATTGAACCTTGGATGAGCATGGTTAATCAAGGTTAGCCATAAAAACCCTTAAATCCAATACCTTGGAAATTAAACTTTCCTTAAACCTCAACATGGCTCAATCAAAACTATCCATATAACCTACACCAACTTATCCCAAATATGATTTGGAGTGCATTAAACTAAATCCTAAGACCTGGTAAACCTTGGTTGACCATGTCAACCTAGGTTGATCAAAGGGTCCTTTTATCCCTTAAACATGTATTTTGAACTAAATGACATTCCCATTGCATGGGTCCACAGTTAACAAACCCTAAATGACATTTGAAATGCACTAAACAAAATTCCAACCCTTAGTCAATCATGCTTGACCTAAGGGCCTCTTAAGCCCTTAAATATTCACTTTGCACTAAATGACCACACCAAGCCTTAGAATCACTTCCAACATGTCCAAAATGTTATTTGGTATGATTTAGACCCACCCGTGACCATTAATCAAACCTGGTTGACCAAAATAACGCCACACACTTTAAAAATTCATTTCTTATGATTTGGATCAAATCATTAGACCAAACTCATGGAGACTGTTCAAGAGATTTACATGAGTCCTAAAAAATTTCTAAGCCTTAGGCCTACATGCTTCATCTAATATGGTTGAACCAAATACTAAAAATGGGATTTTCTTAATCTAAACCCTTACCCTTATAATTGTTTTATGAAAATTACTGTATCAGGTGTATATTAACCCCATGCACACACCCATGAAGTTTGAAATCACGGTATGACTAGTTTTAAACGTATGGGTTGAACCAAGCCTCCTAAGACCCATTAAATGGAACTCGAACCCAACAAAACCCAATTTGGCCTGAGCAAGCACATGGGTGGACTCTAGAAGCTTCATTACATATTCCTAAACATCTCATGCCACATGGTCTATTGATGTGGCAATAACCTCGAAAATAATACCTCTCAAATGACTGGTTCAAGCCTACCTTACTCAACAAGCCACCAATTCTTTAAAACTCTCCAGAATACTCCTTGAGCTCTTATTGGTTAGTCCAAAATTGATTTGGAGGTGGTCTATAGTTTAAGTGGCAAGATCTCAATGATTAGGCACATTTTCTCTCTCCTATAAATACCCCCCATTCCAAAGGTCCAAGGGTTGATCAACTAATTTCCTAGCTACCAAGCATTCTCCCAAGCATCTCCTAAGTTCTTCTTAGCCACTTCTAGTTCAAGAAATCCCCCAACCATCAAGAGAGAGAAAGAAAGAGAGTGAATGGATAATTTCTCTCCACTTTTGATCTAGTCAGATTCAACTTAAGGTGTCTTGAAGCAAGTTGTAGAGGATCTTTTAAGCGTTCCAACAAGCCTAAGATCAAGAAAATCCAACCATATGTTAGTGAAATATCTTGATTTAAATTTTTATGATCAAACCTAAAGTTTTCTTAGATCTTAATATATGGAGCTTTGAATCTCCATGGATTGAAAATATAGGGTGCCACAATTCACTATTTCAAATTTCATCAAATTTGAATGATTGTATCGAAAGTTATAAGAATTTAAAGTTACTATTTTTTTAAAACTATTTAAATTTGCATGATCTAAACCATTTAATTGATCTTGTATTTAGATCAGACAACTTAAATCATGTCGGATGGATCTGTGTATTTGATGGGATTTAAACAGGCACCATTCCATTCAATTCGCTATTCACATGACACAATCAAGGTCGTCTATTATCCCCAAATTTAATTCGATGATATCTAGCTTGCTAAAGTTGCTAAGAGCGTGCAATCATATTCTATGTGTCACACCTAGTGTTAAATAGTGGCTGCAATGGCAATGATTATGCTGCTTTCAAATTTAATTAAATTTGAATTAAAAATTTAAAATGGACCTCAAATTTAATACATTAAAATATTCATTTAAATATAAAAATTCAATGCATGATTGAAATTCTATAAATCAGCAATCCAATGAATTAAATTAGGAAATAAACATTAAATAAATAATCAATGGTCACATGAATGAAATTTTTTAGGCAGGCTTACATCGAGTTGTGGGGCTATATGTCTTAGGAGGCCTTAGTCCTCACGCTCGTTGTGATAACATAAAACATATAATTTTTTAGAATGCATATCCTAAATTATAAACCATATAAATTAGTAAATAAATAATAAATAACTAATATTATCATTGATGAAGTTTTTAGGTAGGATTAACTCAAGCAACGGGGCTGTGTACAAAGAAAACCTTAGTCCTTGTGCTCGTTGTGGCAAACAAAGAACAAATTTGATAAAAAGCTATTTATAAATTATAAACCAAATAAATTACTAAATAAACATTAAATTAACCAACATTCCTATCATTATAGTTTTTAGGCTGGACTACCTCAAGTTATAGGTCTACATATTTTAAAGAGGCCTTGGACCTCGAGCCCATTATGAAAACACCATGAATGAATTTGATAGAATATAAATATTAAAATTATAAATTTAATAAATCAATGGCCAATAAAATTAAATCAAATTAAAAATCATTAATAAAAAATTAAAAGTTATATCTTCTATGCCCTTGTGCTTGATTCCTTTCAGGTGAGAATATATTTATTGGATTGAGAAGCTTTAAGGACCAAAATATTAATTAAAATGGAAGAATCCATGCTATCAATTTACCCAAGTTTTGAAGGGTTGGTAGTATTAGATTTTGAGTCTAGGATATACTTACAAACAATTTTTATCACTTAGGAGTTGTTGAATTCTATGTTCTTTAGAACCTAAAGATAAATAGCTTCAACAATCAAAATAATATTAAAAGAAATTGAAAATCTATAAATCATTAAAAGTTGATCTGAAACCACCCTTTAAAAACCTTAAATAAATAAATTCATTTATAGATGACTTTAAACTAATAAAGCTTAGGACCTATATAAGACACACAAACCTTTATATACACACTTAGATGATTTGCTAGGACCACCAACTCTAGCCTAGGCTAGGCCGATGCTTTAATTTGGTTTGCTTGTGGGGTTCTTTAAATAGAGGGTACTCATGTTTATATGCTTCCTTTATATACTATGGGTGTCATATTTAAATTTCTATTGGTGCACCAAATATCATAGTGAAAATTCAAAGTCACGCAATTTTATTTCAATTATATATATACGTATAAAACTGCTCACCTGAACATATCCTTTGTGCATATTATATACATAGTCTTTTATATTTATGCAAAGTAGCATATACTTAGGTGATGATGTATATGAAAACAAATATAAATATAAATATTTTAGATTTTTTTATTGATAGATTGAGTTGTGTATTGTCAAGAGTTCTAAGAGATTAAAAATTATTGTATATTCTAAAAAAATATTCTTCTTCATTTAATGATCATTATCATTTAGAATACTATAGAAAATCTTGCATCTAGAAGATTAAAGAACAAAAATAAATAATCATATTCAAATCTCCATTTTGTAGGCATGGAAATCCAGGATTGATGATGGTAGAGCCTGCACACTATTTCTTTTATGTAGAACCTTGGATGTACTCACAAATTATTAATAAATAATTTTTTTATGCATTATTATTCATGCATCATTTATTTGCGATCATATACATATTATTGAGCCATAATTATAAAGTTTTTGAATTATAAATCCTTGATCCTAGGATAGAGCCTATAAAATTTTTAGTTTTATAGTGATTGATTATGTATAGGATTGTTAGCTGATAGCTCACTCTATGCAAGCATAAGCCTAGATTTTATATACCTCCTGAATTTATGTACATTCTTTTCCTATCCTGTTATTTCAAAGTCTAAATTATAGAATCTAAATCTAAAATTTCCAATGTTACTATAGATTTTATAATCTAGAAACTATACATTAAAATTTTGTTTGCTTAATAATTTTTTATATTTATATGAAATTTAAAATCGTTATTCTTCACTTTAGTTGAGAGTATATTCTTAGGAGATATAATTAACTATAGGGGCTAGCCCCTATAGGGAGTTTAGAACCCATAATTGAAAGTTTGTTATGATTATTAAGCCCTTATGAAGTAGCCCGAGGCTAATCAAGAGGGCAGGGGGGTGTGAGTTGGTGGTTTTAAAAATTCTTAAATAAAAAGAAAAATCTTTTAGAAAACTTTTCAAAGATTTCAAAATAAACACGATCAACCTTTGATGCTTAAGATATTAATAAAAAAATATAAATATTTTAACCATACAATCAACCTTAAAATATTAAAGCGCAAAAAAAAAAACTAAATAATAATAAGAAAGAACACACCAAATTTTATAGTGGTTCGGTCAACTTGACCTATGTTCACTCCCAGAGGTACCCTCCTAGTATTGCACTAAAACTGTAGTGTCTCTCTTTTTGCTCCCACAGAAATGCGGAGAAGCCCTTATAAAATCCTTTACATCAACCCCGATGAGGCAGAGAACCTAGACTCTTTTTTGCTTAAAGTAGGCAGAGAACCCCAACTTTTTTGCTTCCTCCTGAAACTAGAAGAGAACCTTGATTTAGTGTTGATGAAGACTTCCCTAGGGCCACCAAGGAGCCAAGGATGATTATTGGAGAAGAAAACTTGAATTGTTGCTTGGAGCAACCTTTGTGAACACCTCATAAACTCTCCCTCATAAGATTATCTCTCTCTCTCTCTCTCTCTCTCTCTCTCTCTCTCAAGCTCTCCTACTCCTTCTCTAAGCTCTCTCAGGTCAGGACAATAGAAAAAGATACTCTCATTAGCAATTAAGAGATCTTATAATAAAGGCCTCAAAAATGCCCTAATTTTTAACTTACCATCAAAGATCATCTAGGACAATCTAAATTATCCCATAAAATTAGTGTAAATCATCTCTTCCAACCAGGGTGATCTGGGTTCGCTATATGATTAGAACACAATGTTTGTTCTCATCATCCAGGATGATGTGGACATCGTCCCATACGATTAGTTTAAAATCATACATTATCATCCAATCGATAGTTTTGGACATCCAAGAGATAAATTAGAATGATGAAGAATTCTAACTGATCATCAAATATATAGTTTGGGACGTTCAAGATATTCAAAAGAAGGCTAAGGTTTTTCTTACAGATCATCTAGGACGATCATGCAATTATACAGGATGATATGATCGATCAATCTAACCTTAATTACTTTCATTAATCACCTAATTTATTTAGGAGTAAATAATATAAATCATCTAGGATGTTGATCATCTTATATGATTAGTACAATTTTTAGAGATTAAAATCTTGCCTAAATGTGTTTTGCGGCTGGCTTTTGTGACTTGAGCATATCATCCAGGACGATGTGAATATAATCCATGATGATTTGCTTAAATAAGTTTACATAACTAAGATGTCCTAATTAGGGTTTTATTTTTAACTGATCATCCAGGATGATTTGAATTCATCGTATATGATATGATCAAAAATTAAAAAAATCTAACTCACCAAATTTCTCCCATTGAGTGTGTGTGTGCAAGGTTACTTAGTTTCATGATTCATCAAAGTACATTTGACTAAAGAAAAGGTAAAAATTACATTCGAATAGAAATTACAAACTAACTCAATCCTAATCTATCTGATCTTAAGCTGATTGACATTCCAAGTGAACTTATGGACCTGAAAGGTTAGTGAACAGGGTAAATAAAATAGATATGCATGAATCACATTAGTTAAGAAATAATAATGTTTGTTATCATTAAAATAACAGTACTTGGGTCCAGATTTGTAACAATCTCTCCCTTTTTTATGATGACAAACATTTTTGTAGGAAAAATTTCAAATCATAACTTTTTTTAAATTTAAAAAACAATGACAACCGAAAAAATAAGAAAAAAAAAACATAATAAATTTCATTAAAAGATGTCAAATATACACTAACTAAAACATAAGTAACCATTAAAAAATTAACTAAAACATAAGCAAATAATAAAACTACTCTCCCTTTTGACATCACAAAAGGAGGGAAAACATAAAACATAACACATATATAATAGAACATTAGTACAAGTATCACACTAAAACACCAAGCAAACTACAAGTGCAAAGGACCCTGATCAGGTGAAGGAGGAGATGGTGGTGGCTGAAAGAGACTATGAATGGGAGCAAACTACTCCTCAAACTAGGCCATTTCCTGGTCAAGAGGCTATTGTTGCTGAGCTATATATGCATTAAAATAATCAACATCCACTGCATGCTGGTGCTCCTATACAATTATATAGGAGTTAAACCTGGACTCCTACTGGTCAAATCTCTCCACCAGCTAATCCAACTATAATTGTTGGCTGATAGGAATAGGTTTAAGAATATCCTCTTCCTCTACTCCCTCAACCTCCTCGTGCTCTATATGGAGGCAAGTGCTATGAAAGATGTGGAAGGAGTTATTTGTGTAGATGGCATGCTGATAATTTCGTGGGGTAGGATGTTTCCTAGTGCCAAATTTGGTTTCCTCTTTTGTCCAGAATCACTAATATTAGATAAGTGTTCAATGTATCAAAAAAGAAGATTAGTAGCATTAAAATCCTTATGAACATGATATAAATGGTGGTGAGGGAGAGTGGAGGAGTTATGTGAATATGGTCACAAGCTTTTGGAATCAAAGAGGTTCAAAGGACATGTTGGATAATCCTAGAATATTTGACTAAAGAACTAGAGGTACCATCATGGAAAGTGGCATTGGTGTGTCTTAAATGGTAATTAATAGGGCTCCAGTTAAAATCAGGTTATAAAGCGAAGGTATGAAGTTTGTTGCCAATGGTGTAAAGTTGAAGAAGTTTATGACAATCCTGATAAGTGATTTCTACAAGTCTCATGTTGACACAAGATTGAAGTGAAACAGAGGTAGAGTTAAGTCGAAGACTGAAAAAGAATTCATGAAGAAGTCTAAAGTGGAAAGGGAATGCGAGCGTCAGAATGTAAGGGTAATATGAGATAATATATTTAACACTGGATAAGTAAGTGTGCGAGGATTGACAATCTTGGAGGACGTAATCCCAATAGTTTTGTATCAAAGGTAAGCAACCTAATTTATGCCTTAATGAAACGATGGTCAATAGTATCCATTGAGGAGCTTCTAGTAAGCATCATAGAATGTTTTCCACCAGCCATTTTGAGATTTTGAGGAGATGAATGAAGAATTTGAGGAGTTTGTTGGAAAAAAATGGTTCAAATTAGCTATTTATAAAGAGTCTGGCAAATCATCCAGGAAGATCGTGGAATCATCCAGGACGATCATGGAATTATCTAGGATAATCAGGAGCATTAATTGCATTCATGATAATTGGTCAAATGGTAGTCCTATTATCCAGGAGTATTAGATACATGTGATCAAACTGAGGAGTCACCTAGTATGATATTTGATTATAAGGATCATCCAGAATGAATAGGTGGATCGAACAGGATGATTTGTAATAATGGATCATACTAGTCAAATTTAAATCATCCAATCATTTTTCTATATGGATCGTCAAGGATGAATCGGTGGATCATCTAGGACAATCACCAATAATTGAGCTAGAATTTGATCATATCATCTTGGATGATGTGGATCATCCAGATCAATATCAAATAATAGAATCAAATCAACCATCAGATGGAGAATGAACAGTGAATTGATGATATCATCTAGGATGATATAATATCATCCAGGATGATGTGAAAAATAAATAATTGATGATGGCTAAAGTTAATCAGAAGAGGTCCAAAAAAAATAAAACATAATGAAATTGAGTAAAAAAACTCAATGAAAAGATGATAAAAATAGTAAAAAAGAATATAAATCAATTTTTTAATCATTATTAGAAATTGATAAATTTCCCATGTAATTAGATTAAAAATTAGCAAGAAGTGAATTAATATCACTGAAATAAAAAAATGGTAGAACATCTGATCCTGTTAACCCCAACTCAGACTTCTAAAAGGCATATCGTCTTTTGAAAATAAAAATCTATATAAGAAAAATTGTAGGAAAAGTGATCCGTTCAAAACTTCATTCCTGAAAATATTTCTAATTTAATAATATATCAAAGTAATTAGTCAAAATTATGAGTTTCAAAAATCAAGTGATATAAGATATCAAATGATATATGAATTCTTCTAAGATTTAAAGGTATGAAAGAGAAGGAAGCTTATTTCTTTGTGGGTTCACTTTATGCCTCTTGTTAATTGTTTGCCTCACTTTGTGCATCTTTTCATTTTTATACACTTTGTGTATCTTTCAATTTTTTGGCGATCATTGTGCATCTTTTTAGTTTTTATTTTTGGGCTCATTTTATGCCTCTTATTATTTTTGTGAGATAGCTCCCTTTTAAAACCTTTAAAGACTCTCAGTTGTGAGAATATCTTCCAAATAATATAGAAGAAAAACTCACTATCTAATATAACATGGAGTAAACTACAGAGCAGAATAATATTCATATGATAAATGCCATAATATAATAAAAAAAAGTTAAAATTGATTTAATGACTTTGAATATTATTTATATGATATAGATTATGCTAAGAAGATAAAAAAGATCTCAATTTCCAAGTCCAATTGTATTTGAAATAAACTTTTTCTTAGAAAAGAAAATTACACCTTTAAAGTAGTTATAGGAAGGAAAATAATCAATGATGTTTCTTTTTTAACTAATTTAGGGATGTTAAGCAAGGCAAAAATGTCATTCTAGTAGTGATTAATAAAAGAAAATTGAAGTGAAAAATAACATAACATTAAAAAATAGAAAATAGGAGCATATGGACAGAAATAATCATACATACAAAAGTAAAAGTAAGATAAAAAAAAAAAAATTCAGAGTTCAATAATCCATAAATTCATGCATTTATGTCTATGACACCTAATCTAGTCCTTAAGATGCTAAAAATTTCAAAGGATAGATGTTTAGTAAATATGTCAGCTTGTTGGTTTCAGTTGCTACATGGTATAGCTCAACATCTCCTTTAGTAACACGTTCCCTAATAAAGTGATACCTTATGTCAATGTGTTTGGTTCTAGAATGTTGAATAGGATTTTTAGAAATGCAGTTGGTACTAGTGTTATTATATAGAATTGATATTGTGCATACAGGTAATCTTAAATCCAAAATTTATTGCTTTAACTAAAGAACTTGGGCCACATAATTTCCTAAGGCTATGTATTTAGCATTAATAATGGAAAGTGCAATTGAGTTTTATTTTCTATTGAACCAAGAGACTAAGAACTATCCTATGAGTTGACATGTTCCAGAGGTGCTCTTTTTATCAACTCTACATCCTACAAAGTCTGAATTATAATATCCTATAATCTTAAAAGTAGTGCTATACCTTGGATACCAAATTTCTAAGTTTTGGATTCTTAACAAATATCTATAGATTCTCTTAACTGTAGTCAGGTGGGACTCCTTTGGATTAGCTTGAAACCTAGCACACGGCACACACTAAATATTATATCAGGTATGCTAGTTGTCAAGTAAAGGAGTGATCCAATTATTCCTCTATATTTGTTTTTATCAATTGATTTTCCATTTGAATCTTTATCTAATTGAACACTAGAGCTCATGGGAGTGTTTATTTGCTTGGCTTTACCCTTTTATATTTCTTCAAGATGCCCTTAAAATATTTTTATTGATTAAGAAAAGTTTCATCATCTATTTGTATTATGCTAAATCTAAAAAAGTAGGACAGTTCTCCCATTATACTCATCTAAAATTCCTTACTCATTAATTTAGAAAAATCATCACATAAAATTTTATTAGAAAATTTAAAAAGTATATCATCGACTTAGATCTGGATAATGAATAATTCATTTCATATTTTCCTCAGAAAAAGAGTGGTGTCTACGCTCCCCTTAACAAACTCCATTTCTAGTAGAAATGAGCTAAGCCTCTCATACCATGCCATGGGTGCCTATTTTAAACCATACAAAGCCTTTTTAACTTGAAAACATCATTTGGAAATTAGAAATTCTCAAAGATTGGGGGTTTCTTTATGAACACTTCTTCTTTTATTACCCCATTTAAAAAGACAATCTTGACATCCATTTAGAAAAGCTTAAATCCCTTGTAATAAGCAAATGCTTAGCACTCTAATTGCTTCCAATCTAGCTACAGGGGCAAAAGTCTTTTCAAAATTAATCCTTAGCCATAAATTTTGCCTTATTTCTAAACACCACACTAAAATCATTCATTTTATTCTTAAAAACCCATTTGGTTCTTGATAAAGTTTGGTCCTTAGGTCTTTCTACTAGCTCCCAGACAACATTCCTAACACATTGATTTAGTTCCTCTTAGATAACTAGGATCCATAATTCATTAGAAAGGGCTTGATTGATGTTAGTGGGCTAAATTATTGAGATGAAGCAAAGTGGTTAACTTCTTTTCTAAGTCCATGCCTAGTTCTAACACTTTTAGAAGGGTCTCCTAAGATCAGTTCTTAAGGATTACTTGAAGAATATCTCTAATATCTAGACAAAGTGTTTTGAGGTTCTACCATTTTCTCTAGATTTATAATTTATACTCCTTGGGTACTCTCACCTACTTCATCTTCTTCCTCAACTCTAAACTTCTCAGAATTAGATTCATCAAACACTATATGAGTAGTCTCCTTCACTACCAATGTCCTCTTATTAAACACTCTATAGGATTTCCCTATACTTGAATAGCCTAAGAACACTCCATCAGATTTTAGGTCAAATTTTTCTAAGAGTGATTTCCCATTATTTAGAATAAAAACCTTATAATCAAAGACATGGAGGTGGGAAAGGCTGGGTGTCATACTCTTAATGATCTCATAGGGTGTCTTATTCAGTTTAGATCTAACATTCACTCTATTCAATACATAACAAGCTGTGTTCAGCACTTCGACCCAAAAGTATTTTGGAAGAGAATACTCATAAAGCATGGCTCTATCGACTTTCACTAAGGTCCTATTCTTCCTTTTAGCTACCCCATTATGCTAAGGGATCCTAGGAGCTAAGATATTGTGATTAATCCCTTGCTCCACACAAAAAAAAGTTTAAATATCTCATTTTCAAACTCTCCACCATGATCAATATGGATGGTCAAGTTATCACAACCTAGCTTTTTCTAAATTCAAGTGGAGAATAATTTAAATTTATCAAATGACTCACTTTAATGTGATAGAATTCTAATCCAAGTGAACAATGAGTAGTCATCGGCTATTACAAATCCAAAGACCTTCCCCCCTAAGCTTGTAGTGCTAATGAGTCCAAATAAATCCATGTGAAGGAATTTTAAATGCTTAGATGTGCTAATATCCTTAATGAAATGAGAAGAGGATTTGACTTGATTTCTTAGTTGACAAGCATCACATAGGTGGTCCTTAAGGAATTCAAGCTTGGGGATTCCTCTTACCAAGTCTTTTTTGGGTTACTTTTTTAAGTATTTTTATGCAAGTTTGACACAACCTCCTATGCCACAACCAAGACTTATTAGCAATAATTTTTAAGCAAAATAAAGTAGCACATTCATAAATTATTTAAATCAAGAATATAGACATTATTGATCCTCTTTCCCTACAAAATAGTTATTATTTAGGCTTTTAATGTAGCTATTTGACAAAAATTTTATGTTGTATCCTTTATCAGAGAGCTGACTGATGTTGAGTAAATTATGTTTTAATCCATCAAAAAGTAAAACATTTTTAATCAAAATTTTCTAGGAGTTTCCAATTATACCTGTGCCCACCCGTTTCATGGTAGTTTTGTCTCCAAGAGTAACCTTGCCTCTAACCCTGGCCTTTAGCAAAATGAATTGATTAGCATTTCCAGTCATATGGTGTGAGCATCCACTGTCAAGGTACCATATGATATCACAACGTCTTGTGTGAGAGCACACCTAAAAAATTATGAAATGTTAGGTTTAAGAACCTAAACAAGTTAAGGTCCCTTCTTATGAAAAGAAGAATGTAATGAATGTGTGTTATATTATGAATCAAGCAATTTGGGTCTCCACAGTAAATGCATTATACAATGAATGGTGCATGTATGAGAGATATGTCTTAGCATACCAAATGAAAAACATCTAACACCAGGAAAAGGGTTTACTAATTTACTCAGGTTATTTTTCCTCTTCCTAGGTTTGAATGATGCATACTGATGTGATGGATTGTGAAACTCAGGCATTGTGGGTGGTTTTTTATTTTCTTTGAAAGCAGTTAATTGAGCTTCTAAAAACTTATTTGAATTTTCAAGAATTGAAAATTCTATTTTCAAAGCATGCTTATAATGCTCTAAATCAGTTGCAAGAGTATCTAATTCCTTATCTGTAGTTTCTAACTCATCATGTAAACTTTTCAGGGAATCATGCTCATCAGTCAATTCAAAATAATTTTTTTTCAAAGCATTAAATTCATTTAATAATTTCATGTGATTTCTATCAAGTGTAGAATGATCTTTAATAAAACTTCATGCTCTTTTTATAAGTTCAAAAATTCTAGTTTCAGGCTAGCATGTGATTTTTTAAGCTTTTTATAAGATGAATGAATTTTCTAAGGAACATCAAATAATTGATCGTATGTTAATTAACATACATCTTCTTGGTCAAAGTGACCAAGATGATTATCCGCCATCAAACACATGTTTGTTGTCTCCTCTTCAGCTTCAATTTCAAAGGAATTAGATGCAAAATCCACCTAGAAAGCCATTTAAGTTTTTGTTTACCCTTCTTGAACTTGGGTTTCTTCTCACCCTTCTCCTTGCTTGGGTGAGTCTTAAGTGTAGGGCCATCAGCTTTTACTTGTCTCAGCTTCCTACATTCAAAGCAAATCACATCAGAAGAACCTTTAGAATTCTTTCTATTCTTACCTTTATTCCATTTCTAATGGTGCTTTTGTTTCTTCCTTAAGAAGCTATTGAATTGCCTAGTAGTTAAATCAACGTCATCACTTTAGAAACTAGAAGAATTTATGTCCAAATTATTATCCTTTAAGGCTACACTTTTCTTCTTCTTTTCTCCCCTACTTCAAGTTATCTTTGGTTTACCCCTTGTTTATAAGTTAATTATCTATAATAAAAAACATTCAAATCCTTGGATTTAATTATAGCAATAATCTTAGCATCAAAGAAGAAGGTAAATATTTCAAAACTTTGTTAGCTTTTCAAAGCTTATTAGTTCTTTTCCTAAGGCATGCAGTGAGGTGAGTATTTGTGTAAACCTAATATACATTTCAGATATTGCCTCACTAGGTTATTTGCAAAAAAGTTTATAGTCATGAAGTAAGATATTCAACCTAGATTTCTTAACTTCACTTGTGCCTTCATAAGTAATACATAATCTATCCCAAGTTTTTTTACCGCTTGCACATGTTGAAACACGCATGTAGTCTTCAGATTTTAGTACATAGAAAAAATAATTTAAATATTTTTACATTAAGTTATGCTAGATCTCTATCATCAAAAGTCCATTCAATAAAATGAAGTTCAATTTTAACGCCATCAACAAGTCTAAATGGCTCAAAATATCCATCCTTAATAAGCATCCACATGCAATAATCTATAGATGCAAGAAGGTGGACATGCAAGTTTTCTAGAAATCAAGTGGTATATTATCAAATAAGGGTGATCGAGTAATGGAATACCCTTATGCCATGTTCCGATTACCAAAGTTAGCTATGGATAAAAATTTAAAATTTCTCTAAAACTCAATTTTATGAATCCCATACTGACACCACTTAAAAGTTCGTTAGGGTTGTTAAGCCCTTATGAACTAGCTATAGGTTAATACAGAGAGGGCGGGGGTGGGGGGGGGGGGTGGGTGGGTGGGTGGGTGGGTGTGAATTAGAGGTTTTAAAAATTCTTAAACTAAAAGCAAAATCTTTTTGAAACCTTTTTGAATATTTTAAAACAAATATGATCAACCTTTGATGTGAAAGCAATTAACAAAATAAATCAAAGTTTTTAATCATATAATAAACCATAGAAAATTAAATTGCAAACATAAAACTACAAAATAATAATAAGAAAGAACACACCAGATTTTATAGTGGTTTGGTCAACTTGACCTACGTCCACTTCCCGAAGGCACCCTCTAAGTAATGCATTAAAGCTATAGTGTCTCTCCTTTTGCTCCCACTACAAGGAGAAGAAGCACTTACATAATACTTTTCACTGATGCCAATGAGGCAAAGAACCCAAACTCTTTTTGCTTCCTTCTGAAGTAGGAAGATTGATCTAACTCCTTTTTCCCCCTCCTGAAGTAGGTAGAGAACCTTGATCTAGTGCTGATGAATACCTTCATATATCCACCAAGGAGCCAAGGATAATGATTGGAGAAGATGACTTGCTTGGAACAACCTTTGTAAACACCTCACAAACTCCCCTTCATAAGATTCTCTCTCTCTCTCTCTCTCTCTCTCTCTCTCTCTCTCTCTCTCTCTCTCCCCTAAGCTGTCCTACTCCTTTTCTAAGCTATCTTATATTAGGATAGCAACAAAAGATACTCTCACTAGCAATTCAGAGATCATATAAAGAAGGCCTTAAAAATGCCTTAATTTTTAACTTGCCATCAAAGATCGTCCAGGATGATCGCCAAATCGTCCTATACAATTAGTGAAAATCAGCCCTTCTAGCCAAGATGATCTGGGTTTATTGTACAATTAGAACATAATGTTTATTCTGATCATCCAGGATGATATGGACATCATCCCTTATAATTAGTTTAAAATCATACATTATTGTCCAATAGATAGTTCTAGATATCTAGAAGCTAAATTAGGATGATCAAGAAATATAATTGATTGTCCAGTAGATAGTTTGGGTTATCCAGGAGATTTAGGAGAAGACTAAGGTTTTTCTTACTGATCGTCCAAGACGATCCTGCAATTGTATAAAATGATATGATAGATCAATATAACCTAATTACTTTTCCTAATCACCTAATTAATTTAGGCATGATTGATATGAATCATCCAGGATGATCATGATCATCCTGTATGATTAATATAATTTTGAGAGATTAAAATCTTGCCTAAATGAGTTTAGTAGCTATTTTTTATGATTTGAGCATATCATCTAGGATGATGTTAATACTGTCCAGGATGATTTGCTTAAGCAACTTTATATGACCAAGATGTCCTAATTAGGGTTTCTATTTAATTTTTAACTAATCATCCAGGAAATCATCCTGTATGATATGGTCAAAAATAAAAAAACTCTAACTCACCAAATTTCTCCTCCTAAGCATGTGTTTGTAAGGTTATTTAGCTTAAGGATACATCAAAGTATATTTGACTCAAGAAAAGGTAAAAGTTACATTTTAATTGAAATTATAGAATGATTTAATCATAGTCTGCCTAATCTTGGGTTGAATGACATTCCAAGTGAACTTATGGACTTAAAAGGTTAGTGAGCAGAGCAAATAAAATAGATATGCAAGAATCACAACAATCAAGAAATAATAATGTTTGTTATCATCAAAATCATATTACTTGAGTCAATATTTGCAATAATAATTAAATAAACCCTATATTAGTTTCTTTTAATGATAGAGGAAAATTTTGTGGACATAGACCTATGTTTTAAATATTAGTTTAATTTTATATTCAAATTATAAATAAATATTCTTTTTATCCATAGGGATAATTTGAATATTCCTTATATATTTGATTATAAAAATAAACAGATGATTTTAATTTCATAATCATATTATACATGAATATTCCTTCTATCCTTAGGGACGAAATGAGTATTCCTTATAAAGTTTGATTAAGAAAATAAATTCATTGGTATACTTTCATTATTGAAATAATAAGTTAATATTCCTTTTGTTCTTTAGGATGAATTAAATGTTCCTTATGTAGTTTAATGATAAAAAATATATTCATTAATTTAATTTCATGATTAAAAAGATCGGTGAAGATTTTTTTTAACTTTAGAAATGAATTGATATTCCTTATACTATGTTTGATCATGAAAAATAAGTAAAAAGTTTTTCTTCTCTCTTTAATAGTGAGACATTAGTTTATCCTATAGGATGGTATAATGTCAATCTATGCAAATTTGACTACATAAATTTAAATATAGTTTAAAGAAAATCTTGTGTGATCACATCCTCAGCTAAGGAAATTTTATCCGCATATTTTTTTGGTTACTCAACTGGGGATAGACTTCTCTCTCCATCTTTAGTGAAGAATTTTTTTTTTTAAAATACATATAGATTTAATTAAATGCTTGGGATTTTAGATTTCATATAGATGCATGTTTATTTAAATTTTAGTCATGTGCATGCATGCTGTGTATAATCTTGTATATTCCTCTTTTGTATATCCCTATTATAACTATGTTGTTCATCTTTGTATATGCATGCTTTGTTTAGTCTTTCATATTTCATATTTATTAAAAATTTTTTGCATTGATTTTATGCTTATGCAAATAAGTGTATCCTAGGGTTACTTGATTTATTTCTAAAAATTGAGCAAACAAGTCCAACCAGAATATCAAATTGGTCCTAAGTTAGGTAGGAATGCCATTAGTTTATAGTCATACATTTGCTTATCTATTTGCATGCTTCATTAAGTTTCAAGAATTGAATCTATGCTTACCCAAGTAAGTTTATCTCTTGGTTATTTTTGTTTTCATCCTATAAACCAAGCGACTAGTCGAACTGTATATTGATTTGGTCCTAAGTAAGGTAGGAATATTTCCTATTTTTGGTCTTATATTTTTGCATATTTCATAGTCTTGAATTTTTTGTATATGTATAGTCTTACATAATTATGTTAACTTTACGATTTAGAATATAAATTCTAATGTTATCCCTTCCTCTTGTATAAAGTCTATTCACTGATGTCATTAATCTAAATTTAAATCCAAATCTAGCACACGTCTCTTTTTTTCTTCTACATTTGAAAGCCTTTAGATAAGGGTCCTTATTCTATGCACTTTTAAATCTAAATTCAAACTTAATTTCAATTATCTCCTCTCTAACTCAAAGTTTAAATCTTAATCTCAATAATCTTTCTAGTCTTTAGTTCGATAGGCTAGGTCTAAATCTAAAGTCAATGAGCGATTAAATGTTAAAATTTTTTATTAACCTCAATTTAATCATGCTTTGAGGATTAAGTAAACTTTACTTAGTATATTCTTTAGATTTTTTTCCTACTTAATGGTGAGTGAATTTTAAAGATTGATATACAATTCTATTTAATTATATAAATAGTGTCTAGAAAATTGATCTTCTCTTTCTTTGACAATGTAAACAAGACTATTTTGTTTGCTAAAGAAGCTGTGATCTAGTTTTGATCAGTCAACAATGTTCAATTCACCTTCACTAGACCACAACCTAATTTGGTTAAGGTAGACTATATGCTTCTTGTACCTATGAAGACTATACTAGAGGGTGGGTCTGCAGTTACCCCTGTAGCTGTAAAAGCCTCGATATTCTCTTGTCTGACTTTCCCAAGGCTGTCTGCTAGCCAGTAGGGAAAAATTGCTGTTACTCCTGGACTTCTATGCCCATGAAAGTTTAAGATTAGATCATATTCCACCATAGAAGAGATGACCAAATCTTAAAGAAGGAATATAAACATGCCAGCTGAGTTGAAAAGTTGAGAAAACTATGCCTTTATTGAATGTTGCAACGGAAGTAGCTAAGATAAAAATAATCAAATTGATGTTAAAGAATCCAAAGTTATGTATAAGTCTTTTGTGTGAGCCTGAATCACTTTCACTAGCTATTTACTCCCACTAGAGAAGAGAATCTAGTTCTAGAAAACTAATTCCTTACTCACTACTTTCCATTGGAATCCTATGTCAAAAGACAAAAGAAGTTTAAATCTTTGTTAAATGAGTTGATACAAGATTGTGCCCCTCATTTTAGGCAATCAAAGTCTAAATTTTTGAAATGTGTGAATGATGTCATATCCACTGGAGTGCAAGCACACTCAGGGGGGATAGAGAGTGAGAGAGAGAGAGGGGGGAGAGAGAGGGGGGGGAGAGAGAGAGAGAGAGAGAGAGAGAGAGAAATTTCTCCTCCCATCAAGAGAAGAGTATAATTCAAAGAAGTGGGTTATAGTCAACCAATTGCTACTGTAAATTACCAATATGAATGTAGAAGACTTTTATAAATTGAGCACCAAACAATCAAATAATTAAGTAAAATGAGTTAATACTGATCAAATCTTTGGTTTATGGTGCATTAGCCCATCAAAGGTTTAATCCCATTTCCCCTCTATCTTCTAATCAGTCTAAAAACATTCCAGTCAGTACTTCTAGTTTCTCTTGTGGTCAACATTCATCAAGAGTTGATAAACATCAATTATAAGATCAAGATTTATCTTCTTAACTTGATAAAAGGAAGAGAAATCAATAAGCTGATGAGTTTTAATATTTGATAGGGTAAAAGTTTGGCATCCTAAAATGGTTGCCACATTGACTGCACTGGTCATTGACAATAGACATCTAGTTAAATAAATAATAAAGAAAGGTAAATTTATTGAAAAATCATGAATTATTTAGAGAATATATTTTTATAGATCCACATAATATGGAGGGGAAATTTGTAGAAGAAATGATGGATCATTTAAAGGAGAGTATCTAAAAAATAGACAAATAAGAGGATGCAAAAATATAGAAGCCAATCTATAAGATGAGGTAATAGATGAATGCAAACTAATGGTGGATAAACGACCTTCAATTCAAAATGATAAGAGGTAAATGAAAGTAAATCCAATAGAGATTGAGAATTAAGAAGAAGAAGTGGATGATGATGAAGAATATGTTCCTAATCTAGCAAGAAGTGTTTTAAATCTAATGAGTTAGAAAGATGAAGAGATAACACGAATAGAAAAGAAAATGAAAGAATTAATGGAGGCAATGTCTTCTTTGCAAAATAAAGAAGTTCATGCAACTAAAGCTCATATAGATTCTACTCTAGTCAATTATGTGAAACACTATAATAAATTTAAAGAGGTCATGATGGAAGATAAAATTGAAGTAGTGAAGTTATAAAAGAGATAAAATAAATAGTATACTTAAAGTAAATGATAGAACAACATGTTAAAGATGCTTTAGTACAATCTAATGGTATCTCATCTATTCTAAGGGGTATAAATTACCCATAAGAGTATGATGTGGTTCTTTATCTAAAAGGATTCATACCACCTTTATTTTAAAGTTTTCATGTAATATAAAATCTAAGGAAATATCTAGTACACTTCACAGCTAGTTGTTGTAATGTTGGATGTAGTGATGCTTTACTATTTAGAAGATTTGTGAGCAATCTATCATGTTTGTATTTGAATGGTATGTTGAAATACCTATTGGGTTAGTGTAGACAATTGTAGAGTTTTTTTATTTTTTATTTTTTGAAATTGCAAAATATCTTAAAAGCAAAAGAAGGGGGAAAAAAACCCATACTTCAAAGTACTAAGTGATAGTAGAATTATCATAATCCTCATTTAATAAAGACAAGAAATAAGGAGGAATATTATCAGAGCAAGTGTCTTCCCAAATAAAATCACCTAACAAAGCCAAGTTAGCACAACAATCAGCTAACTTATTACAACCTCTATCCACCCAATTTTTTTTTTAATGAAATGCAAATTGCATTAAAAAAGGAAATAACAACCTAATAACAAGCTAATTAAAGTAAACCTAAAGAATCACATTCCTCCTTCAAGCAAAACAAGAATGAAGGAAGAATATCATCAAAGCTAATGTCATCCCAAACAAAAGAACTCTTTAAAGACAAATTAGCACAAACATCCGCTAATTTGTTACAATCTCTTTTTGTATAAGAAAACAAAACTTGTTTAAAATCAAGAAGGAAAGACAAGTTATCTTTAATACACTTACTAACCTTCCAAGTCTTCACAGACGATTGAAGAAGTTTTATAATATTATAGTTATTTCCCTCAATTATGATTCCTTGAGCTTAAAACATCCACTCACGGATGATATCTTTTAAATAGCGAACCGCCATCAATTCAATTTGAGCAATGTCCCAATGCATGAGATTTACTCTGAAAGCTATAAGAAATCTTCCTTTCTCATCTCGTACAACACCACCGAATCCAGCAGCATTATTTGATAAAATAGAAGCATCTACATTTAATTTAATCCACCCGGTTGGAGGAGGATACCAAGAGCAAGACAGCTTTCGCTGGTTAGTATCCCAGTTTTTTGGTAAAGGATTAATAAAATTGCTAACTGTAGCAGTAGATACCACATTTACTGCCCAAGAATTGATTGAGTCTTCAATGCCATCATGAATAAATTTACATCTACTTTTCCATACAAGCCAAGTAGTTGTACAATACATATTAGCAGTGAGAGGATTCTTTCTAACAAGTTTCTTTAAGCCTTCCAAACATTCGTGTAGATTGAAAAAAATAGGAATTTTGAAGCCCCAGCTATTGAGTATTGAAATCACTTCATGTAGTCTCGAGCAGTTTCCTGCAATATGCCAATCATTTTCATCTTTTTTACATCCCCTCGAGCAGCCTGGGAAGTTACACACTTTCCTTCTAACTAGTAAATCATTAGAAGGAATATCATCATTATATAGTCTCCACCAAAAAAGCTCAACCTTCGGTCTTAACTTTAATTTTTTTATCCAATTCCATATAGCACTACCTTCATTTTTATCACCCAATGCTTGAAATGCCAAAGTAGCGATTGACTTTCCTGAAAATTTAGAATTGAGCTCAATTAGATCATACCCTCTATCAGCCTGAATTGGGATTTGAGTAATAAGTTTCATCAGTTGATCCCCAAATATTAGCTGAATATGATCAGTAATCCAATTTCCTTCCAAAATAAAATAACTGAGCTTGTATTCATTTGGTTCCAGACAGTTAACAAAAGTCGGCCATCTTGCTATACACTTGTCTAGAATCCAACTATCAAACATCCAATTGATCGAATTGCCATTAGGAACATCCCACCTAACAATGTTTCTAAGATAATGAGCTCCCATGGTGATGATCTTCCACGTTGGTGAGCAATCTCTTTTCATTGGAGTCACCCAGACGTCTTCTCCATACTTAGCTTTTAAAATTTGGTTCAGCAAAGTTGATGGCTTTGTACAGAAACTCCATGCCAGCTTGGCCCATAGAGGACCTATTCCTGACACAGCTGAGAATAATCCTCTACCGCCATCTTCCTTAGTATTGCAAAGCCTTTCCAAAGAAGCATAAAGAATACCTGCATTCCCATCTTTCTTTTTCCACAAAAAGCTTCTGCACATTTTATCAAGGTCTTTTAAAATACTCAAAGGAACAAGAGAAATTGAACTTAAGAACATAGGAAGAGAGAGGAATGCTGATTTGATGAGAATCATCTTTCCTTCCAAAGAGATGAAATTTTGTCCCCAAATGTTTAATCTATTAGCTGCAACTTCCATAAGTTTAGAGAAATCTGAAGATACCACTCTCCTCAAGGTCATCTTCACACCAAGGTAATTCAACTCCTTAACCACCTTAAAATTAAGAAAATTGGAGATTCTCTTTTTAATTCTATGATTAGTATACTTTCCAAAAAGAATCATAGATTTACCCTTGTTAACTTTCTGGCCCTACCATAAACAATACTTATTAATGATAGAATTCAATTCCTTAATAACTTTAATCTTGCCTTCCGAGAAGATCAAAATATCATACGCATAAAGAAAATGGGACACTCTAGGAGCCTTGGGAGAAATAGAGATCCCTACATCCCCTTTCCTACCATATAGTGCATCAGATAGGACTTGAGAGCATAGAATAAAGAAATAAGGGGATAAAGGGCAGCCTTGCCTAAATCCACATTTTCCTTCAATCCAATCAGTTTTCCTTCCATTGATCAAGATACAATATTTGGGATCTAAGATGCACTGTAAATTAAGCTCGTTAAACTTGCTAGGAAAGTTAAAGTGAGAGAGCACTTGCCTCAAAGCTTCCCAACCCATACTATTATATGCTTATTCCATGTCAAGTTTGATTGCCAAAAGTCCTTTCCTAACTTTAGAATAATGGAATTTATTGAAAACTTCTTGTGCCAAAAGAACATGATCAGAGAAAGAACGCCCTTTGATGAAAGCAGCTTGGTCCGCTGAGATTAATTTGTGAATCACCATCTCCAATCTACTCAAGAGCATTTTTGCAATAACTTTATAAATGGTCAAGCATAAGCTAATAGGCCAATAATTGGTTACCTCTTGAGGATTTTGAGTCTTAGAATCAAGACTATAAGAGTTTCTTTCTATGACATGTGCATTTCTCCAGAAGACAGGAATTGGCTCACTGCTATCCAAACATCATCAGCTATCAGTTTCTAGAAATTCTTCAGGAATGAAAATGTTATTCCATCCAACCCAGGAGCAATATTGCTTCCAGATTTTTCAATTATACTTTGAAGCTCCTCCTTAGTGAACTCTGCTTCCAACACAGATTGATCCTTCTCATTGATGATAACCGAAGGTTTAGGCCAGCCCTCCAACATACAATGCCTATGTTGCCATTTAAGTTTGAAAAAATCAGAAAACACTTTTTGGATTTCATTTCCATCCTCCGTTAAACTACCGTTATTAGTCTTAATGTGACTAATCCAGATGATATTCTTCCTAGCATTAGCAAATGCGTGAAAAAACCCAGAATTGCAGTCACCTTTCTCCATCCACCTTGCTTTAGCTCTTTGCTTCCACCATGTATTATGTCGTGCAAGAGTGACATTAAGCGCATTGATTTTGAATCTCAAAATTTATAGCTTCTCAAAAGAAATCCCAACTTCACCCTCTTCCAGTTGAATTTCCTATATCTCTTCCTTCAACTTGTCCCGAAGAAACATAAGGTTCTTGAACTTGGCTTTGCTCCAGAAGAAATGTGATCTCAAAGTTCTTTTAAATTTGACATTAAGAGAAGTTGCCGGATCCATCCCAGCATATTTACTCCAAGATTTCTTCATAATTGCCTCTGCTCCATGGTAAGTTGCCCATACTTCTTCATAACGAATTTCTTTGTTGTTAACCACTACAGGTTTGAAAATCTCTAGTAAAACGGGACAATGATCATATGCTATACGAGATAAATGTTTCACCATAGCAAGATGAATAGAATTCAAAGCATTCGAAATGATAAGGCATCTATCCAATTTCTCTAGAATTCGAGCTCCTCCAGATTTATTATTACAACAAGTAAATTTAGGTCCCATAGACTTCACCTCATGTAGATCGTTGTTGATCATAAAGTTCTTTAGATCTTTGGCTCCTTGAGACAAAATGAATTTTTTTCCACCTCTCTTTTCTTCTTGACATAGAATACAATTGAAATCTCCTCCTATCACTGTAGGCAAGTCCTCCGAGCAATGTTTCTCTAAAAACTTCCAAAGGATTTTTCTATCACTGTAATTATTGCTCCCATATATAGTTGCTACCTTCCAAATTCCTTTGTTAAAAATCTGTAATTTTCCCACTATCATTTGTGAGGAAACTTCATCTACTATGAAAGAAGCCAAGTCCTTCCTTCATAGATTCGTCAAGCCTCTAGATAAACCTTCAAAGGGAACTAAATAGGATTCCCAACTGTTTCCCAGCAATATGAGAATTTGAGAATTCTCCAAAGAATTCATTTTAGTTTCCATCAATCCTACAAAAAAAAACTTTATGGTCTTTAATCACTTCCTTCAAATATAGAGCAGCCTCCACCTTCTTGGCTCCTCTACAGTTCCAGAAAATTATCAAATTCATTGCTTAAAGATGGGAGAAGGTCCCCCATTCTTTTTGTTTTTAATTCCATACTTTTTTCTGTCTCGCTCTAATATATTGCCCGATCCGAGAGACTTCAACACTTTAAACAGTTTAACCTTCTTTCCAAAAGAAATATTACCACTCACAGCCTTCTCAAAGTTATATACATCTTTATCCTTCATGTGAATTGGCATGGTTCTTACATCATACATTGCTTCCACATTTGGCATGTTATGGGGAATATTTTCAGCAATTTCACCTTCTTCTGCACAGCCAAACTCTTGGCATTCCAAAGCTACATTCAGATTTGACTCCTCCATAGCAGCAAATACATCAAATTTATTGTTAGTTTTAAGAGAGGGTTCAAACAAATTTACCTCAACCTGCTATTTTTTCTGGACTTTTAATATGAAGATCAGATCCAAAATTTTTTCAGACATTTTATCTGGCATTGCAATAGATTTTGTAATAGACTGATTATTTTTCGAGCAAATTCCTTCTGTTTCAACATTTTTCTTTGAATTATCTGAGCCAAGTTTTGGAACATATAACTTTTTCATAGGAATAGAGATCCTATTAAAGAAGTTTCTTCTGTCAGCCATTCTCTTGATTCTTTTGTTGCCATGTCTCACCTGGATCCATGAGTCATCCTTTACATTCTCAACAACTACAGCCGATTTAGCTTCTGCCTTTTGAATTCTTGCTTTAAATAAACTAGTTGCATTAGCATTAATTAACTTCAACATTGTCTTTATTAATTTCAGTACAAGTCTTAACCACATGACTGATTCTTCCATACCCATCACAAATTTTAGAAAACCCTTCATACTCTACAGTTTGATAAAACTTTCCAGTGGTTCCTTCCACCCAAATACCTTTTGGGAGTTTTAAATCTAAGGGGATACATACGCAAACCCGTGCAAACTCCCTTCTACTCCATTGGAACATGTTTCCATCAAGAAGGTAAGGTTTGCCCACCATTGAAGATATTCTGCAGATGTTTACCTCGTCCCAGCAATGAAGCGGCAAATTAGGAAGCCGAATCCACACCGGAGCTGAAATGCCTTTGAGAGAATTAGGATTGAATGAAGTAGACCATTTATCCAATCCCACTACCTGTCCTCCCACCCACCAAGGTCCACCAGAAAGGATGTTCTCCACTGCAAATGAGTCTTCAAACGAGCATAACATCCATCCACGTCCCAAACCAGTTATGTGGAATTTCCCAAAACTATTCCACTGTCTTCTTAAATCCATACTAACCAAATGAAAAGGAATGTCATCCCCTAAGATGTTCACAACTAAGACTTTCTCCAATCTTTTGGCATTCTCCAATTCCTTCTCAGCAAGCAGTCTAACTCCCTTTCCATCTTCAGTAAGAAAAGAACCCAGCTCCAGGCTATCAACCTTGATGTTCTATTTTTTATGCCAAACTGAATTATTCTCCTCATTATTCCGACTGATCAGTGGTTGAGAAAGATTATTTGGAACTTCATTAGTTACAATTGGAGCTGTAATATCATCAACATTCCTTTGCTGCAAATCTTCATCCACTTTATCTTCATTTCTTATTAAAAACTTCACCTTAGGTGAAGTCGTCCGGTCCTTCCTTATCGGTGAAGAAGGCAGAGATGTATAGTTGAAACTTTTGATAGTAGAGATCCTAGTTCCTTTTGAGGAAGAAGCTTCCAAATTGAATTTACCAATCACTTCGTTGACAGAAACAGGGTTGTTAACGGATTTCACATTAAATCCACCATCCTCCTTTAAAATATCTTTCCCTTTCCCAATCATTGAAATGGGAGAAGCTTTCTTCGTTAATACACCACCTTCATTAATCACCAGAGGTTTTGCTTTCAGATTTTTGAAATTCTTATTGAATTCATCAAGAGTTTTAAATCCTCTATTGAAAACTTCAGATGATTTTTTCACTGGAATAGAGAATCCTTTTCTATAATTTGACCAGGATTCCAATGAGAGAATCCGATTGCATTCCATAATCTCCTACTAAGATCGTCGGCCTTCTGGCTGATCGTCGAAACCACCAGATGCAGACGCTGAGGCCACTGAAGACAAACTGAAAAAACGGAAACAAAATTTTGAATTCCTAGACTTTCTCTTACTAACTTTCTCTACATCATAAGTATTCTGTATCCACCCAATTAAATAAGAAATAATTAAACTTTTTAAGGAAAGAAAAGTCTTCATACTTATCATCATTGATCGGGAATGGTAACTTCACTTTAGCGTTTAGATAGTTCATCACATTGATGCTATCACCTTCTAGTTTAATTCCTTTTGAATCCAACACCCAATCCTTGATGTTTTTGTTTAAATTCTAAAATGCCAAAAGCTCCAAAGCTCCATTGTCCCAATGAGTTCATTTGATTCCAAAAGCAAGGAGGAATCTACCTTTATGATATCTGAAAACTCCACCAATACTCGCTTCATTGGATCTCAATAAAGTTGCATCTAAATTAACTTTAATCCACTCGGGGGGAGGGGGATGCCTAGAATTTGAAAATGATCTAAAAGATCGATTAGCACCCTAGTGATCCCGAATTGAGCTAAACTTCAAAGCAACAGATGAAGTGCTGATGGCATTAGACACAATAGACGAAATTCCAGATTCTTTCACTTCATGAATCACTTTATTTCTACTCTTCCAAGAGAAGAAGGTTATTGTGCAATATAAATTTACATCAAATAAATTTACCTTCAACATGTGTTTCATATACATCAAACAATCTATCCAAGAGTTAGGAAGAGAAAATCCCCATTTATTAGCCAAACCGATCACCTCCAACTTGCCACATGTTACTGCTATATGTTCTGAGTTCTCCACTTCATCAAATCCTCTAGGATAGATATTATTGATTGATAATCTTCTGAATACCAGGAATTCTTTAGAAGGAATAACATTTCTCCATAATTGCCACCAGAACCATTCTACATGTGGATTCAATTTAATTTGTTTGAACTAGCTCCATAAATCCGATATAACATCTGATTTAGTTCTTGCTATTGAAGCTATCATTTTTCCAGTAAATGATTTAACAAGTTCCATTTCATCATCTGGAAGTTCTGGGTACAATTTAATTTGTATAATTATATCCACCAATTCCCTTCCAAAATATTTCAGCAATTCAGTTTTGTTCCAATAGCCATTTAGAATAAAGTTTTCCAGATTTGGGAATTCACCTTCGACAATAGCAATGAAGGTTGGCTATAATTCCAATCTTCTATCCAATATCCAGCAGTCTTTAAAAATATTGATAGTATTTCCTGTAGCAATTTTGTATCTGATAACTAGGTTTAAAGCTTTAGCACATATGATAAGGATTTGCCAAGAAGGGGAATTGAATCTATTAATATCACCTTGAATAACATCTCTTCCATATCTTTCCTTCAACGATTTGTTGATAATTGAATCAGGATTCTTGTAGAAGGTCCAACTGATTGAATTACTGATAGTACCCCTCTACCTCCAGCATTAGTGGGACAATAGAGGTCATCTCATGCAACATAGTGCATTCCAGGTTTGCCATCCTCCTTTTTCCAAAGATAATCTCTACATAATCTATCTAATTCCTTCAATATGCTTAAAGGGATTAAAGTATGAGTAAAAAAAATCTGGTATGGATAGAATAGCAGATTTGATGAGAGCCAACTTTCTTGGAGCTGATATGTACCTTCTTCCCCACACATTCAATTTAGCTGAAAATTTATCCATTAAATGAAGGAAATCACTATGTTTTAATCTCCATAATGTCATTTTCACACCCAGGTATTGTTGCTCCTTGATTTGAAATTGAAAATCTTCCTGATACGTCTTCTACATCTTCTGGCCACTGAATTACCAAATATAATGATAGATTTTTCCTTGTTTATATGCTGACCCATCCAGTAGCAATATTTTTTAAAAATGTTTTGAATCTGCTTCACCTCATCAACCTTTGCTATAGATAGAATTAGAACGTCATCTACATACATCAGATGGCTTATCTTGGGAGCCAATGGAGCTAATCTAATTCCCAGATTTCTTCCTTCCCATTCAAAGGCATTGGTAAGTAGTTGAGAGCATAAAATGAAGAGATAGGGAGATAGAGGGTAGCGCTATCTAAAGCTGCTCTTCCCCTTAATCCACTTAGAACCAACTCCACTAATTATGATAGAGAAATACGGATCAATAAGACATTCCATAAGAAGCTTTGAAAATCTCCAAGGAAAGCTAAAACAATGAAGAGTTTGTTTAAGTTTATGTCAAGCCATACTATCGTATGCTTGCTCCATATCAATTTTAATAGCAACAAACCCTGTTTTAGATTTTTAGAATTTGAATTTGTGAAAGATATCTTGTGTAAGGAGGATGTGATCAAATAATGTTATGCCTTTGATGAATGCCGATTGAACATCCATCACCAATGAGTTAATCACTTTCATCAATCTATTCAACAAGACTTTAGCAATAATCTTGTAAATAAACAAACAGAGGCTAATTGGTCTAAAACTGGAAGGAAGAAGAGGATTTCTCACTTTAGGAATAAGAACCACCAAAGTCTCTTTCCATCTAGAGCACATTTTGCCCGAAGTAAGGAATAGTTAAATAGCTCTCCATACATCTTCTCCTATCAATTTCCAATAAGCTTTAATAAAAGAGAAAGAAATGTCATCCTTACCAAGAGAGATGTTATTGCCAAGATCAGATACCACAGCTTCAACTTCCTCAAATGTAAATTCTTGATCAAGAAGACTACATTCTTCACTGTTGAGCACTTTCGTTGGATTCGGCCATCCATTCAAATGGAAATCCCTGTGTCTCCATTTTTTCCCAAAGTAATTAAAGAAAACATCTGTGATGGCCGAAGAATCTTCCCCAAGATTTCCTTCCTCATCTTTTATTTGCTTGATGATATTTCCATTTCTTCTTCCATTAGCAAAAGCATGGAAAAAATTTGAGTTTAATTCTCCTTCCTTAAGCCATTTCACCTTGGCCCTTTGTCTCCACCAAGTATTCAATCTAGCTAGAGTCACATTCAACTCATTGATTTTAGCCCTCAACACCCAAATATCATCCTCCGTGAAGTTGTTGCTATTGGCTTCCAAAATTTGCAATTCTTCAATTTTCTTTTTTAGATTATCCTTGAGTTCGAATAAATTTTTGTGTTTGGCTTTGCTCCAAAAGAATAAAGTTCTAAGGGATCTATAGAAGTTTTTGTTAAGACCTTCCATAGCATCACCACTAACCACCTTGCTCCAAGAGTTTTTAACAACAGTAGAGGATGCCGGCTAAGAAAGCCATACATCTTCAAATCTCAAAAGTTTACTCTGAGCAATATCACCATCAATTATCCTTAAAACAATGGGACAATGATCTAAAGCAACCCTTGGTAAGTGTCTAATAGAGGCTAGGTGGACCACCTCCAAAGCTTTTAAATTGAGTAAGCATCTATCCAATCTTTCAAGGATTCTTGCATTGCCCTTCTTGTTGTTACACCAAGTAAACTTAGGACCTATGATCCCCACATCATGCAAATCATAGTCCATCATAAAGTTCTTCATTTCCATAGGTCCTTGGGAGAATTTAAACTTCTTCCTACCTTTTTTCTCTTAATGAGAAATTATACAATTGAAGTCACCCCCAACCACTAAAGGCAAATCTAAAGAAGAATGCCTTCCCACCATCTCCAAAAGCTTCCTTCTTTTTAGAACATTATGATTGCCATAAATAGTTGATACAATCCACATTTCTTTATCACCAATATTCAGCTCCCCCACTACTCCTTGATCTGAGGCTTCCAATAGAGAAAAAGAAGCCACCTCCATCTTCCAGATAACTAGTATTCCACCTGACATTCCAGATGAGGGAACCATGAAAAAATCCCAGTCTACTCCCATAAATTTGTTGAATTCACTTCTACTAAGATTAGAAATCTTAGTTTCTACTATTCCCACAAAGAAAATGTCCCATTCCTTCACAAAGTCCTTTAAATATAAGGAGACTTCTCTTTTGTTGGCCCCCCTACAGTTCCAAAAGGCTAAGGAACTCATCTATCCCCAAGAGGGGGAAGGACCCCCGATCCTTTTCTTATTCAACCCCTTCTTCATTCTTGAGTCTGTTTCAATGGTCCTAAAGACCTCAACTCCTTAAGTAATTTTGGTTTATTACTGCCAGTGGCCTGATCAGATCCTCCTTGACACCTGATCAGATCCTTCTTGACATTTTAATGAGACATTATCATCTGTTGGTTTCTTATCCACATTCTCTGGACCGACAACCAAACCATCAGATTCTACAATCTGAACATCAGTTAGCTCCCCTTCCTCAATTATTAATTCAGCATCAGCAACAATTTCTTCAGATTTGTGATCCATATTATTATCCTCATCTCCAAGAGAAGACAAGATATTAAAACTGTTGTTTACCTTCATTGCAGTCTCTAAAGAATTACCGTATTTGTTCTTCTCCTTCGAAACAATTTGAGTAGAGTTAACTTCCATCCTCGATTGTTCCTGAGTATTATGATCAATCATGACATCAGCTAGATTTGCAGGCTTCTTCAATAACACTTCAACAACTTCTTTTTATGGAGGATTCACCTTCACGGGTTCTACTTTCCTGTAAACCTATTTAAAACTTGGAACAACTCTAGTTTTTATAGTATTCACCACTTTTTGAGTTCCTTTATTGAAAAAATTTGCTCTTCTCCTATTAACCAACATCCAGGGACTATACTTTACTTCATCTGAATTTGAGATTTTCTGATCATCCACCTGAGCCTTTGAAGTAGAAGGATTCCTCTCTATCATTTTGACGTTTTCCATTGCCTTTTTAAGAACACAAGCCTTGTTAAGATGTCCTAGCTTCCCACAATTAAAATATAGAGTTGATACTTTCTCGTATTCTACTTTTTGAAAGAACCTACCATGCAATCCTTCAACCCATACTCCCAATGGCAATTGCTTATCAAGTTCAATTCTCGCACGTACCCTTGCAAATTCCCTCCTCCCCCATTGGAACATGTCTCCATCAATGAGAACAGGGACTCCAATCAACGAAGAAATCCTTTCTACATTTACTTCATCCCAACAGTAATGAGGTTGATTGGGTAATCTCACCCAAATGGGAGAAGACAAACCTTTCAATGAATCAGTAGTGAATTTTGGGCTCCATTTGTCCATACCCACAATGTGACCCTTATTGAACCAAGGTCCACCTGATAGCACCTCCTCAACTGCTTCAGTAGAGAAGAAAGAGCACAGGAACCATCCGAAACCTAGTACAGTAAGATGGAATTTGCCAAACTTATCCCATTGTCATCGTAGTTCAACAGCTATCACTTGGATTGAATTGAATTCCCCAAAAACTTTGATCACCTTAGATGATTGAAGCTTTTTTGAATTGATTTCCACATTTGGCTTAAATAACTTCACTACCAGCCCATCTTCAGTTAATAATTTCTCTATTTTTGACATATCGACCTTAATATAAGGTCTCTTATTCCATGGGTTCTCTTGGGCATTTCCCCTCCCTGCTTCTTCAATTGTATTGGTTCTCAGTGCATTTCCATCATTAGGTTCAGACGAGGCATTAATACAAACATCTGAATGCATAACCTCCTTAGATTGGACTGAAGTAGCTCCCTCCGTCATGACATCAGGTTTAGAGAAGAATCTTTTCACCAGTAATTTCATATTGGGCGATGAAGAACCAATTTCTATTGTCTTTTGCTCCACGTCCTTCATCAGAGAAACGTCCTGTACAAGTTTCTCATTGCCCTTCCCTAGAACTGGAGGAGGAGAATTACATGCAAAATCCAATGGTTCCCTTATTACAAGAGGTGCGTTAACACATTTTAGTCTTGGAAAATCCTCGTCCCATGATGCAGCAAAGATGTTGGAAAAGGTGCGAGTTGACTTAGATAGAGCAGTCGAGACATTCCATCCATCATCGTCTGCCAGCGGCCGGCTATCCATCTCGTGCGAAAATCTCACCAACAGTTAAAACAAAGGAAAATTTGAAAAAGATCATTCAAAAAAGGGGAGTCTTTCTCTCTAACTTTCTCTCTCTAACTTAAATTCTGGAGTTAAAGTTGAAACACCCTTTGCGGACATTTGTAGAGTTAGAATAGATATTTACTAAAAGGTTTACTAGAGTATATCACCATGTCATACTAAGGGATCTAGTAGTGAAAAATAGAAACTTGGAGAATGTTTGGTTGACTATATCCTAAGATGGAGGAACATTAGCATGAAGTGTGAGCCTTAGCTTCTATAGTAGCAAACTATGGAAATCCTTCTAAAGAATGTTCATGATCCAATTACCTTCCTACTGAAAGGATTTATAATTAAAACTTTAGAGGGGTTATTGAGTAAAACCTCTAATCATCAAGAGAAAATTGTAACAATTTACTTCCTCGAAAAATTAATCACCAGTAAAAATCAGAAAGCTAAAACCTTAGAAGGTTCTAGAAAATTAGCCTAGTTTACTGATAATTGATAAGGGTAAACAACCAATGTAAATTTATGCATAAAATCTTGGTCATCCATCACAATTTCATCATTAAAATAGGCTTCCTAATCCATAATTTAAATCTCACTCCAATCTCATTCCCGTAGAGGAAGGAGAAAGATTTGAAGCTCTAAAGAATAAGCCTTATTCATTTAAAAGAGATGGTATTAAAAGGATATTTAAAAATCTTATAAGGAATTCACAGTTTAAACTTTTTTAATTTAAGAAGCCAAAAGATGTGGAAAAGTGAGGCAACCTAAACGTTGCCCATATCATTGGATGATTAATCATGAGTTTGAAGATTGTATAACATTTAAGAATGGCTTGAATGAAATACCAAAGATGGATTAATTGTATTACCCAATGAGTATTTAGCTTATTCTAATCAGTGATATACTAAATGCATGATTTGTGAGCATTATGTATCAATTTTAAATTCAAAACCTGATGATGATTAGTATATTGATTGGTATATAGCCTTATTCTGATCTTCTAAGAAAATTTTAAATAAAATTTATCATTCATCTATTCAGATTTCTAAAGGAGTGTATTGTCCCCTCTAGGTTGATCTAGTAGCTCTTGAAGAGGAAGTTAAGAATAAAGTTAAATTTTAAGAGCCCAAGAAGAGATCAATCGGTCAATATTCAACAATTCAAAAGGAGGAAATCAAGAATAAAAATAGTAAGGTAAATAATAAAGTTGTACTTTCTTTCAATGGTTAAGCATAGGATCTTGTACTGCTTGTACTGTATGATTTCTATTTTATCCTACCAGGGGCTAAGAAAGTAATGATGAAAGATTCAGTGTATATCTTGTCTATATCTGGTGATGATCAAATGAATGATGCAACAAAAAATAATGCTATAGAACATGAAATAAACTTAAATGAATTAAAAGAATCACTTAAATATTTATCTGATAGTGATTCCCATGTACTCGATATTTAGAGTGATCCTATTTGTATGAAATTTGAGATGTCTGATTCTAATAATTCATCAAATGAAGTACTAAAAGTAAATGAATTTATAAAATCAAAAGAATATACTATGTGTTCCTCATAAGAGATAGTTCAAATAAATCTACACAGTGGTAAGGTGTTACCACCATTAGTATCTGCAACTCGGAAAGGAAAAAAGTGGCCAATAATCTAGAAACCTCAACATACTTCAACAAGATCTAGATGTAGCTAATTTAGATATTCCTAAATTGGATTATAATGTGTTAGCACATCATAGAAATTGCCTTCAAAATTGAGTGTCTACGAAGCTTTAGTTTTTTCTTAAGTGGTGAGGGAGGCTGTATATCTAAGTTAACATTAATGCAGTTTAAAGAGGATTATATTTTAAAGAAGTTAGATGGATTATATTTTTAGATGATTATTTATTTTTGGGAACTTCAGATCTTAACCTCCCATTATATATATCTATGAACATAGACAATTTCAATTAATCTCATGTCCTTGTTGATCTGGGTATATCGGTGAACATTACGAGTCTTAGAACTCTCACATACCTAAGGTAGATATGTGCAATCTTAGTTCTGGAAAGAAGTTGTTGTAAGGGTTTAATTAAAATGGCAAGAGAGCTTTGGGGTCAATAACCCTTCTTTGGAAATAAGAAACCAAAAATTAAAGATAATTTCTATATAATAGATACTGAAACTTCTTTTAATGCTCTGTTGGGTATATCGTGGCTACATGAATATATAATGGTGTCTTCTACCCTTCCTTCGTGTATCAGATATTATCATGAGGGAATGGATCACTGTATTAAAGGTGACTTGTAGCCATTTTCAATTCATGAAGTTAGTATATTCAAAGATGCTTCATACTATTTTCCTATTAAGTAGACTGCCTTCTTTAAGAATCTAAAATTGGCCAAAGAATAAGTAAAATAAAAGAAAGGAAAAGAAAGACAAAAGGAAAAAAGGAAATGCAAAAATAAAGAGTCTTGATCTCAAACACGATGTTCATTGGTCACCTGCCCCTCCCTCACAAAGAGGTGGTAGAATAGCTAAATTATCTAGAGGAAGAGGTCTAAGATGGAAAAATAAAGTCGTAAAAGAAAATGAAAAAGGAAGTGTAAATAAAGGCCCATGTAAAACTTATTGATTTTGAATCCGGCTCTGAGGAGAAATCATGTGTGATTGATAAAAAGCCATGGGCTGTAGAACATAAAAATAATATAAAATAGCCAAAATATGAGATTTCTATAGAAGCTGTTAATGATAAGGATATGGTCCAAGTTGCAAGGGAAGTTGAGTTAAATCTATATACTATGGAAAAGCTAAAGAAGTATGTGGAAAATATTACCCTTACTACCCTTTCCTAAAATGATGTAAAAAGGTTATAGGTGAGGAGCACCTTCCTTTAAACCTAACCTTCTATTAGAAAAAACTACTTAAATAGTTGTACCATTCAGTGATCCATTTATGAATGAAATAGTATAACTCCATTTTGATTGGTATTCAAATTGTGTTAGTAAGTTTGCTAAGCAATGTTTAATGCCACAAAATTTAATGAGAGGTGAAGCTCTGCAAATCAAATAATTGTGTGATGAAAAATATCACAAATTTACATTAAGATAAAGCATTGGCTTTGCTACTCTATGTTTGTTTAATGATGATGAATATTGCTTAGTTATATCAAATAATCTAGAGTCTGATAGTCTCTTTTTAATGAACATTAAAACTCTTAATAAACTCTATTTTAGAAACTTTAGATGATCTAGATCACTCTCAAGCTAGAGATGCACCTCTAAAATTTCAAGAGAAGATTAAATCTATGATTTATTGATTTGCAAGAAATAAATCTTGGAACTAAAGAAGAACTTTATCCAATTTCATAAGTTCCTTATTGAATGAGGATGAGGTGAATAAAATGTTGAAACTCTTAGAAGAATTTAAAGATTATTTTTCTTGGATTTATAAATAAATGCTTGGATTATCTCTAAATATAACAATCAATAAGCTATAAATTCAGCTAGGAATTATTCTTGTTAAACACGCACCTCGTTGAATGCCACTCAACATTGAATATTAACTGATTTTGATGTTTAAAAGTTAACTGATGCAAGCTTTATTAGGTAGGAGAAAAATCCAACATGATTAGCTGGGAGTTTTCCAATTAAGAAGAAAAATAGTCAAATTTGGGCTTGTATTGATTTTTGATATCTAATTAAAGCCTATCCTGAAGATGAGTTCCCACTTCCCATACAAAAACTTAGGGTTAATACATAATATCATCACTAGACTATCATTTGATCTTCTAATCTATCGCCTAAAACTCACTAAATTATTGTTAGTGATATGATTATTATAATGCTAAATTCATTCATTAATTGATCTCATTGATCAATTCAAAACTTAAAATTAAAACCAAGTCCTAAATCCATTAATTAATTGTCCCAAGTGATAATCAGTTAGTCACATTCAATCAATGATGATCAATGATCTAAGCATTTCAAATCTTAAATCCATTCCAAGTTATTATATAAATGAAATAAATGCAATCCATTAATTAAACTCATTGATTAATTCAAAAATCTAAAATCTAGTTTTAGAACCAAACCCAAAACCCCCAAGCCCATAACCTATTTTTTGAGAAATTTCTATTATCTTGAAACATAACCAAATGACCTTAGATTCTTGATCTGTCACTTACATATTGATAAGGCATGTCCCTAGGGTCAATCATATCTTTTTGAGGCATTTCAAGATCATTAACCCCTAAAACTCAAATCATTTCTATAGGCTGTAAAACCTTCAAATATTTATAGCATATGCAACTGAATATAGTATCTTATAATTTTTGACCATGGAGGCCACTTCGAACTATTTGAACATGATAATCATCATTAGCATGATGCATTAAACTAACATTGAACCTTGGTTGACCATGGTTGGTCACAAAAACCTAAAACCCTATACGTTAAAAATTGAATTCTACTTAAACCTTAACATGGCCCAGTCTAACAAAGCCATGTAATCTATGCCAACATATCCCAAATAAGATTTATAGTGCATTAAACTATATCCTAAGCCTTGATTAACCTTAGTTGACCAAAGAGGCCTTTTATCAATTAAAATGCATTTTGGATTAAATGACCTTCCCATTGCATGGGACCACTTCTAATAAACCCAAATGACATTTGAAATGCATTGAATAAAATTCCAACTCTTGGTCATTCCCATGTCAGTTTAAGTTGACCAAATAGTCCTATAAGCCCTTAAATATGCATTTTGCACTAAATAACCCCACCAAGCCTTAGAATCACTTTAAACATGTCCAGTATGCCATTTGGAATGAGTTGGACCCGCCCTTGACCCCTAGTCAAACTTGGTTGGCCTAGTTAACCATGGTTGACCAAAATATCACTATACACTTCAAAAATTATTCTCTCAGGATTTTGATCAAATCATTGAAACTTATGGGGATATATTATGAGGTCAATATGAGTCTCCTAAAAAATTTTAGTTCTTGGGTCCACATGATTTTACCAATACAGTTGAACCAAATTCTAAAAAAGGGATTTTCTTATTCTAAATTCCTATCCTTATTAAAATAAATTTTGAAACTTATTGTAGCAGTTGTGTATTAACCCCATGCACCTAGTTTAAAAGCATGGGTTAAACAAAGCCTTGCAAAACCCATTAAATGGAGCTTTAACCCAACCCAACCTAATTTTGCTATAGCTATCTCATGGGTGGAATCTAGAAGATTCATTATATAAGCCTAAAAGTATCTCATACCACATGGTCTTATAATGTAGCAAAACTCCAAAAAACCCTCTCTAATTAATTGTTCAGACTTAACTTCCTCAATAAACCACCATGTGCTTTCAAACTATCTAGAATATTCCTTGTGCTTCTATTGGTAGTCCAAAATTTAGTTGGAGATGGGCCATGGCTAAGGTGGCAAGATCTTAATATGAAAGTTCGTTAGGGATGTTAAACCCTATAGAATTAGCCCAAGCTAACCAAGAGAGGGGAGGGGGGTGAATTGGTATTTTAAAAATATTCTTTTCACAAAGAACAAAAATCACATAAACCAAAATCACACCACGAGAAAAATAAATACGGAAATTAAAAGTGTGGAAGCAAGAAACAAGAACACATAAATTTATAGTGGTTCGGTCAACTCGACCTACGTCCACTCCTCGGAGGCGCCCTCCAAGTATTGCGCTACAATCGTGACTCTCCTTTAGCCCCCACAACTAGGCGGAGAAGCCTTTACAAAGCACCTCCTTTTTGCCATGCCGGCAAGGCAGAGAACCTATCTCCTTTTGCTTCCTCCTGAAGCTGGCAGAGAACCACAACCAGATGCTAACTCCTTACCTCTACCGACCCTTCCACGAACGAGAAACTCTAGACGAAGAAGAAGCAGAGCGATCCTTGAAGCAACCCTTGTGAATCCCCTTATAAGCTCCCCCTCACAAGATCCTCTCTCTCTCCCTCTCTCTCTTTCTCTCCTCAAGGCCTTCTCAGGTCAAGGCAGCAGCACACAGGTTATTTAAAATGTTGAATAAGAGCTCTTAAATAGAAGAGCTTCAAAGGAGCTCATTAATTGCAAGTGTCCGACTATATCGTCAAAGACGATATGGACATTGGCCTGGCCAATCAGTACAAATCTCAGAAGATCGGCCAGAGCATCGCCCTGAATGCAAACTGGATGATTTAAAATTGGCTTGATCATCCAGGCCGATCTCACGATCGTCCCGGTTAATCAGTTCAAATCAGAGGAAAATCGACCAGAGCATCGCCCTGAATTCAAGCTGGCCGATATTCATCGTCCTGAAGTAACTAAGGTTTTTGAATTGATCGTCCTGGCCGATCTTGCGATCGTCTAGGACGATATAATCGTATCAATCATCCTTAATTACTCCCTTAATTTCCTAATTAATTAAGGTATAATTTGTGATTATCGTCCAGGCCGATCAATAATCGTCCTGGCTGATTATTTAAAAATACAGTATACCTTAATTGTCTATGGCGGCAATTTCTTTCTGTTTTTAGCTTATCGTCTTGGCCGATACATGTATCTTCCAGGCCGATCAGTTAATGACGGCTGCCTTAATTAAGAATCCTTATTTAGACTTTCTGTTTTAAGCCTGATCGTCTAGGACGATGTAAATATCGTCCTAGCCGATATGAGTAAAAATAGAAATTCTAAGTCTCTCAAGTGTGTGTGTGTAGGGTTACTTAGCATCAGTCTCTTTGACCATTACAAGTAGACTCAAGAAGAGAAAAAATAGAGTACAGACTGACTCAACCCTAGACCTACGCAATCTTGAACTGGCTTCATTTGTTCGTCAGATCTTTGATTCCTGAAAAGTTAGAAGTAACAGGCAGTCCAAGAGAATCAATCGTATTTGTCAATCATCAAAACATAAGTCATGAAAATAGATTTGCAACAATCTCCCCCTTTTTGATGATGGCAAAATACTACGAAGATAATTAGCAGTAAATTTCAGGTTTGGCAAGTGTAAAAGCATCATAAACTTCTCCCCCTTTTGACATATCAAAAAGGAAGAGGGAACATAAAAAAACAATAGCAAATCATAATTTTTTTTTTAACCAAGGCATGAAAATGATGTAGTATTCCATGTGATTGATTTAAAAACTTGTGGGTTAATGAGTTAACAATCTCAACAATTCCATAGAATAGTAGAATATCTGGTTATGGTTACCCTTAGCTTAGACGTTTTCTTAGGGTAGAATCGTCTTTTGAAATCAATGACCTAACTCAAAGAATTAATTGAATATGAGAAAAAAGGATCCATCCATCACTTGGTTTAAGAAAAATCTATCTTTATAAAATAATGTACCAAAGTAAATTTGTCACGATCGTGATCGTAAAACAATCGAAATTAAGTCTTTGAGAACTAAAACTTCTAAGTTCTAAAAGATTTAAAAAGAGATAATAGCTTACTTTTGAGTGGGCTCATTTTATGCCTCTTGTCAATTTGAGTGGCGCTTTGCACATCTTTTTATTTTCGATACACTTTTGTGTATATTTTTCAATTTGGCGTCATTGCGCTTCTTTTGTTTGCATCATTGGTCAAATATTTTTTTTATTTTTGCAAGCTACATTCTAATTTATAACCTCTTAAAAAATCTTAGTTGTGAATATATCTTCTCATATATTAGAGAATAGGAGCTCTCTCTCTAACATAGGAAAGAATTATCACAAATAGAATCAATAATCAAAGACAAGGATAACGAGGGGTCTTGATGTGAAAAAAAGACTTTAAATATTATAAATACAAGATAGATTTGCTTAAGCAAGCTTAAGAAAAGATCTTAATTTCATACATAATCTTTAATTTGAAATAGATTTTTGATTAGAAAAGAAAACTATGCCACTAAAATAGGTTAGAGAAAGAGACACAATCACAAAGTATTTTTACCATCTAAGAGATTGAGAGATGAAAAATACATTGACTACAAATTTTCAAAAACAAGGGCATGGGATATGTTATCATTTCAGCGATGATTTTGAAAACTAAGAAAAAGAGAAGAAAAAAAAGGAAAGTAAAACACAAAATAAAACTAAACATAAAAACAAAAGCAAAAGAAAGTAACTAAAAGATCAAGTTTTATGCATTTATGTCAATCACACCCAATCTGGTCCTTAAAGAATTGAAAGTGTCGAAGGCCAGTGGTTTAGTAAAGATGTCAGCCAATTGATTTTCTATTGTCACATGGTGTAACTCAATGTCTCCCTTAGTCACATGATCTCTAATGAAGTGATGCCTAATGTCAATGTGCTTAGTCCTTGAATGTTGGATTGGATTCTTAGAGATGCATATGGCACTAGTGTTGTCACAAAAGATTGAGATGGTGTCTACAGGTAATCCTAAATCCAATACCTATTGTTTCAACCAAAGGACTTGGGCCACACAACTTCCAAGAGCAATGTACTCAGCTTCAGCAGTGGAAAGTGCAACAGAGTTTTGCTTCCTACTAGACCAAGAGACCAAAGACTGTCCAATGAATTGACAAGTTCCTGAAGTGATTTTTCTATCCACCTTGCATCCTGCAAAATCAGAGTCAGAAAATCCAATAATCTCAAAAGAAGTGCTGTGTCTAGGGTACCAAATCCCTAAGCCTTGTGTCCCCAAAAGGTATCTAAAAATTCTCTTAATAGTAGTCATGTGGGACTCCTTAGGGTCAGCTTGAAATCTAGCACGAAGGCAAACACTAAACATAATATCAGGTCGGCTCGCATTCAAGTAAAGTAAAGATCCAATCATGCCTCTATACTTCTACTGATCAACAGACTTATCACTTGGGTCCTTGTCTAATGGAGCACTAGAAGTCATTGGAGTGTTAATTGGCTTGTCTTTGTCTATCTCATATTTCTTGAAAATGTCCTTTATGTATTTTGTTTGATTTAAAAAGGTTCCATCCTCCAATTGTTTTATGTTAAACCCCAAAAAGTAGGACAACTCTCCCATCAAACTCATCTCAAATTCTCTACTCATTATTTTAGAAAAATCATCACACAAATTCTTATTAGAAGATCCAAAGAGTATATCATCCACATAAATCTGAACAATGAGTAAATCATCTCCAACTCTCCTAAGAAAAAGGGTGGTCTCTACGCTCCCCTTGACAAACTCCCTCTCTAGTAAGAATGTGCTAAGCCTCTCATACCAAGCTCTTGGTGCCTGCTTTAAACCATATAAAGCCTTTTTTAATTTAAAAACATGATTTGGAAATTGGGAACTCTCAAAATCTAGGGGTTGTTCTACAAACACATCTTCTTTTATTTCCCCATTTAAAAAGGCACTCTTGACATCCATTTGAAAAAGCTTAAATTCTTTATAGTAGGCAAAGGCTAATAGCACTCTAATGGCTTCCAATCTAGTTACAGGGGCAAAAGTCTCCTCAAAGTCTATCACTTCTATTTGGTTATACCCCTTAGCCACTAATCTTGCTTTATTCCTAACCACCACTCCTGAGTCATTCACCTTGTTCTTAAAGACCCACTTTATCCCAACTACACTTTATCCCTTAGGTCTTTCTACAAGCTCCCAAACATCATTCCTAACAAATTGATTCAATTTTTCTTGCATTGATAGAATCCAAAACTCATCAGAAAGGGCTTAGTTAATGGTGGTGGGTTCAGTCATTGAGATAAAGGCAGAACTAACTCTAGTTTTAGGCTAGGCTGGTGTTTACTTTTCTGCTGTGCCGGATTTTTGAGTTTTCACTACATGCTGTTTGCTAGCTTAGAATTGATTGACTATTTACTTATTTACTACACTTCCAGTATTTAAATTTCGAATATATCAACTGCTTGAGATCAAATATTAACTGCTTGGGATTATATATAACTGTTGATTATTAGGATAACCTTGCAGGATCGAGTCTAGAATTTTCAATTTTAATTAATGTAAATTTGATTTGATATGGTTGTAATTATTTAAAGTGATTTGAGTTTTGGGACATATATATATCCAACTTGAATTCCAAAGAGTAGAAGACATCCCTAAAGGGGAGGATCTTCGTCCATTTGGAAGATCAAGTTAGGATATCTTTCAAATATCCAAACAGAAAAGATAACACCCCATTCAAGGGGAAGTTTCTTTGCATTTGGATATCCGGAACTGACGAATCAAGATGCTCGTGAGAAAACAAAGAAGTGGAAGCTGAGAAGAGTCCAAAATCTCAAAGTCACTTGTCTTTTAGGAGTTAAAATCCGGCTTGTTGTCAGTGGTACCCGGTTACTTTACTTTTCTGCAATTCTGAGATGTAATAATAAGGGCACTTGCCTATGGACTTTAAGTTTGAATATTAATTTAGTTGATTTGATTAATGTTTGATGTTGATTGCGATGTAGGATTGCCTGCTTTTAGTAATTTTTTTGGTGCTCTTGCATGTCGTATTTTGATTAGCCTGGAACTCGATCGTAGGCTCTTAAGGACTCTTTAAAGTTTTTCTATTTAAATCGAATTAAAAATTTTAAATCAACATAGAAATTCTAACGCTTTAAGAAGTAAGCCCGGGACCACCGGGAGTTCTCATATTAAAAGTCTTCATTTCAAATTTAAGCATTTAATCGAGTCAATTAGCATGCATTGCATTAGCAACAAATCTAAAAATCATTAAATCTTTAATTACATTTGCTTAAGCATTAAAAACCCAACATAAGTCAAAGGGGCTAATTAGGATCCGCCCTAGATGTCGGCCCCGTTCTCAAAAACCTATCTTAAATAGCGTCCCTACCCATTCTAATATTAAATGACTTGATAAATAATTTTAAAAGTGCCTAGGTGGTTTAGCTGGCTCCCCAATCCAGGCCGGGGTAAGACCAGATTTGCATTGCATTAGCTAGGTTCGGGCTAATCTCAATGCCCAATTTAGACTTAGGTTCCAAGGCAGGCTTGGGCTATAAGACCGAATTGAATCCTAATATTCTAATAAAGTTGCCCATTAAACTAAAAATCTCTCTCAATCGAATTCAAGCCCAACACTTAGGATAGACTGGGGGGCACTTCTGAATTATTCAGAATCTCAGGTGCCTCCTACCCCTATTCCTTTGACTCCATAAATAACTGTTCAATATCGAACCAATCCCATTTGAAAATTCCTACCCTTTTCCTTCTTTTATATCAAACTTTGAAAATCTTAAATAAATTTTATACTGCTATTTTAATCGAGAGTATTCTTAGGAAAAATCTAATTTTCCTACGATGTAATTAACTACGAGGGCTTGCGCTCATAGAAGAATTAGAAATCTAGATCTAATTTTCAAAATCAATTTTTTAAAAACTCTAATTAATTATCTTTGGAAATTCAAACAAAAAAAATGGCGATCGTTATCATCATATTCAAATAATCAGTAATAGGTAATATCATCTCTCTTTGAGGAGATATATTATTTTATTATCATTATTTTGATTATGAAATTAATGATCTCTTATCCGAATTATTATAGTTAAATAATTGATTGAACTTTATTTTGATCTTTCGAGATCATATGCTATTTCTCCTTGAGTTTGATTACAATAATCCGGATAGATTTAAAATTTTGAAATTTAAACCCATTAGGAAACGATATATTCGCCTTTCGAGGCGATATACTGTTCCTAATGACATGTTCAATTCAAAAATTTAATATTCCCAAAGATAATTATATGTTTCAAAACTAAATATACTTTTCAATCAAAATAATCCACTGTTCAGGTACCATATACTCACACGAGGTCTTCTGTGAGAGCAACCCTGTAAAATTATCAAACATTAGACCTGGGAACCCATACAAGTTTGGGTTCTCCTTTTGGCAATTTATAATCAGATGCATGTATGATATGTCTAGGTTTATGCATCTTAGGTCTCTACACCAAATAAGTTTTCTTCTTCAAAGTACAGGTGTGAGTTATATGTCCAATCAATCCATAATTATTACATTTGATTTTTGGAAATGGATTCTTAAGTCTTCTACTATTCATCTATCTATTTATGGATTATATAAATTTAGAATATTGTCAATAGAGTAAATGTTTAGATCTTTAGATTCTGTAATTGCAGTAATTTTAGCATCATAAGAAGTAGGCAAACAATGTAGTATCTTATTAACCATTTCAACATTCGTTAGTTCCCTACCTAATGCATGTAAAGAGGTAACTATTTGTATGAATCTTGTGTACATATCAAAAATGGATGCATTTGGTTTCATGCGAAATAATTCAAAATCATGCAACAAGATATTAAGTCTAGATTATTTAACTTCATTTGTCCCCTCATAAGTTATACAAAGTCTATCCTATATATCCTTTTCACTCTTGCAAGTGGAAACCCGCATATAATCTTCTGATTTAAGAGCACAAAAGAAACTATTCAAGCATTTGGCATTTAGCTGTGCTAAGTCACATTCTTGTACTGTCCAGTCCGTAAAAGATGTTTCAACTCTAACTCTATCAACTAGTCTAGTTGGTTTTGTATACCCTTCCTGAACTAAGATCCACATATGGTAATCAAGTGACTGCAAAAATATAGACATGCGTTTTTTTCAAAAATCAAAAAAAATATTGTTAAACAATGGAGGTCTAGTTATAGAGTAATCCTTAGGTATATTTTAGTTTCCAAATGTAGCTATCTACGTTAATCAAAAAGTAGTCTAAACTTATGATTTTGAAACAAAGCTCTGATATCACTTATTGAAATTTGTTCAATATAAATTAAGTTGTTAGACCTAAGCTTATGTCCCAACGGCTAACCAATAAGAGGGGGGGGTATACTGGTATTTTAAAAATTATCCCTCTTTATAAATTGTAATCCGAAATAACTTTAGTCAATTTTTGTAGAAAAAGTTTTTCAACCATAAAGTTAACAATACAGTAAAATAAAAACTAAAAGCAAAAAATAAAAAGACACAAGATTTATAGTAGTTCGATCAAATACGACCTACATCCACTCCCCAGAGGCACCCTCTGAGTATTGTACTAATACTAATAGTATCTCTTCTTTTACCCCCACAGCAAGGCGGAGAAGCATTCACAAAACTCTCTTCCACCACAACCCAGTGAAGCAGAGAACAGTCATCCTTTTACACTCTTCAAGTGTCAGTAGAGAACCCATCATCCTTTTACAATCTCTAAGTGTGGACAGAGAACCCTTCATCCTTTCACACTCTCCAAGTGTGGGCAGAGAACCCTTCATCCTTTCACACTCTCCAAGTGTGGGCAGAGAACCCTTCATCCTTTCACACTCTCCAAGTATCGGTAGAGAACCGGATCTCCTTAAAAAATCTTCTCAATAAAAAAAGAGTGAAGTAATCACAAATCACAATTAAAGATTCTTACCTTTGAGTACCAAGTGAATCCTTCACGATCTAGTAGTAAGAACCCTTCTTGAAATGCTCTCACACTCTCTCCTTCACTATCCCTTCATTGTACACGAAGACCAGTAAGCAAAAAGATCAAAAGATAGTTTTAAATGACCTTATATATGAAAGACACAAAAAACTGTCCAAAAAATGTTGACTTACAAGTCTGTACACATTTGATCATCCCGTACGGTCGTTAGATCATCCTGTACAAATAGTGTTAAATAAGTTACATATGAACTTAATGTATATTGGTACAAACTGACTTCATACCTGATCATCATCCTGTACAAACTAAGTTCAGCCAGTACGAACAGTTATATCACAGGTGGTTTGGACGAACTGCAGGATGTTCTCAAAATTTTAAGGGACAGAGCACTTCATTTTGGGACGAATATAGGAGTTTGTCTAGATGAATAGTTCAAGTCATGTGTCTAGAGAACTGTTGCAAATTCAGTTTCATAGATAATGCTTTGATGATTGGCAAACACTCTTGCTTCTCTTGGACTGCCTTTTACTACTGACATTTTAGGAATCAAAGATTGGATGGAAATCGGAGCCAGCTCAAAATTGGGTAGATTAGGGTTAAGTCAGTCTGCAATTTTCTTTTTTCCCTTTCTTGAGTCAATTATAATCTTTGGAGTGACTGATGCTATGTAACTCTACGCACACACACTTGAGAGATTTAGAATTTCTATTTTTACTCACATCGTACAGGATGATATTTATATCGGCCTGGCCGATCGAGTCTAAAACAGAAACTCTAATCAGGATATCTGAGTTAAGGCAACCGTTATTAACAGATCAGCCTGGATGATACCATTATCGTATAGGATGATATGCTCAATATAGAAAGAAATAGCCGTCATAATCAATTTAGGTATTCTGTATTTTTGGAAATCGGCTACGACGATCACTATATCGGCCTGGACAATATTACACAATTATGGCTAAATTGATCCATCAATTAAGGAAAAAATTAAGGATGGTTGATACAATCATATCGTCCTAGACGATCATGAGATCGGTCAGGACGATCTATTCAAAAACCCTTAGTTACTTCTGGCCAATCATGATCGGACAGCTCAAATTCAAGGCGATGCTATGGACGATTGTTCTCTGATTTGAACTGATCGGCTGGGACGATCGTGAGATCGGTCTGGACTATCAAGCCAATTTTTAATCATCTAGTTCATCTTCAGGGCGATGTTCTGGCCGATCATCTGTGATTTGAACTGATCGTCCAGGATGATAAGATTATCATCCTGGACGATAAAGTTGGCAACTTACAATTATTAAGCTCCTTTGAAGCTCTTCTACTTAAAGATCTTGTGTTCAATGTTTTTGACAATCCTTGGCTTATGTCTTGACCTGAGAAAACCTAAAGGAGAGAGAGATAGGATCTTGTTGAAAGTTCGTTAGGGATGTTAAGCCCTATGAACTTAGCCCCAAGCTAACCAAGAGGGGGGGGGTGAATTGGTATTTTAAAAACTCTTTTCACAAAAAAAAAATTGCATAAACCAAATCACACCACAAGAAATAAATGCGGAATTAAAAGTGCGGAAGCAAGAAAAAGAACACAGAAATTTATAGTGGTTCGGTCGACTCGACCTACGTCCACTCCTTGGAGGCACCCTCCAAGTATTACACTACAAAACGTGACTCTCCTTTAGCCCCCACGGCTAGGAGGAGAAGCCCTCACAAGAACCTCCTTTTTGTCACCCCGGCAAGGCAGAGAACCTACCTCCTTTTGCTTCCTCCTGAAGCTGGCAGAGAACTACAACCAAGACCAAACTCCTTACCTCTACCGACCCTTCCACGGACGAGAAACTCTAGACGAAGAACGAGCAGAGCGATCCTTGAAGCAACCCTTGTGAATCCCCTCACAGGCTCCCCCTCACAAGATCCTCTCTCTCTCCCTCTCTCTCTTTCTCTCCTCAAGGTCTTCTTAGGTCAAGGACAATGCACATAAAATGCATCGGCCAAACAAAATATTCTATCAGCCAGGACTATCATCATGACAGAGTTCGATCATATCGTCCAGGATGATATAGGATCGTCCAGGCCGATGGGTTACAGCAAGCACAGAAAAGGTCAGAAGATGGATTTTGAACAGAATTTGTAATATCGTCCAGGACGATAAAAGCATCGGCCAGGACGATGTGACTAGAAGTTGAAATCAATGAAAGAATGGTGATGATCAAGACCCTCAAAAATAAAATAAAAGAAAAACAGTCAAAATACAGTAAAAGAAAAGAAAGAAAAAAAACACAAGGAAAATAAAAAAAAAAGAATATTTTTTTATTTTAATTTTTCTAATTTTTTTTAATGTTTTATGGAGGCATCATATGAGAATTTTTCAAAAAAGTCAAATTTTTAAAGTTCCAAGAGATCAAGGAGTTTAACAAATCCCAATCAGAAGAAGGTAGAACATCTGATTCTGCTAACCCTACATCGGACATCCTTCAGGGTACAAAATTCTTTTGGAAAATAGAAATCTAACTCAGAATAACTAAATAGGATAAAAAGATCCATTCAAAACTTGTTTACAAAGAAAATATCTCATAAATAATAAACCAAAGTAATTTTTCTCAATCATGGAAATTGAAATCAAGTTTTTGAAGCATCACATAATCAATGAGTTCTCTAAGTTTAAGAGTTTTAGCAAAGAGAGGATAGTTTGCACCTAGTGGGCTCATTTTATGCCTCTTGTCACTTTGATTGGCTCTTTTGAGCATCTTTTGAATCTTTGATACACTTTTGTTTATATGGCTTTCTTTCAATTTTGGCTTTATTGGCCTCTTTCCTTTTTAACTTTTGCAAGCTAGAAACTCTTTAATATACCCATAAAAGAAACTTAGTTGTAAGTATATCCTCCAAATATTAAAGAATAGGAGCTCTCTCTCTAACATAGGAAAGAACAATCCACAACACAAAATCAAAATCATGTGATATATGCAATGGCAAGATTTCAAAAGCTTGAATGATATCTAAGAACTTTGGCTATTATGCATAAGATAAATTAATGTATCAAGATAAGAAAAAGATCTTTAAAAAAAAAGCCATTGGTTAAACTGAGTTTAGACTTTTGTTTAGAGAAGAAAATCATACCACTAAACAAAGTCAGAAGGAGGAAAAACATCAACAGTATTACTCCCTTTAACCAATTTAGAAAAGTTAAACACTATCTCTAAAACTCCAAAATCTAAAAGCTTGAAAATATTCATCATATAGAAGGCTAAATTTAAAGAACAACGTAAAAATAAAACACATGAAAACAAAACAAAAAAAATGAAAATAAAGCAAACTAAAACAACATAAAGTAAGCACAAAAACAAAAATAAAAGATAACACAAAAACTAAAAATTTCAAGCAAGTGATAAAGCAGCGAGTTTAAGCAATTTTGAGCTGCCAGCCTCCTTATATCCAGTTAACTTATGCTCCCACGAGGTCTTTGGTGAGAGCACTCCTGCAAAACTCAACAACAGTAAGATTTAGGAACCCAAATAGGTTTGGGATCCTTCTTAGGAAAAGTAGAATGCAATGCAGGCATGGTATGTTGTGAATCATGCATCTTAGGTCTCCACACCCAATATATACTATGGTGAATGGTGCAAGTGTGTGAGATGTGTCCTAGCATGCCACAAAAAAAACATCTAACTCCAGGAAAAGGGTTTCTTAAATGATTATAATGCCTCTTCCTAGGTTCTGGCTTAAGATCAAAAGTGGAAGTCATCCGATTTTTCTTACATGTATCAAAATTATTTTGAATCCTCAAGTTAGTTCTTTTTAATGCATCATTCTCAATCCTCAAATTTTTCTCAATCTCTTTAGATTTCTTAAGATCAAAAATAAGTGAGGTGTGTGAAACTTTTAATGTCTTATGTTCATCAATTAATTTTGAATGCTTTTTATGCAACTCATCAAATTCATCAAGAAGAGCCATGTGATTTGAATCAATCGTTGCATGGTCTTTGAGAAAAATTTCATGCTCTTTTTGTAGATTCTAATGTTCTAATTTTAAGCTAGCATGTGTCTTCTTAAGTTTTTTGTATGATGCATGGATTTTTTCACAAATTTCAAACAATTCATCATAAGTTGTTTTACATACCTCTTCCTCATCACTTTGATCTTCTCCCATGAAACACAAGTTTGTAGTCTCTTCCTCTGGTTCAGTCTTAGAGGAATCAGTACCAGATTCTGCCCAGAAACCTCTTTGGATTTTCTTCTTGTCCTTCCTAGACTTAGCTTTCTCCTCACCTTTTTCCTTTTCTTTGCTCGAGTGATCTTGGAGTGTAGGACAATCGGCTCTCACATGTCCAGGCTTCCTGCATTCAAAACAAACAACATCAGAAGATCCTTTAACATGTTTGTGATCCTTACCTTTTCTATAACTTTGATGATGCTTTTGTTTCTTCCTTAGAAAGCTTTTGAATTACTTTGTGATGAAGGCAACTTCATCGCTTTCAGACCCGGAAGATTCAGAATCTGATTTGTGCGCCTTCAGTGCAATTATTTTCTCCTTTTTCTTTTCACCTGCATCAAGATTTCTTTGATTCACCCCTTACTCGTAAGCAATGAGTGAGCCAAGTAAGTTATCAATGGAATAGGTGTTCAAATCTTTAGATTCAGTGATTGCAGTAATTTTTGCATCATAAGACGAAGGCAAGCATCTCAAAATCTTGTTAACTTTTTCATAGTTTGAAAGTTCTTTTCCTAGTGCATGCAATGAAGTAACTATCTGAGTAAACCTAGTGTACATGTCAGAAATCGATTCATGAGGTTTCATATGAAAAAGTTCGTAGTCATGCAAGAGAATGTTTAAACAAGATTGTTTAACTTCATTAGTACCTTCATAGGTGATGCACAATTTATCCCAAATCTCTTTACCAGTTTTGCAAGTTGAGACACGCATGTAATCCTCAAATTTTAAAGCACAGAAAAAGCAGTTCAAATATTTTGCATTTAATTGAGCTAAATCTCGTTCATCAAAAGTCCATTCAGTAAAAGCAACTTCAGTTTTAACACCATTAATTTTACGAGAAGGTGGAGAATAACCTTCTCGAATAAGCATCCACATGCGATAATCAGTAGATTGTAAAAACGTTAACATGCGGGTTTTCCAAAAATCAAACGGTAGGTTATCGAACAGGGGAGGTCGGGTAATAGAATACCCTTCCGTAGTGTTGCGATTCCCAAGGTTAGCCATGAAACTAATTCAAAAAGTTTTCAAACTTAAATTTTTGAATCCTGCTCTGATACCACTAGAAAGTTCGTTAGGGATGTTAAGCCCTATAAACTTAGTCCCAAGCTAACCAAGAGGGGGGGTGAATTGATATTTTAAAAACTCTTTTCATAAAGAAAAAAATTGCATAAACCAAATCACACCATAAGAAATAAATGCGGAATTAAAAGTGTAGAAGCAAGAAAAAGAACATAGAAATTTATAGTGGTTCGATCGACTCGACCTACATCCACTCCTTGGAGGCACCCTCCAAGTATTGCACTAAAAAATGTGACTCTCCTTTAGCCCCCACGGCTAGGCGGAGAAGCCCTCACAAGAACCTTCTTTTTGCCACCCTGGCAAGGCAGAGAACCTACCTCCTTTTGCTTCCTCCTAAAGCTGGCAGAGAACCACAACAAAGACCAAACTCCTTACCTCAACCGACCCTTCCACGGATGAGAAACTCTAGACGAATAATGAGCAGAGTGATCCTTGAAGCAACCCTTGTGAATCCCCTTACAAGCTCCCCCTCACAAGATCCTCTCTCTCTCCCTCTCTCTCTTTCTCTCCTCAAGGTCTTCTTAGGTCAAGGCAGCAGCCAAAGGTTTTTTAAAAACATTGAACAAAAGCTCTTAAATAGAAGAGCTTCAAAGGAGCTCATTAATTGCAAGTAGCCGACTTTATCGTCTAGGCCGATATGGACATCGGCCTGGCCGATCAGTACAAAACTCAGAAGATCGGCCACAGCATCACCCTGGATACACTTTTGGACGATTGAATTTTGGCTTGATCGTCCTGGCCGATTAGTACAAATCCCATCAGATTGGCCAGAGCATCGCTCTAGATGGACTCCTGGACGATTGAAATTTGGCTTGACCATCCCGGCCGATCTCACGATCGTCCTGGACGATCAGTTCAAATCAGAGGCAAATCGTCCTGAGCATCACCCTATTTTTGAGCTGGCCGATATTTATCGTCCAAAAGTAACTTAAGGTTTTTGACTAGATCATCCTGGCCGATCCTGAGATCGTCCAGGACGATATGATCGTATCAATCATCCTTAATTACTCCCTTGATTTCCTGATCAATTAAGGCATAATCTGAGAATTTCGTCCAGGCCGATCCTGTGATCGTCCTGGCCGATAATTTAAAAATACAGTATGCCTTAATTGTCTAAGGCGGCTACTTCTTTCTTATTTGAACTTATCATCTTGGCTGATACACGTATCATCTAGGCCGATATGTTAATGACGGCTGCCTTAATTAAGAATCCTTATTTGGACTTTCTGTTTTAAGCCTGATCGTCCAGGACGATGTAAAATATCGTCCTGGCCGATATGAGCAAAAATAGAAATTCTAAGTCTCTCAAGTGTGTGTGTGTAGGGTTACTTAGCATCAGTCTCTTTGACCATTATAAGTAGACTCAAAAGAGAAAAACAAAAGTACAGACTGACTCAACCCTAAACCTACGCAATCTTGAACTGGCTTCTTCTTGATCGTCCGATCTTCGATTCCTGAAAAGTTAGAAGCAACAAGTAGTCCTAAGAGAAATAGTGTTTGTCAATCATCAAAACATAAGCCATGAAAAATAGATTTGCAACACTTGTGAGGGGGAGCTTGTGAGGGGGTTCACAGGAGTTGCTCCAAGCATTGTTCCACTTCTTCTTTTCTACAGTCTCTTATCCTTGGAAGGGTTGGGAGAGGAAAGCTTCAACAAGTGATCGTGGTTCTTTGCCTGCTTTAGGAGGAAGCAAAAGGAGTAGGGTTCTCTGCCTTGCCGGGGGTGGCAAAAAGGAGGTGTTTTGTAAGATCTTCCCCGCCTAGCTATGGGGGCAAAAGGAGAGTCACGTTGGTAGTGCAATACTTGGAGGGCGCCTCCGAAGAGTGGACGTAGGTCAAGTTGATTGAACCATTATAAATTCTTGTGTTCTTTTTTACTACTTTCGCACTTTAAATTTTTATAATTAGTTTTTCTGTGGTGACTTTTATTTATGATAATTATTCTTTTGTTTAAATATTTTTAAAATACCAATTCACCCCCCCCCCCCTCTTGGTTAGCCTCGGGACTAGTTCATAGGGCCTAACATCCCTAACGAAATTTTAAGTGGTATCAGAGCGGGGTTCATAAAAACTGAGTTTGAAAACTTTTTGAATTTTGATCCATGGCTAACTTTGGGAATCGTAATACAACTAAAGGATATTCTATTACACGACCTCCTTTGTTTGACAACCTTCCTTTTAATTTTTTGAAAACTCACATGTCTACCTTTTTATAATCAACTGATTATCGCATGTGGATGCTTATTAAAGAAGGATATTCTCTACCTTCTCGTGAAATTAACGGAATTTAAACTAAAGTTGCATTTATTGAATGGACTTTTGATGAAAGAGATTTAGCTCAATTAAATGCAAAGTGTTAGAATTATTTTTTCTATGCTTTAAAGTCTGAAGATTACATACATGTTTCAATCATTGCTTACGAACTAGGGGCACTACAGGAAAAATGCGCAAAATCGGCGATTCTAACCGGCGGTTCAAGGACCGCCGGTAGTATCGGCGGCACCACCGGCGGTTTGGCCGTCGGATTTTAACGACGGCTGCACCGGTGATTTTGCAAATGTAAGCCGCCGGTAAGGGCGGCAGTCCCTAAACTGACGGTAAACCGTCGGATGTCAACAAGAACCGGCAATTTACCGACGGTTTAGACCGCCGTTGATAAGTGACTTTAAACCGGCGGTCAAAACCGCCGGAAAACTGCCGGTTTAAGCCCTAATACACCGAGCCCCGCGTCTGCCATTTCATTTTAACTCTTTCCTTCTCTCTCTCGGTCGCTCGCTCTCCCGTCGCTCGCTCTTTCCTAGGGTCGCCTCCGCTCGTCCAACCGCCAGCTAAGAATCTCCTCCGGCCGCCGCCCCCAATCCGACGCCGCCGACGACGTTTGTCCGCCCCAAATCCGACCGCCGCTCCCAATCAGAATCGCCTCCACTCGTTCGACCCCAAACAGTCTGATTTCTATTTTAAGGTAATTTTTTATTGTTTTTCTTTGATTATTATTTCTTACTACACATTTGCAAGGATTAGAAATATTTTGGATGATATAGATAGATAGCATTAATGTAATGTTCTAATTGTTGTGTTAGATCTAAATTTTTTTTATTAAATGTTATTTTAGTTTAGGTGGAATCTATTTTGTTGATTGTTACATTTAGTTAGAAAAAGATAGGAAGAGAGAGATTGAGGGAGAGAAAAGAGAGGGAGGATTGCTTGTTTCGTGCCTTTCCCGCGAAGCTAAAAAATAGAGCGATTTTTTCACGTAGGGGAACCGTCCGATGCAAATACCTCCCCTTTATTTTGAATTGAATTTTACTAACATAGTAGATAAACCATTGCATTACATTCTCCTCTCGTAGTAGAGATAAGCTTATTACATTAGGAGAGATGATTAGATACAAATATAATGTCATTCTCTAGAATAAGTTTAACTGTAGATGTGGTGTAGCTAAAAATTAATGTTTTGAGTTGTTCGAAGGCATCAGGTACCGATTTGTCCATTGAAAGCTAGTGTGTTAAATGTAAACCTAAATGTCTTGAAAATTTATTATTAGTAGCTATGGTAGTTCAATTAGAGGTTAAAATAGGTAGCTCTATCAAATTTGATCATGGAGCATGGTAGCACTATCATATCTTCCAATATGATTACCAAAAACATAGTGTTTTCCACAGTAATTAGTAGTGGTGGTTTTAAAACCGCCGCTATAGAGTGGATTATGTAACAATTGTTACCACTATTAAAATCATCTATTACTTCCTTCTTCCTGCACCAAGAGATTCTAGCCTTACTTATCGGACTGTTCACCCGCATGCCATTGACGTATTTTTTGACGATCAATTGGTGCAAAAAGCCACTCCATACACCCAAATGCAGTTCGACTGGAGAAGCTCTAAGGAAGAAATAAGGAGGATTGCTTTGAGCTTGGAGTCGGCTTATAGAATAATAAGGGGAGTCAAATCCAAGGGTGATCTTTTAGAGTTTTGTGTTATAAGGGTATGTTAACATGTTATGATATAAATCAAAAGTGAAGAGAAGAGGGAGAAATAAGCACACAAAGGGTAACTTAATACTCGCCGAAGTATCAATGGAGGGATCAGCCATTAAACTCCATTACAATTTTTCAAGCAAGTGAAAGACTTTAATTATTTAATATTATTCATTTAAAAGAGTATAGTATAACTTTTATAGATAAAATAAAATAAAATGCATGAATTATTATATGGATGGATGACTATAGATTGTTAGGAAATCAAGTGGTCTGCATCAATTTTGATCCCTCCATTGATCTCGTGCTGGTGTTGCATCATAGATAACCGGCCGACTTGGGAGGCACAAGAGAAGCCAAAGAGTTGGTGGGTGACGGGACCTTCAAGGTGGCTAACTTGGTGGAGCAATTGCTACTATTGTGGCCAATGAATCCACAAGGAAAGCAAAAGTTTTATAGATCCTCATATTCCACTTTTTGGAAGAATTGACCATGCAAGCCATTAATCAATACCCCAGTCATTAGTTTTTTTGATATGGAGTTAATGCCCAGCTTTGCCTAAATTATAACACGTTTGCACATGCATGTATTCTAATAAATGTTTTCATAACTATGTAGGGTGACGTTTGCTTCAACGTCCAAATGACTATCCAAGAAGAGAGATATTTGATGTATAACAGATTGTTGCCGGGTCGAAAAGGATTGACAGTTGAATTTATAGAGGGAGTTGAAACTTTCATTCAAGTTGCATCTCAACTGCCTTCCTTTCAGTTTGATAAAATGTTTAGATGTCCATGCTCGAAGCATAAAAATCTAGCATTCCTCAAGCCCGATGATGTGAAGTTTGATTTATATCGTAGGGGATTTCTTCCAAACTATTAGATTTAGACATTACATAGCGAGTACGAGCCACATAGAGATGCTCATGCCGGTTCATCTACAGCTTATGAAACATTTGATAAAGATCAAATGAGTAGACCCTATGAAGACCTTATTTTTGATGTAGCAGGTCATAATTTAAGGTCAAATATGAAAGAGCCACCAAATACAGAGATACAAAAATTCTTTGAATTATTACATTCAGCTCAAAAGCCAATTGGGAAGGTTGCAGTACACATTCGGAATTATCCATTGCAGTGAGGATGCTAAGTATTAAAACTGAGTATAATATTTCCCGTGAGTGTTTTAATGAAGTTATTGGTCTTATGAAGGAAACTAATCCAACTGGCAATTTAATTCCCTCAGACTTATACCGAACAAAGAAATTAGTATCCAAGCTGGGTCTCACTGCTACAAAGATTGATTGTTGTATCAATGAATGTATGTTATACTATAAGGATGATGTAGCAGAAGTTGTTTGTCGCACCTGCAATGCTCCTCAGTTTAAGCAAAACTCGGGAAAACAACATCGTGCAAAGAAAGATGTGCCATATTCCCGTTTGTTTTATTTATCAATCATTCCAAGACTTCAGCGGCTCTATGCATCAATGAGTTCAGTAGGCCATATGAGATGGCATAAGGAGAAAATAGCAAAAAGTGATGTTCTTTCTCATCCATCAGATGCTGAAGCGTGGAAATATTTTGATCGAGTGCATCCTTCATTTGCTGCTGAACCCCGCAACATAAGATTGGGATTATGTACTGATGGTTTTACTCCTTATAGTCAAACAGCTACACCGTATTCTTGTTGGCCAGTTATATTAACACCATACAACCTTTCACCAAAGATGTGTATGACTACTCCGTTCATGTTCTTAACTCTGATTATACCTGGACCATATAATCCAAAAGCAAAGATTGATATCTTTTTGCAACCATTAATTGATGACCTCAAATTAGTATGGGAAGAAGGAGTGCTCATATATGACATATCAACAAAACAAAATTTTCTCCTTCGAGCTGCTTTACTGTGGACTATCGGTGATTTTCCAGCTTATGGTATGTTGTCTGGTTGGAGCACAGCAGGAAAATTAGCATGTCCTTATTGCATGGAGAACAGTAAAGCTTTCACATTAAAACATGGAGGAAAAAATACTTGGTTTGATTGTCATCGTATGTTTCTAAGTGCTAATCATCAGTTCCGAAGAAATAAGGAAGCATTTTTTAAAAACAAAATTGAGCGATCACCTCCTCCACCCAGATTAAGTGGTGATGATATACTACAGAGACTTTCCGACATTCCAACAATTATTGATTATCCAATGCTATCCGAATCTAAATTTTCGGGTTATGGTGTTCAACATAATTGGATAAAAAAAAAGTATTTTCTGGACATTACCTTATTGGAGAACTAATTTGATAAGACATAACTTGGATGTTATGCACATTGAGAAGAACTTCCTGGATAATATTTTTAATATAATTATGGACGTTAAAGGTAATAGTAAAGATAATGTCAAAGCAAGGATGGACATTAAAGAGTTTTATCGGTGAAAAAATTTGGAGTTAGTAACAACAACTGACGGTAAACTAATGAAGCCCAAAGCTCCTTACTCTTTCATGTTAGAGCAAAAAAGAATGATATGTCAGTGGTTTAAAGGTTTAAAGATGTCTGATGGCTATGGATCAAATATAAGCCGATGTGTTAACTTGAAATCTGCAAGGTTATTTGGACTCAAAAGTCATGATTGTCACATAATTATGGAGGTTCTTCTTCCGATCATAGTCTGTATGTTACCCGATTACATATCAAATCCGTTGATTGAGCTTAGCATTTTCTTCAAAGATTTATGTTCATCTAAACTAAGTGAAAATACTTTACGGAGGTACGAGGATAACATACCAATCATCCTATGCAAGTTAGAGAAGATATTTCCCCCGGGTTTTTTTGATTCTATGGAACATCTTCCAGTCCATCTACCTTACGAAGCTAGAGTTGGTGGACCTATACAATATCGTTGGATGTATCCTTTCGAAAGATAAATGTGTTAAGATTTTTATTAATCCTTCAATATTTTTGAATCAGTAGAGATAACATATTTTGATTAACTTTACGATGATTGTAATTGATTAATAGATATCTGAACAAGTTGAAGAAATATGTTAAGAATAAAGCACGACCAGAAGGATCGATATGTGAAGCATATTTATCTCAAGAAACAACTCACTTTTGCTCCTACTATTTCGAGCCACATGTAAGGAGTACAAGAACAAAAATTGGTCGTAACATGGACTTCGATGTAGAAGAACAATCACATGCTACACTATCAGTATTTAGAAGGCAAGGAAAGCCTAGTGGCAAATGTGTTGAAAGATATCTCAACGATTTAGAAATAAATACAGTGAATTTGTATGTACTACTGAACTGTGAAGAAGTTGAGCCAATCTTAGAGTAAGTTCTAACATAATTTTAATAATTAATTAGTAATGTTTATTTAATAATACTGAAGTATTATTTGTCACAATGTATTTCGTAAGCAATTTGCCTTTGACAGATTCAAGGGATATTGAGAAAGCTGTTGCAAATGAATTTCCAACTTGGTTCAGATCATATGTGAGCACATTTTTTTTATAAATTTAAATATTATTTATTATCAAAAATACTAAAATTTATCATGTTTTTAGGTACAAGCATTAGCATGGGGTCCAATGTGAAAAGTTAAAACTTGGCCAATATATATAGTGAATGGGTTCAGATTTCATATCAAATCGTGGAGTGAAGGAAGAAAAACTGAAAATTGTGGAGTATGTGTTAGAGGGAACACTCATGAAGAAGATGAGTGTGATTATTATGGTATTCTGAATGAGGTCCTTGACTTAGAGTACCCAGATGAAGATGAGAATTTTGTATGCTTATAACTATCAATGGTATGATCCAGTACAGAATAGAGGCACAAGGGTTCATCCTGCATATGGTTTAGTAGATGTTAAACATAGTAGAAGATACGAAAAGTTTGATCCATTTGTGTTAGCAAGTCAAGCTATTCAAGTTTATTTCAGCAAATATCCCAGTGGTCGTAGAGACAAACAAGATTGGCTAGCTGTCATAAAAATAAAAGCACGAGGAATAATTGATCAATAATACATTGTAGCAACTGCACATCAAGAGGATGAGATGTCAAGTTGTATGCCTGTTGAAATTGAGGAGATGACAACTACAACCTCTACTATTGAAATGGAGTTAGAAGATGTCAATAGTTCAACTAGTTCAGACGAAGAAGAGAATGAGGATGAAAGTGAAGATACCCTTGAGAGTGATGAAAATAGTTTTGATGATTCTGATTAGTTTTTATAATTTAGAATTGTGGAATTTAAATGTTTTGTAATATTTTTACTGCTTAGAAATGATATTGTATTTTGCCACCTTGTCTTTTATTAACTGCTTTTTGTAATTCATTAACTGCTTCATTAACTGCTTCTTGTAATTTATTACCTGCTTCATTAACTGCTTCATTAACTACTTTATTAACTGCTTTATTACATATAGGAGGCGACTGGTAAGTGTTTTGAATTTGTTTATTACATATATTTATGTTAGTATAACTAAGCATCAAATTTTTAGAAATAGCACCTGGGTCGGGAGCCAACACCATTGGAGTTGCATACAAGAACTCATCAATATCAAGCTGACCATCAGTGGGTTGATGAGAAGTCTAGGAAGGCACATGTGAGTAAAATTTATTGGAGTTTTAGAATAAAAATTTATTTTAATAAAACTAATTGTTACTCACAGGATGATTTCGTACTAGCTAGAGAAAGCCGGCAGTCCACTGGCGAGGGATCATCTTCTGGATCGGCCCACATTTTTTAGTATCAAACATGGTCAGAAGTTGTTGGTGGAAGACAGAGGGGGAGGGTATATGGCATGGGTTCACAGGCTTTTGCTATTGAGGGCAGTTCATACACCTCTGCATTTTATGATCCTAGTGGAGCTGAAGAATCTGTAAGCGAGAGGGTTGCAGCGCTTACTAGAGAGATTGAAGAGATGAAAAGGGTTCAATCTAGAGAGATTGAAGAAATGAGAAAGGTTCAGAATGAAATGCAAGCAGAGTTGTAATCCTACAGAGCTGAAAAATAGAGGAAGAAGGACCAACAGGAGCAGCCATCTGCAGACAGTGAGGATACAGATGATGATTAGATCTATTTTATGTTTGATGATTGTATTAATTAGAACTTGTGAATTTCAGAACTTGTGATTGTAACATTATCATGAACTTACATGTGAACTGTGATTGTAATGTTATGATGAGCTTGTGATTGTATTTATAATTTATGGTTGTGATGAATCTAGCGGCGTGTTTCCCAACATATGATTGTGATGAATATAGCAGCGTGTTGCCCAACATATATTGCTTTTTCTGCAGGTTTAGACTTTAGGGTGAACCTCCCTCAAATAGAGGGGATGCTGTCAATTTTTTTTTGCAGGTGCTACAGGTTTCAGGCGGCTACCCGGCGGTTTGGCCGCCGGAAACTACGATACCGGACGGCCAATTGCCAGCCGCCGGTAATGTCATCACACCGTCAGTTTATTACCGGTGGTTACCGACGGCCATCGGCGGTTCTACGGTAGACATCCGGCGGTTTAGACCGCCGGAACTACCGACGGTTAGACCGCCGGCTTTCGCCGGTTAATTAACCGGCGGCCACCGGCGGTTCTACGGCGGACTTCCGGCGGTGTAAACCGCCGGAAATATCGACAGTTAGACCGCCGGCTTTCACCGATTAGGTAACCGGCGGTCTACCGGCGAAGAACGGCGATTTTAAAAACATACGACGGTTAACTAAACCGCCGGCAAGCCGTCGGTCAAATAGCCGGCGGCGTCACAGCTGAAAAACCGCCGGCATAAAATCCGGTTGAAACCGGCGGTCGGAACCGCCGGAAAACCGCCGGCTACATAAACCGCCGGTGATAGTTTCCTACGCGATTTTTTCTGGCGGCACAAAAACCGCCGTAAAGCTGCCGGTAGTTAAAAAAACCGCCAGTGAATATAGACTAACCGCTGGAAAAAACCGCCGGATTTCGGCATTTTTCCTGTAGTGGGGTGAATCAAAAAAATCTTGATGCATGTGAAAAAAGAAAGGAGAAAATGGTGGCACTGAAGGCGCACAAATCGGACTCTTGACTCTTCCAGGTCTGAAAGTGATGACTTTGCCTTAATCACAAGGCAATTCAAAAGATTTCTAAGGAAGAAATACAAGCATCATCAAAATTAGAGAAAAGGTAAGGATAACAAATATTCTAAAGAATCTTCTGATGTTGTTTGTTTTGAATGTAGGAAGTCTGGACATGTTAGAGCTGATTGTCCTACACTTCAAGATCACTCCAGCAAAGAAAAGAGTGAGGAGAAACCTAAATTTAGAAAAGACAAAAAGAGACTTCAAAAGGCATTTTGGGCAGATTCTGCATCAGATTCATCGAAGACCGAACTAAAAGATGAGACAACAAACTTGTGCTTAATGGCAGATGATAATCTTGATCAAGAAGAGGTATGTAAACTTTCTTACGATCAACGCCTTGAAGTTTCCAAGAAAATATATGCATCATATAGAAAACTTAAGAAAACACATGCTAGCTTGAAGTTGGAATTTTTGAATTTACAAAAGGAGCATGGGATTTTGACTAAAGATCACTCCAAAATTAATTCAAATCATATGGCTCTACTTGATGAATTTGATGAGTTAAATAAAAATCATTGTGAATTAATTGATGAGCATGAGACATTAAAAGCTACACACACTTCACTTGAACCTTATTTTAAGAAAACTAAAGAGATAGAGCTAAAATTGAGGATTGATAATAATTCTTTAAGAAGCACTAACTTGAGGATTAAAAATGAATTGGATACACTTAAGAAAAATTTGATGACAGCCACATTTGATCAAAAGTCAAAACCTAGGAAGAGGCATTATAATCCTAATCACTTAAGAAATCCTTTTGGTGGAGTTAAATGTTTTTCATGTGGCATGCTAGGACACATCTCACACACTTATACTGTTCACCATAGTTCACATTGAGTTTGGAGACCCAAATTGTATAATTCACAGCATACCACACATGCATTACATTATACTTTTCATAAGACGGGACCCAAACCTATTTGAGTTTCTATATCTGACATTTATTAATTTTGCAGGTGGGCTCTCAGAAAAGGCCTCGTGAGAGTATGTGGTACCTAGACAGCGGATGCTCTCGACATATGACTGGTGATGCTAATCAATTTGTTTTGCTGGAGACCAGGATTGGAGGCAAGGTTACTCTTGGAGATAACACCACAAGAAAGGTGGTAGGCTCAGGTATAATTGGTAATTCCAAGAATCTTATGATTGAAAATATTTTACTTGTAGATGGATTAAAACACAACTTGCTCAGCATCAGTCAGCTTTATGACAAAGGCTTCATTATACAATTTCTTGCAAATTCATGCATTATAAAATTAAATAACAACACTATTTTGTAGGGAAAGCGGATCAATAATGTGTACATGCTTGATTTAAATTACACTGAAAATGCTGCATCATTTTGCTTAAAAGTTGTGGTTGATGATTCATGGTTGTGGCACAGGAGATTATGTCATGCAAATATGAAAACCCTTAAGAAAGTGACCCAAAAAGACTTAATTAGAGGTGTTCCCAAACTCAAGTTTTTAAAAGACCACCTTTGTGATGTCTGCAAACTAGGAAAATAAGTCCACTCCACTTTTCATCCCATTAAGAACATTATCACCTCTAGACCTTTAGAAGTCCTTCACATGAATTTGTTTTTACCCATTAGCACTGCCAGCTTGGGAGGAAAAGTCTATGGTTTTGTGATTGTTGATGACTACTCGAGGTTCACTTGGACTAGATTTCTTTCACATAAAAATGAGTCTTTTGAGGAGTTTAGAAACTTTTTTACTTGGATTCAGAAAAAGCTAGGTTGTGAGATCTTGACCATCCATAGTGATCATGGGGGAGAGTTTAAGAATGAAAGATTTGGAGATTTTTGTGAAGACAAGGGGATTAGCCACAACTTCTTAGCTCCTAGGACCCCTCAGTAGAATGGGGTAGCTTAAAGGAAGAACCAAACCTTAGTAAAGCTGCTAAAGCCATGTTTGCTGAGTATTCACTTCCAAAATACTTTTGGGCTGAAGCGGTTAATACAGCTTGTTATATATTGAATAGGGTGAATGTTAGAGCTAAATTAAATAAGACACCCTATGAGATTCTTAAGGGTAGAACACCAAATATTTCTCACTTTCATGTCTTTGGTTGTAAGATTTTCATTCACAATAATGGGAAGTCTCACTTGGTAAAATTTGATCCTAAATTTGATGAAGGAGTGTTCTTAGGATATTCTAGTGTTGGGAAGTCTTTTAGGGTGTTTAACAAAAGAACTTTGATGGTAAAAGAAACTACACATGTAGTGTTTGATGAGTCTGATCCTAAAAAGCCTAGAGTTGAGGATGATGAAGATGTTGGAGAGATTACCACTGATGTAGAAAATTTAGAGAAGGGAGTAGGTCACCAAAATATTGGAGTAGGAGATGTCACCTAAGGAGTAGAAAATATAGATCTGGATGAAAGGGTTGGACCTTCTCACACCTTACCTAGAGATTAGAGGTACTCTATAAATCACCCTAAAGATTTGATCTTAGGAGACCCTTCTGATGGAGTTAGGACTAGACATGGACTTAGGAAAGAAGTGAACCCCTCCGCCTTTATCTCAATGACTGAACCCACCAACATAAACCAAGCCCTTACTGATGAGTTTTGGATTTTAGCCATGCAGGAGGAATTGGAACTAATTTATTAGAAATGATATTTGGGAGCTTGTAGAAAGACCTAAAGGACAAAGTGTAGTTGGAACAAAGTGGGTCTTTAAGAATAAGGTGAATGATTCTAGAGTGGTGGTTAAAAATAAAGCAAGATTGGTAGCTAAGGGGTATAACCAAATAAGAGGAATAGATTTTGAAGAGACTTTTGCCCCTGTAGCTAGATTGGAAGCCATTAGAGTGCTATTAGCCTTTGCCTATTACAAAGGATTTAAGCTTTTTCAAATGGATGTCAAGAGTGTCTTTTTAAATGGGGAAATAAAAGAGGATGTATTTGTAGAACAACCCCCCAGTTTTGAAAGTTCCCAATTTCCAAATCATATTTTTAAATTAAAAAAGGAAGGCACCAAGAGCTTGGTATGAGAGGCTTAGCACATTCTTACTAGAAAGGGAGTTTGTTAAGGGGAGCGTAGACACCACCCTTTTTCTTAGGAAAGTTGGAGATGATTTGCTCATCATTCAGATTTATGTGAATGATATACTTTTTGGATCTTCTGATAAGAAACTTCATGATGAGTTCTCTAAAATAATGAGTAGAAAATTTGAGATGAGTTTGATGGGAGAGTTGTCCTACTTTTTGGATTTTAGCATAACATAATTGGATGATGGAACCTTTTTAAATCAAACAAAATACATAAAGGACATCTTGAAGAAGTATGAGATGGATAAAGCTAAGCAAATTAATACTCCCATGACTTCTAGTGTTCCATTGGATAAGGACCCAAGTGGTAAGTGTGTTGATCAGAAGAAGTATAGAGGCATGATTGGATCCTTACTTTACCTGACTGCTAGCCAACCTGACATAATATTTAGTGTGTGCCTTTGTGCTAGATTTCAAGCTGACCCTAAGGAATCCCATCTGACTGCAGTTAAGAGAATTCTTATATACCTTTTAGGGACCCAAAGCTTAGGGATTTGGTATCCTAAACATAGCACTTCTTTTTAGATTATTGGATTTTCTGACTCTGATTTTGAAGGATGCAAGGTGGATAAAAAAAGCACTTCAGGAACTTATCAATTTATTGGACAATCTTTGGTCTCATGGTCTAGTAGAAAGCAAAACTTTATTACATTTTCCACTGCTGAAGCCAGGTACATTGCACTTGGAAGTTGTGTGGCCCAAGTCCTTTGGTTGAAACAACAGGTATTGAATTTAGGATTACATGTAGGCACCATCTTAATCTTTTCTGACAACACTAGTACCATATGCATCTCTAAGAATCCTATTCAACATTCAACGACTAAGCATATTGACATTATGCATCACTTTATTAGAGATCATGTGACTAAGGGAGACATTGAGTTACACCATGTGACAATTGAAAATCAACTGGCTAACATCTTTACTAAACCGCTAGCCTTTGACACTTTCAGCTCTTTAAGGACCATATTGGTTGTTATTGACATACATGCATGAACTTGATCTTTTACTTACTTTCTTTTGCTTTTGCTCTTTTTTCTTTTTGCTTTTCCTTTTTTGCTCTTTGCTTTCTTTTCTTCTCTTCTCTTTATTATTTTTTAGTTGTTTTACTTTCTTATGAATGCTTTCCTTTTTTAAATTTAGTGTTCAAAATCATCGCTGAAATGATATCGTATGCCTTGTCCTTGATTTTGAAAATTTATAGTCACTGTTTTACATCTTTTAATCTATTAGATGGTAAAAATATTTCGTTGATTATGTCTCTTTCTCTAACCTATTTTGGTGGCATAGTTTTCTTTTCTAATAAAAAATCTATCTCAAATTAATAATTGTGTATGAAATTAAGATCTTTTCTAAACTAGCTAAAGCAAATCTATCTTGTATTTATAATGATTAAAGTCTTTTTATCACATCAAGATTCCTCGTTACTCTTGTCATTAGTTATTGATTCTGTTTTGTGGATAGTTCTTCCTTATGTTAGAGAGAGAGCCCCTATTCTCTAATATCTAGAAAATATACTCATAACTAAGAATTCTTTCGATTAGAGAAAGAGACAAGAGGCATAAAATGAGCCCACTAAAATGCAAGCTCTTCTCTCTTTTCAAATCTTTTAAAACTTAGAATTTTTCATGTATCAAAGGCTTGATTTTGATTATTTTGCGATTGTGAAAAAATTACTTTGGTTTATTATTCTATAAGACATTTTTTTCTTAAACAAAGTCATGAATGGATCCTTTCTCTCATATCCAATTAATTTTTTTAGTTAGGCCATTGATTTCAAAAGATGATTCTACCCTAAAAGAAAGTCCGAGTTAAGGGTAACCATGATCGGATATTCTACTGTTCTTTGGATTGTTGATATTGTTAACTCATTAATTTATAAGTTTATAAAATCAATCACATAGAATGCTACATCATTTTCATGCCTTGTTAAAAAAAAAGGTCTTTTTTATTTGCTTTGTTTCTTAGTTCCCTCCTTTTTGAGATGTCAAAAGGATGAGTATGGTTATTGTTTACACTTTCAATTCCATGTATTACATTGCTACTTTTTGAAATAATCGTAGGAGTATTTTTCCATCATCAAAAAGGGGGAGATTGTTGCAAATTCAGTTTCATAGATAATGTTTTGATGATTGGCAAACACTCTTGCTTCTCTTGGACTGCCTTTTAATACTGATATTTCAGGAATCAAAGAATGGACGAAAATCAGAGCCAGCTCAAAATTGGGTAGATTAGGGTTAAATCAGTCTGTAATTTTCTTTTTTCCCTTTCTTGAGTCAATTATAATCTTTGGAGTGGCTGATGCTATGTAACCCTACACACACACACTTGAGAGATTTAGAATTTCTGTTTTTACTCACATCGTACATGACGATATTTATATCGGCCTGGCCGATCGAGTCTAAAATAGAAACTCTAATCAGGATATCTGAGTTAAGGAGGCCATCATTAACAAATCATCCTGGATGATACCATTATCATACAGGATGATATGCTCAATACATAAAGAAATAGCTTCCATGATCAATTTAGGTATTCTATATTTTTAGAAATCAGCCAGGACGATCACTATATCGGCACGGACGATATTACACAATTATGCCTAAATTGATCTAGCAATCAAGGAAACAATTAAGGATGATTGATACGATCATATCATCCTGGACAATCATGAGATCGGCCAGGACGATCTATTCAAAAACCCTTAGTTACTTCTGGCCGATCATGATCGGACAGCTCAAATTCAGGGCGATGATCTGGACGATTATTCTCTGATTTGAACTGATCGGCTGGGACAATCGTGAGATCAGCCTGGATGATCAAGCCAATTTTCAATCATCCAGTTCATCTTCAGGGAGATGTTTTGGCCGATCATCTTTGATTTGAACTGATCGTACAGGACGATAGGATTATCGTCATGGATGATAAAGTCATCAACTTGCAATTATTGAGCTCCTTTGAAGCTCTTCTACTTAAAGATCTTGTGTTCATTATTTTTGATAATCCTTGGCTGATGTCTTGACCTGAGAAAACCTAAAGGAGAGAGAGAGGGGGAGAGAGAGAGAGAGGATCTTGTGAGGGGGAGCTTGTGAGGGGGTTCACAAGGGTTGCTCCAAGCATTGTTCCACTTCTTCTTCCCTAAAATCTCTTATCCTTAGAAGGGTTGGGAGAGGTAAGTTTCAGCAAGTGATCGTGGTTCTTTGCCTGCTTCAGGAGGAAGCAAAAGGAGTGGGGTTCTCTGCCTTGCCGGGGGTGGCAAAAAGGATGTGTTTTGTAAGGGCTTCTCCGCCTAGCTGTGGGGGTTAAAGGAGAGTCACGTTGGTAGTGCAATACTCGGAGAGCGCCTCCAGAGAGTGGACATATGTCAAGTTGACTGAACCACTATAAATCCTTGTGTTCTTTTTTACTGCTTCCGCACTTTAAATTTCCGCAATAATTTTTTCTATGGTGACTTTGGTTTGTGATAATTGTTCTTTTATTTAAAGATTTTTAAAATACCAATTCACCCCCCCCCCCCCCCCCCTCTCTTGGTTAGCCTCGGGACTAATTCATAGGGCCTAAAATCCCTAACGAACTTTCAAGAACTACGTCCAGGTACTAACTAAATGGATTGTCTAGATGATTAGTGTAACTCGAGGGTCTAGAGAACTTCATCCAGGGATGAATCGGATGGATCGTCTGGATGATTAGTGCAAGTCGAGTGTCTAAAGGACTTCGTCCAGGGATGAATCGGATGGATCGTCTAGACAATTAGTGTAACTTGAGTGTCTAGAGGACTTCGTCTAGGGACGAACGGTTCACTTCATCTGGATGAACAGTTCAAAGTGAAAATCTAGAGAGCATTGTCCAGGGACGAATATTTAAATTCTTCTGGACGATCGGGACTTACAAAAATTTTCTCACTTCCTATTCATTTCATTGCTCTTCCGAGAGGATAACTGACTTGATCGTCCCGTATGAACTTGATTCATCCCATACTATCAGTATGATTTTTTAAAGATATCCCCAATTGTGTGTGTGTTAAGCTACTCAATTGCAATTTTTCTCTCTCTCAAACTCAAAACAATGAAAAATATAAGCTTCAATTCACAAACTATCTCATGCTGAATTTGATTTGAAGTCTTCATTAATCTGGAGTTTGATTATCCTAAAATGTTAGTCCGTACAAAAGCAAAAACAATTTTTCCAAAAAATGTTAGGAGAAAATAAAACTTAAAACAATAATATTTGGAATCATAAAAACTATACAAGTTGCAATAAGGTAAAACATGCAAATAGCAACTCTCTTAACTGGGATTTGTTTAATACCTAGTTCAATTTGCAGAAAGGGATCCTTGTATTTTGATAAAAAAATGATAATCCATTAGAGTAGTATCATCAAAAATAACATTGTTTTTACCTTTTCAATTCGGTGTTGGAGGTATTACCAGTGTCTCCATTCTAACTTAAAGATCAGCAACTCAATGCTCAGGTATTCTTATTCTGGATTCAAGAAGTTAATGTGTTCTTCATTTTGTGGAAATAACTTTAGGAATATGAACAAGATATTTATCATTAACATATTTAAAACAGGCTTGAATCAGATATAATTAAGTCACAGGTATATCATCTATCAATCACAGGATACCAAGGATAGAAAGAATATTTGATCTTATCATCACCTTTCACTAGGTTCCAATAATCGCAACACAAATTTTCCTTATCAATAAGGATAACAGAAGAGTCTGAATTGCTTAAGACAAGGATCATGTATTGGATTCCTTCCAATTCATCAAGATCAGATAGATTATCTAAATCCACATTTTCCAAAATATCATCGATCAATCCATAGTCTTTGGGCATTTGTTCAACTTCATCCATAGAAATAAAGCTATAGATTAATGAGTTATCAGAAATTTGTGAGTCCACTTCCAAGAGATCTAAATTAACACAGTCAATCAATACAGCATTTCTATTGTAAAGATTCCTTTCTTTGGGATAGGTGGTAGCTAAATGACCTTCTTCATTAGAAGCAAAGTAAGAGATTTTGTAACCATAAACCTTCTTTGAGTTATATCGTCTGACTTGTCATTTCTTGTCTAAATAAGGTTTTTGAGCTTTAGACTTTCGAAAAAAAATTTAAGGGATTCTCCTTTATGGGCTTCAGTTTTCTCCTTGTTCTACGATTCAAATTTGTATATACATTTTGTTGAGAAGTATAAATCTATGAATAAAATCCATAATTTTGATTTTTCAATTATTTTTGAATGGAAATATATGTACATTTCTTCTTCAATTTTTCAAATAAGAATTGGATCCTTATTCATATATTGTCAAATTATGGAGTAGCTTCATGTTACTTCCAGGCATGATGAATTTCTTTTCCAAGTTCACCTGGTAATTTTGAAAACAATCTCTCACCTAGCTCAGTTAAGTAATTATTCCAAGATATAGTAGCTAAGCCCAAGAAATTATTCGCAAAATAGTTCATAAATTTCCAATTCCTAATTTGGATCTATTCTATCTCTCGCATAGCACTAGCTTGCTTGAATATCAATCCATTATTGGCATCTCTAAAAGTCAAGATTCTGTGAATTAGATATGCAAAGTTGAGAATATTGTTACCTTGGCTTGCTAGATTTTCAACTTCTTTAGGTAATTTCCTCTTGTAAGATTCCCAAGTAGCTCTTACTACAACTCCTAAATAATTTTCAGCTCGTTTAATCATCTCTTCACTATTATAAACTAGATCTTGGTGATTCTTCTGATAATCTCTAGCCATTTTAGCTGTCCAGTATTCCAGATAGTTATCAAGTAAGTGAGGATCACCTGATATAATGTTTAATAAAACCCCATTTTTTTAAAAATAAACTTTTTTCCAACGGAGCTCATTTTCCAGTTGTTTTTAGTAACTGGTTTTCCTTGTCATAAATTTTCACAAATGCTCTGGGAGATGTACTATATTGTATTCCATAGGAACATGTCCAATGATTAGAAAGTATCTCTGAATAGGGTTAGGATTGAATGATGAAGAACTAGCTTCATTATCATATAAATCAACTCCTATTACTCTTCATGTAGAATCTTCCAGGAACCTTTCCATCAGATTTAATTTTATATCATCCATCTTTGCATCTATGTTTTCAATAACATGATCCAGACTTTCAATCATACGATTATCTTCTTCTGAGTTGATCTGTTCTATCATATCATCATCTTCCATATCTTCGAAGTAATCCATAAGATTTTAACTATCATCAAAGTTTTCATAATAATTTTCAATAAGATCATCAACTTGCTCAGAATGATTTTCAATGGAATCTTCAAAAATAAAGAAATATTTTTGGTATTTTCTATCACTACATTTTCTTCGATCTCCTGTTGTTCTTCTAGGGATTGAATTACTTGATCATGTGTATCTTCCAAGTTTTGAACTTGTTGATCCTTTTGTTCTTCCTATTTTCTAATGGTCAGCATCTGATCTTAAGATTCTGAATCTTCTGGTCTATAGAGCATTCTTTTCTTTAGCATCCACATAAAATATGTGAGTTTGTCTTATTCTACGGATTATCCTATAATAATTTTGTAGGGTTGGAACAGTTCTCCAATTAGTATCAACACCATGCAAATAAGAGATATGCACACTTTTATTCTTATATCCTCTAACATCATCTTCAACTTTACCATCCTCATCATCCTCAATCATCATCAAATCAAAATCAGATTCTTCAACAACATCATTTTGATCAGAAATTTTGTAATTTCTAAACCTAATGGATAAACTTTGATCATTATTCAAAAAGGTTGAATATTCAGTAAGGGTTATCATAGAATTTTCCTCTCGTAGAGGGGAAATAATCTATTCTAATCCCGCAAGTATTTTAGAGTCAACCTCTTTTGGCATGATAAACTTAATTCCTTTAGAGGTCAAGGAGTTTATGATATTCTCTAGTTTAATCATAAACCTAGTTTGGATGCAACTCATAGTTTTACCAAGAACAACTATATCTAAACAAATATTTTTTCCTTGAAATTTTCATAACCTTTACTCTGTATTAGGACTTTAACATATTTTTCAAAGTCTTCTACAGTTATTGTTAATTATGGAACAATATAAGTGATTCAAATATTGTTGTTCATGTCAACTTCTATGACTCCAATCATAGATTCATTTTTTGACATTAATATAAGATAAAGTGCTTAATTTAGACTAAAATTTTTCTCTCTACAAATTTTTACTAAAAAAAATTTAAAAATAGTAAGAAAACTGTCTCAAATGAACTCTAAAAACATAATCACTACAGGAAAAAAACTCATTTCCGACAGAATTTCTGGCGGAAAAAAATTTGTCACAAATTCCGGCGGTTTTTCCGGCGGAGTACCGATGAAAAATTTCCAGCGTATTTTCTGACGTTTTTCCGATGGATTTTTTTATTCAATTTCTGGAGAATTTATTTTAGATAGGAAAACAGCTAATTTCCGGCAGATTTTCCGGCGGAAATAAAATCGACAGAATTTCAGGCGCAAAATAGTTCGCTGGAACTTTACCGGCGGACTAATTCCGCCGGAAGTCCGTCGGAAATATTTCCGGCGGCTTATTTTGCACTGGTATAATTTTTTCGACGCGCGCGTAATCGGCAGAAAAAAAAATCCGACGGACGCCGAAAATACTAATTTCCGACGGATTTTGGGCATTTTCCGACAAATTTTGTCCGCCGGTAACACAGGATTTTCCTGTAGTGAATGTTTAGCATATTTTTTAAAGAAAGATTGAATATTTTTAAAATAACTATAGGCCACCGACCAGTTGCCACTGCCAGTGCAAATTTTTGTTGGTGGTCGATGCCATTGCTTACTTGACAACCACTATCATCAACTTATTCAATATTGAATAAAAATGAAATATATTTATATCAACTATATTTTATTTAAAAACAAAATATAATTAGAATAAAATAAATTAGTTGTTTGCAAATGAGTTATTTTATTATTTTATCATTTGAGTCATTAAGGTAAACTTATACATTCCTCACATATGTAAGTTTAGAAGCCAAGACCTCTTAGGCTTCATTTGGGACGGCTTTCTTATTACTTCTTAAAGGTGCTTTATAGTAAAAAATTATTAATTTTTGTACGAAAAATTTGCTTTAGAAGCAATATAAAAGCCATCCCAAACGAAACCTTAATTAGTAGCTAAAGCGTCCAACCAATAGGCCAAGACGAGTTGCATATGATTGAAGCATTGAAAACATAACTTGCATAATAAACGGTCAAAGAGACCAAATGGAATCTATATTCATAGGTAGGAAAATGACAAATATAAATAATATGATATAAGAAAATAAGTATTATCATATCTTTCTTCTAAAACAATAAATTATTAATTTTCTTGTAATTATAAAGGAGATATTTTGTTTGTGGTTGGATATTAAGAAAAAAATTTATTTTTTGAGTGTGTTGAAATGTTTAATCAATATTTTCCCCCTTTCTTTATTATCTTAGCATAGAAACGGCCGAGAAATTGTATAGATTAAGAGATAATTTCTCCATTAATAAAATTGTTGAAGTGATTAGCTATGCAATTGGAGGAGACCAGGAGGCGTATGATAATAAGAAATGAAGATAGCATATTTGTTTTGTTACTCGGTAAAATCATCTGAAGTTAATAAACAAAACTTCTGTTTAGGATTTCATTTGGGATAGCTTTCGTATTGCTTTATAATTTAGCACAATTTAAAAATAATAATAAAAAAATTAGTATCAGAAATTTGCTTTAGAAAGTAGTAAAAAAATTATCCCAAAGTAAGCCTAAGGCTTCGTTTGGGATAACTTTTGTATTGTTTTATAAAGAAGTTTTTTAGTTCAATTTTTTTAAAAAAATAAAACTTTGTACTAGAAAGTTGATTTAGAAATCGGTAAAAAAACTATCACCAAGAAAGCCTAAGAAATTGAAAAGCAACAAGTTGATTTTTTTGTTTCCTTTTTTGTACATATTAATTCAATCACCCCTCCATTTGTTAAAACAAGTGAAATGGAGGCTTTCTTTTACATGCAAGTTATGTTTTCATATGCTTCAATCATATGATTGGAGGCTTTCTTAATTTTTGTACAAAATTTTATTTTAAGAAACAATAAAAAACCTACTTGATTTGGGCTCTCATTTGTGAATGGATTTATAATTTATTTGGTATTTTTTTCATATAGAATGTCAATATATCCGATGCACATATTCTCAATTTGATGGTGACACCTACCGCATGAAATTGGATATTGCGATAGTTCAAACTCTCATATGAGGCCCTAATTGGGTTCATTCACACTACAACCTAAAAGGAACGGTGAAGGTAATGATTTGTTATAATTTTTCTTTCTAAAGTTTCTTGTTTTGTAATACTAATGATATCATTTAATGTAAACTGTTTGTAGGAGTAGGAGAACGATGAAGAGGTGGAGATAACATTACCTCTAGCTAGGTTAGAAACCGTTTGAAAGGTAGAAGATGTCTATTTAGATTTTCTCTACTAATATTTAAAACAATAGTTTTGCCTTTTATTTTTATCATTTGCATATTGATTATTTAAAAATACTTTTGTCCAAAGAAAGTTATAAATTTTATGAAGATATGAGCGATATAGGATTTTTTGTCTACTTCACCATTTCTTTGGGAACTTTGTTAAAAAGTTAGTGAAATTTGCTAAAAATGTATTAGTGTTAAATTTAGGCTTCCTTAATCTTTTGATATTGAGTTTTAATTTTATATTGTTTTATATTATTTGTTGTTTTAATGTTCAAGTTAACAAGCCTAGCTTGATTCAAACAAATAACATTTTATTCAAGTTCAAACTCAAGTATCGAGCTCAAGTTTGAGCCACTAAAACAGTTGATGATTCAAGATTGACTTGACTCATTTGCAACCCTAGGCGAAGATGAGCTCTGCATTATTGAAGCATTAAAAACATAACTTGCATATTAAACGATCGAAGAGACCAAATGGAATCTATATTCATAGGTAGGAAAATGACAAATATTTAAAAATATGATATAAGAAATTGAGTATTATAATTTCTTTCTTCTAAAAAAAATAAATTAATAATTTTCTTGTAATTATCAAGAAGGCATTTTGTTTGTACTATCATCAAACAATAAGGAAAACATATGAGAAACATTAAGATAGAAATTATATTCTCAAAACAATTCTAAAAAACTAAAAAGATTAATTCATCATTCTCGAAAAGCAGCTAAATAATCACTTTTTCTCAACGTGCAGTTGCAAAGTCAAGTGTTTCTGCTGCACTACATTAATGAAAGATTCCATAAATAAGTTCACAAATTTAAAAAAATAAAATATGATGATCATCTTACAATGAACTGTCAGGAAATTAATTCATATGAGCTTGTAGAGAAAATGAAATGAAATATCTATTTGAGCATATGCATTTTGACCATCAGAGTAATAATAAGGCCAAATCAAGGTTTCGTTTGCTACTTTTTAAAATAATTTTTTTATTTAAAAAATTTTATATTAAAAAAATTACTTTAAAAAGTAACAAAAAACTGTCCCAAACGAAATATTTTAGCCAAAATCTTCAAGCATATTATGTGGAGTAATTAACCTCAAATATAATGTTTTATTCTGATCAAAAAATTTTCCTATTCCAAAATTTGCGGAAGTTATGATATCTAGACCTTTTAATCACCTTTTGCTCCTAGAAAAAAAAAAAAAAAACTTCTAAATGCAGGAGAATCAATCAATCAAAAAGAAAATTCACTCCAAATTTTGAAACAAAAAAATGGATAACTTTAATTTTAGTTACAGTAATCAACATTGAAACTATGTGTCAATCACATCATTAACTGGATCTTCATCCTCAGTTCCATCAGAGATATCAGCAGCTCCCTTACTGTCTCCAGACCAATTCCCACCCATAGGATGACTCTTCTCTGTTGCATTAACTACAGGCTGCTGCTTCTCCAACATTCCAGACAGTGCTAGCTTTGGAGACCATTCAAGCATCTCATCAATAATGTTTGAAACTTTTGATTGATACCAGAGAATGAAAAGTTCTTTCTTATAATTATAATACCACCGTAAGGGGCCGCTGTCCCTTTGGATCCCTGACATATCTCCGAAGTGTACAACGATCAAGATATGAATAAATAGGGATCGAGGGGCAGCATCCCCGGAATAAATTTTGATTGTAAAGATACTTATGAAAAAAAAAAATCTCTACACATTTACTTTTAAGTTTGCTCCCCCTGAAAATTAAGGCTTCATTTGGGACGGCTTTCTAATTGTTTCTTAAAACAGCTTTTTAGTATAAAAATTTTAATTTGTGTACTAAAAAGCTGCTTTAAGAAGCAGTAAGAAAGTCGTTCCAAACAAAGCTAAAGGCTTGTTCTGCCCCTGATTTGTTCAAAGTATATTCTACTTTGGTCCAAAGTAGAAGATGCTTAAAGAAAGCCTAAGACTGGTTCTGTCCCTGATTTGTTCAAAGCATATTCTACTTTGATCCAAAGTAGAAGATGCTTCTACATTTTAAGTATTAAAATGTTTTTTTTTTTTTTTCAGGGAGGGATGGATTGAACATAATAGAAGCCTTAAAAGTGATTACTGACCTAGCTCTGGCAGCTTCATCAGGGGCATGGTGCCTAAGTAGCAGAATGACCAGCACAGATACAAGAGCATAGAAGAGCCTTGATGTCCACTTAGGGGGTTCGCCTTCTGAGTTCTTGGGGCAAAACCGGATCAGTTCTCTAAAAGTTGTTTCCTCCGCATTGATTGGGAAATATCCATATCCGCTTTCCCAATAAGACGTAAATAACACCAAATATAGCAGCTCTGACTGCAAGATGAAGAGCAACGCATATAAGATGTGAGAAATAATTGAAGTGCTCCACCAAGGTTGCAGCATAGTCTCCATGAATTTGCAAATCGGGCGAGATCTTTCATCCGGTACCACAACATTAGCTACTTTTTTAAGGTTGGAAACCATAACACTAGGATTCTTATATCTTCTTAAGAGTTAAGAATTTATTTACATAAATGAGAGTATACATACTTATTATCTTCTTAGTGTATTTTCTCCATTACATGTATGCTAGTATTTTAGTTCTAACCTATATTAGTATGTTGTGATGGCATGTATTTTAATTTCAAATATGTTTTTGAGAATCAATTTCGTATGGAACTACAACATGTATAGGCTATTATTACACGCACATGGTTATACAAAGAAGTGATGAAGTTTGCATTATTTCTATATATAGGTTTTCTCACGGTTTTTGTGTAATAATTCTTATCGGTTTTGGATAAATTCCTCGTTGTTTATATGCGAAAATCCCTACAGTTTTTATATAATGTTCTTACTGATTTTGAGAGCAATTGATACAGATTTTGAATGGGTTCTCTTACTGTTTTGTGTAAAAATACTTATCGGCTTTAGATAAATTCCTCACTGTTTTTATGCAAAAATCCCTACATTTTATATAATTTCCTTACTGATTTTGAGTGTAATTGATATAGATTTTGAATGGGTTTCCTATAGATTTTGGATTGTTTTCTCACTGTTGTTATGAGAATTCGATACTGATTTTTATCATATACTTTATCTATTTTGTAAGTATCTTCTTAATGTTTTTAGTTAAGATCCATGTCGAGATAAAATTATGCACTGTTGTCATATTTCAATTTCTTTTCTATTGGTAATTTTTTTGAATGCTTCACACTAATTTTATTAGTAGATGCTTGCAAAAGCTTTAGCTCACCACGAGTCCAATTTGTTACTGTTAGATGTATCTAATTTTGCATTTTTGACAAGTGAATATGCTATTCTTATTCTTGCATGTTTATCGCAAGCTTATTTACTTTTTTTGTTGATTTCATGTCCAAAGCAAATATGGATTTGCAAACAAATATTTTGTAGGTCTAAAATAAAGGTGTACTATTCTGTGCTAATAAGACAGTTGGTTAATCATGATCGACAAACAACCACCTGAAAATTAGAGCCATGATAAGTTATTCTAACATATTTTAAAAAATAGGAAATCTACCTTATCAAATTTCCTAGAGTAATAAAGGTTAATGAAGATACGCTAGAAGATGAAAACCTTGCTAATAAGGGCAGTTTCATTTTATGTGATATCTACATCAACAGCCTCATGAATGCGTAGGCAGAAGTTCAAATAGTCTTGTTGCTCATAAGTATCTTCAAGCCCAACTTCCTTTAGAGCTCTATAAATAGTCTCGTCCATCATCTGCATTCTTTTTTTCTACAAAAGAAGAGTTAACTCAACTCTTATAATCTTCAGACAAAATAATCATATAATAATAAGTTGAAATGAATAGAAATGCTCGTGAACCATAACTATAATCTGACTTCACATTTAATAATAAATAAATATTATATCTATAAATTTGTGTTCAATTTAAGTTTAAATCATGAGATGTATTGTTCCAATAAACTAGCATAGATCCTTGTTAGAATCCCGATTATAAAATGAGCTGTGAAAGTACTGATTTTCAATCAGAACATTCTTTCCACATACAAAGTTCTATAGAGATATTCAAAAGATATATATTAGTTCTTAAAAGATAACAATATGAACTAGGCTTATGAGAAAATATAACATGTTAGAATATTAAACTTGCCTTGCATTTAAAATCTAGTATTGTGTTGTATCATTTGTAAAGATAAGCTAATTGTGCTGCTGTAAATAGGTAACTATAAAAAATTTAAATAAAAATTATAATATAATACAATTAGAAAAAGAAAAATTATTTGTAATCAATTAATAGAAAATACCCCATTTTAATGTATTTAGTAAATCTATTTAATATTAGCCCATGTGAAATTGCAAATCCAAATTGATCTTCTCCACGTTGTATCATTCCGATGGCTATTCCATCTTCGTCAACTAATAAGCCACCAAAAAGCCCCTGAAATATTAAATAAAAAATTTATAATTATATTTATAAAATTATTTTGATAGTAATTTTTGTTTACAATTAATAATAAATTATGTAATATTTAATATATAAGGCATTTAAATAAAAGAAAAACTTACATGTGGTACAGGACAATTAATTACGAAGCAATTTTTATCCCTACTTGTCATATTTGCATTAACATATAGATCTTTATAGCTGAATGAAAATTATAAATAAAATATTATAAAAATATTATAAAATAAAAATGATTAAGATTAACATAATTTAACATACATGTATGCTAGGGCTATATTTTGATAGCATTCAATCGAGCCCAGCATAACTAGAAAATCTCGTACTTCAATGGTATTTTTTAACTTGTACTTTACTGTATGAGTATTAACACTTTTTTCTAATTGCAGTACTACTATATCAAACTCTAGATCTTGCAATTGTACCTCTACCGTCATTTTGGTGCCATCATAAAATATAACGTAAATCTACATCATAACAATTGAAATAATAAAGTCATAATTTAAAAAAAAAATTGCTAGGAAAAAATAAAAAGATTTGTGAAAGGAGAGGGACAACAGTAAGAAACTGAATAATGAGTAGTTTATATTCATTAAGAAGTTTTTATATGAATATATAAACCTTGCCAAATGGTGAAACCAGTTGCTGGAGAGCAGTGATTCTGTCCCCTATTTTTTCTTTCCTCACCTGCAAACAAAATTATCATTCTAAACGCTCTCACCATATGTTTTTTTTTTCAGAAATAAAAGCAAAAACAATCTTGATAAGAATAGCCACTACAGAAAAATCGCACATTACCGACGAACTTCTAACAGTTAATAACGAAACATGCATGAATATTTTTTTGCATATTTTCTGGTAGTTCTCCGGCAACATTTTTAGTGGATTTTCCTTATTACATTTTAAATAAAAAATGTGATAATTTTACCGTTTTTTCCCTTCAACAAAGTGGTTGGAGCTTTGAAGCATACTCACTTCGAATCCCACAGGACGCTGGCAGCGCTAAAGGCAGCTGGTTGGCTTCATTGAGTTTTTTAATTCTTCCCGCTAAATGATTAGCTACAAAAGGATTTTTTTTAGTGAACGTGTCACTTTTTATTAAATTTTTAATTTACAGCGGCTATGGCCGCCGATTTTAGTTTCCTACGCGATTTATATTGGTGGAAAAAACTTGCCGGAAAGCTGCTGAAAAACATAATTACCGCCAAAAATTTGCCTAGTTTTGTTGGAAAAGCCGACGGTAATGACGAATTTTCTTGTAGTGGGACATACTCTCCACTAAAATTTACAAAAAAATTCATAAGTATTTGATTTGGTGAAACAATAAAGCTTTTTTCTAAACAAAAATGGATGTCATTCTCTTAAAATTAATTTAATTGATCCACCTGTAATTTTTTTATAAATGGATTATATATATAGAAGGGGTGTGCGAATGCTCATGACAGCACTTCTTATGCACAAATATATAGAAGAGAATAAAATCTTGCTAAGTAATCGCTCATACACTGAAAGAAGAGAAAAAAATTTGGGATTCAATATGAAGAAATTTGATTGAATTCTTGCTCCGCGCTGCCTCTATGGCTCCTTACCAGATTCCGGTCTTGAATTCTGCCCCGAAGCCAGGAGAAAGTCTTCTTCAGATGCTCGACCATGTTCACTCAACTCCATTCTTTCAATTTTTATCTTTTATTTATTCAGATGAAAATAAATTAAACAACTATGTCAAATTGTCTAGATTAATTATATAAAAATGAACTTAAAACAATTAAATTTAATTTAAAATAATATTGTACATAAATAATTATTTTACATTGAATTAAAAAATAAACTTAATATTTTTTGTGTATTTTAATATAATTTAGATCAGAATTTTCCTTAGCATAGCATAGACATAGAAACCCAATAACCTAGTTTTGGCTAAACTTAGATGCCACAACCTTAAGGAAACCCTTGCAAGCAAGTTGAGTGAACATGGTCGAGTACATTGAGACGCACACGTGTCAAAATGCTAGTTTGTCTAAATGGTCCCCATTTGCAAAATAGACTTTCCGAGCACAATCATAATATCCAAAAAACTTAGAAATATACACCCATATTGCTTAGGTGCTGACCCATAAAAATCGACAAATTGTGCACACAAAACAAATGTGATCTTATGGGTAAATGACAAAATATAGATAAATTTATAACTATATAAATAAATCTTTAAATATGCATGTCTATCATCTTTTTGTAAACATTAATATATTAATTACCAAATATATATGAGTTCAAACCTCTCCCTCTAAATTTGGTTGCTATACAATATGGATTTTACTCGGATTTTGTTGGGATTTCGTTAATAAAATAAAGATGTTTCATAATTATCTCTTCTTTCTATTTTGTAGAACTCCTCTAAAAGTAAGACGGTAAATATATGTTTATATATTCTTTATAATTCATAATTCATATACATAATTTTGTTTGTGAAGTGCAAACATCATGTTAGATTATAGAGCGTGCGGCAACGGCGGAGGGAAGAGGGGTCCCGCAGGGGCACGTGCCCCCTCCGCGAAAAAAAAAAAAAAGAAATTTTACAGTTCGCTCATAGGAGGTTTTGGGCGGTGGCAAGAGCTAATTAAGAAAGCTTTAATATGCTATTTTGCCTATTCGGCTGCCTTACCGATTCAGATTCAAAATAAAACTGAAATTATCGTCCAAAGCTTACCCTAGTTCGCCTCGTTTCGTCGCACATCCTTTGCGCACATAACCAGCCACCGTCCGCCACCTGCCAGTGCATCTGCCGGGCTGCTTGCCTCATTTCGTCGCACATCTGCCACTGCTAACAAGTTCAGCGAAGGTCTGAGCTCTCCTTGACTCCTTCTGGCTTCTTCATCCTGCGAGCAGCACAAGCACAACACTGCAGGTAAGAAATCTATACCTTTGTGGCTGTCTTAGGGAAAAAATATTCATATTAATATCATTAATTAAGAATTCATACCTTTGTCTTTGTCTTTGTCATATTAACAAATATTCTATACCTATGCAAATTTTTTCCCAAAGTAAAAAATTCTAGAGCTGCACAGCCGCACAGGTAAGCTCTATTTTTTTTCTGTGCTGTCCTTTGGTTATAGATTTTTTCCCTAAGTAAAGAAAATTATTTACTATTGTATACTCTTTAGTGTTCAATATTACTGTTTACTGTTTCGGATAAAAAAAATCATGCCTTGAACTCGTTTGTTCTAATCTCAAATCTCAATATTATGTTTGATTATATTATTTTCTTATTTACTTGGTTAGGATAAAAAAGAAAAACGAATATGAATTTGTTTGATATATTTTTTTCTTATTTTAATATTTATTGTAGTTGACTGTTTACTTGTTTTGGAAAAACAAAAAAAATTGTTTGTTGATTTGTTCTTAGTTTTATATTTTGTTTGTAATTTTTTATGTTTTATGTAGTTCACTAATATGAACTTTCACAAAGATTATGGAGAAATATTTTAAGAAATCCTCACAATCTTGCATATCAACACAAATAGAGAATTCAAAAAATAAGGTTGATAAGCAAAACAAAAAAAGAATTCGAGCAGATGGTGAATCTTCAAAAAACAAGGTAATTGATTTAGAGAATCTTCAATCAGATCCTGGATTACGTATGCCTATTTCTAAATTTAGTTTTAACATTCGTGATCAAATTCGAAGATCGTATTTACAAAAAGGACCATGTCAGCCTCACAATCATGACTTCTCTAAAACTAAGTTTGGGATGAAAGATAGACGTTTCAATCCGAGTATGTTTGACATATACTCTAGTTGGTTAGAGTAGAGTATTCAGAAAACATGAGAGATTACAAGTAGGATGACTTCATTAAAGTGTCTTTATTTTATGTTGAAAACAAAATTATCACTCTGAATCTAAATGATAAATGGGTTGCCCACGGACGATCACGATATGGACTTCAAGAAATGACAAATTTACATCATTACCGAGTTGATATATTCTACACAGTACTTGATATGCAACTACAAGAGCTGAATAATCGTTTCACATAAACTAATACTGAATTACTTTTGTGCATTACTTGTTTAAATCCATCAAAATTTTTCTATGCATTCAACAAAGAAAAGTTGATTAAAATGGCAAACTTATATCCAAGTGATTTCACTTCTTCTGATTTGTTGATTCTTGATAATCAGCTGGAAACTTACATTATGGATATGCGGCTTGATGTACAATTTTCATTATTAAAGGACATAGGAAGTCTTGCTGAAAAAATAGTTCAAACGAGGAAGGAAATACTATATCCTCTTATTTTTAGGCTATTGAAGTTGACATTAGTACTTCCCGTTGCAATAGTAGGAGTTAAAAGAGCATTTTCTGCAATGACAATCATAAAAAATCGGCTACGCAATCGAATTGGCAGCAACTCAGGACAACAGGAAGACTCAAGAATGGGTAGATTAGGACTATGAGTCTGCAATGTGTTTTATTATTTATTTTATTTTTCTTTTTCTTGAGTCAGGCCACAAAATGCATAAAAGTCTGAGCAACCATGCACACATAGAGAGGGAGCGTGTTTTTAAATGAAAAATTTTGAATTTTTCTTTCTCTGTAGATCGTACTATACGATGTTATTTCGTACCGTACGATCAGAGCTTTGTAGGATGATTCTGTTAATAGATCGTACCGTACAAATTTAATCATACTGTATGATATATTCAAATCCAAAACCCTAGTCGTCATTTTAACTTAAGTTATTTTGCGCCGCTCGTACTGTACGAACACCTTCGTACTGTATAATTAATTTTAAATACTTACTTAATTTAACCCATAATTAGTCCAAGAAATCCAGGCTTAATTATAATTTGAACATCATACTATACGATCACATTCATATAATACGATGAGCAGAGACGAAGTATAATCGTCCTGAAGATCATCCTGGATGATCTCTTGGGTTTTGTCTCATCGTACTGTACGATGAGCATCGTACCATACGATAAATAGAGACAATGTTTAATCGTCCCGACTATCATCCTGTATGAACAGAATTTTTATGGT